>CM076577.1:884028481-884379930 GCA_034641835.2 Pinus albicaulis
AACATTGTTCTTGCTAATTTGTTTTCTAGTTTGTTTAATATAGGTATTGCTGATTCATTTTAGTTTATTTTTTAAACGGTAGTTAAATTTTAATATATTCGTGCTCATAGCATCTTCGATTGCCTCCGGAATGATGGTTTGGACGATGGTGAGGATTGTATTATGAAATGTGTAGTTTAGTATTAGTTTCTTTTACGCAAATGTAAATATATTAAATTTAACTCATAGCATCTTCGGTGCTTCCGAGAAAAAGCACGAGTTGGGTGATGGTGAGGGATTGTATTATGAAATGTGTAGTTTAGTATTAGTTTCCTTTCTGCAAATTTAGATATATTAAGCTGCTCATAGCATCTTCAGTTGCCTCCGAAAGCCACAGCTGGACTGATGGTGAGGGATTGTATTATGAAATGTGTAGTTTAGTATTAGTTTCCTTTCTGCAAATTTAGATATATTAAGCTGCTCATAACATCCTCAGTTGCCTCTGAAAGCCACAGCTGGACTGATGGTGAGGGATTGTATTATGAAATGTGTAGTTTAGTATTAGTTTCCTTTCTGCAATTTAGATATATTAAATTGTGCATGACATCTTCAGTTGCCTCCGAAAGCCATAGCTGGACTGATGGTGAGGGATTGAATCATAAATGTATGGTTTGATATTAGTTTACTTTCAGCAAGTTAGATATCAGTTACTCAAGTTGTTTATGATTACTTCCGAAAATCATAGCTGGACTAATGATGAAGGATCAGAAGATAAATTGATGTAACCTGATTTAGATTTATTTTGTTGCAATTTTGAATTTCCTTAAGCATAGTTTTCTTTTGTGTTTAGTCAACAGCAAGAATAGTTTGGTTTTCATGCTCGCTAGTTCACTGTTTTGATTTATTAGATTAGCAGCACCTTTTCATTTCAGCAGTACATTTTCATTTTCTTTCAAGTCTTGTCATTGTAAATTTCAAATTTCTTTTTAAAGTTTCAAGTTGGTAAATCATTATAGGGGAAATCATTTCCTTGAACAAACATAACCAAACTTGTTTTCATCTTAGAATTTCCATTTCACCTTAGAAAACCAAAAACGACAAAAAGTTAAGAAATAGGTTATCTTGCACATATAGTGCGCCGCACTTCATCAGCTTACGATTCCTGGATTGACAAATTAAATGCAGCAATTTAGGACACACTAAATTGACCAAACAAAAATCTCAGCCAAGAATGTCCTCATGGATGTTGTTGTGGATGATATCCCCCCTAGATATGGAATTTTTCTCTCTCGTTCATGGGGAGAGAAGCTTAGAGGTACCTTACAGCCTAACTTTTCATATGCTACCATTCCCGTCTTTGGGCAACTTAGGAAACTATACCGGGAAAGTAAAATCAAGTACATGATCAGCAGATGAGAAAAGCCAAATAACCATCCTATACATGTTTTTCATATAGATTTAGGGTATTTTATCTTGTTCAATGATGAATTTTGAACATATTCTGAAGTTTTATTCGAAGAAAAAGCAGAAAATTCTGAATTTTCAAATTCTATTTTAGAATTGGCAACTGCAAAAATTTATGAAAAAGTGCCAAGTGGTCTGGGACCATGTGAATTACCTCAAAAAAGTGATGAAACAGTGAAAGAAACAGAAAATTTTGGTACAACGGAATTCTCTCAAGCAGCAAGGAAATTTCAGCCATCTGATTTACAGTTTCCGGATGAAGAAAGTAGTTTGTGGACCATGGACTTTGATGGAGCTTTGGGTAAATAAGGGACTTGAATTGGAGTGTGGATTCACAGCCCTGTAAATCAGTCATTAAACATTCCTCCCAATGTTCGAATTTCCTCCTACAATATGGCTTTTGAATGTTCAAACAATGAAGCTGAGTATGAGGCTTTGATAGTCGGTCTGAAAATTATCAAGAATCTGGGAGCTAAGAATATTTCTGTATATGGCGAATCTGAGCTAGTAATAAAGCAAGTCAAAGGGGAATACTAGGCCAAGAATCCAAGGATGCGAGCTTATCTAAATGCAGTGCTAGACATCCTCAAGACATTCACCGAGTACACTTTGTCGTTGATCCCAAGGGACAACAATGTTATTGTTGATTCTCTTGCTACTTCAACCAACATGTTCAAAATTCCATTGTATCCTAATAAGAAGTATGAGATAAACGTTAAACACCACCTTGATGTCCCAAATAATGTTCATTATTGGTAGGTATTTCAAGATGATAAACAAATCAAAAACTTCTTGCAGACAGAAGAGGAATTTGTGAATTCTCAAATGGAAAACCAGTGCTATGAAGATAACCAAGAAATCCATGTAGCAGAGATGCAAGTGCTTCAGCTAAAACATAACTCCATTCCAAGAGTTTTGGTACATTTTGAAGATATTTTCGATCAAGATGATGTTGCACGCAAACCAACCATGTTACCGACAAAAGTGGGAGTGGAAGATCTCAATCTTGGCACCCCGGAAAAGCCAAAGATGGTCAAAATTGCAAAATCTTTGAGTGCAGAAACGAAAGGTAAATATGCAGCACTTATGTACCAGTTTGCTGAGGTATTTTCTTGGGAATATTTTGATTTGAAAGTCTATGATAAGAGCATAATTCAACATACCATTCCCTTGAAGTTGGATCAGAAACCTTTCTGCCAGAGGTCAAGGAGAATGAATCCCAAGTTGCTACCCTCTATTAAAAAGGAGGTAAATAGATTATTTATTGTTGGTATTATATTGCCTCTTCGCTTTTCAAATTAGATGTATAATCTAGTGCCAATGAGAAAGAAGATAGGAGAGATGCATTTGTGCATTGATTTCAAAAATCTGAATAAAGTGTTATTGAAGGAAAACTACCCACTACCAAAGATGGACCATATTTTGCAAAGGGTAGTTGGATCTTCTATAATTTCATTGTTGGACAGATGCTCCAAGTATTATAAAATTTTAGTCCATTCAGATGATCAAGAAAAGACAACCTTTGCAACACCTTGGGGCACCTTCATGTATGCCAAAATGCCTTTCAGATTGAAGAATGCAGTGGCTAATTTTCAACGAGCAATGGATATTGTTTTCGCCAATGAAAAGGTTGTATTTTTGGTCATTTATATTGATGATATCAATGTTTTTTCCAAGACATATGAACAACACTTGCAGCACTTGAAAACAGTTTTTCAGGGATGTAGAAAGTTTGGCATATCGTTGAACCAAAAGAAGAGTCTTTTCACTATATAGGAAGGTAAATTTCTGGGGCATATCATATCAAAAGATGGAATTAGAATAGATCCTTCAAGGATTGAAGCAATTCGAACCTTGGACTATCCTAGGAGCAAAATTGAAATTAAGTCATGTTGGGAAAAATACTGAGAGGCGGGGGGTGAATCAGTATTTACAGCATATTCAAAACTTTTTACTTTTTCATTCCTTAAAACCCATACGCTACTTTCCTTTAGTAAACTCGCGTATGTACGCGGATATCCTTCATACAACTCACGTATTAGCAGAGATATAAATATACAGATATTTATTAACTTAGTTCTTTGCAATATTCATTCATCTGATGTTAAGTTGTCAGTAAACATGTGCAGTAACAACAGAACAAACCATCACACAAAGCATCACACATGAACACCAGGATTTTTAGGTGGAAACCCAAGTCGGGAGAAAACCACCGCTGCAGTTGCTCAGCCTTCAATATTTTATTATAGAGAAAACATCTTACAACATATGTGCTGGCGCAGACTTGACCAGCACGCAGGCACCCACCTGCGCTCGTTTACCAGCCTCTCCCGGAAGGGAGCTACGACCCCCTGACTCGTTTACCAGCCTCTCCTGGAAGGGAGCTACGACCCCCCGATCTCGTTTACCAGCCTCACCTGGAAGGGAGCTACAACCCCCTGACTGAAGGCTACAACCCTCAGCACCACCTTGGACCACGTTTCATCAATTTTCACACTGGATCCAACAACTTCAAAAGAGCACAACTCGCAGGCCACGTTTCATCATATTTTCAGACTGGACCCACTCCATACTTTTAAGCACATTCAACCATGAAACAGATACATATAACTCACTGACAGATATCAGAAAACCAGCAGAACAGAACAGACATTTCTTACCACAGTCTTCAGCAAACCCTAGTTTGCATACGCACTTTCCTTTCACTGATGTCGCGTATATACGCGCTTCCGTTCACACAAACAAGCGTATACTTCTGTACAAATTACAGAACCAATTTCATTGCGCATACGCGCTTTCTCTTCAGCGAAGCCGCGTATATACGCGCTTCCTCTGCGGTGAACTACCATATGTTTCTTCAACCATTTCAGAGCTGCAAACTTCTTTAGATCAGATATTCAGTTCAGATTCAACCCTTTACTTCAGACAGATGTTCGCCTCATCACAGATCTAATCACTCCATAAACAGATCTAGCAAATACAGATACATTTCAGATCTATATATCTAGCTTCATCATTTCTTCATAAGTGCATCATAGATTCAGATCTATCATCAAACCTTTACCCTTTCCATACAGATATACTTCACAGAGAAGTATTCATTCAAGCTCAGACATCTTGCACCACACTCACGATTTCCACAATGAATTTCTTCTCTTTTTATAGGTTTACCCTTTTTCAATACCATGAGCCCAAAACTACATTACTTCCGATGGTATTCCTGGATGGGGTTATTTAGACGAAACATTACCCAATACATTGGGTCAATACCATGGTGGTTACCCCTGGTTTTCCACTTTATGAGCGCTTTTGCCCATACGCGACTTGGCACGTTCTTTCCCGCGTGCATACGTGACTTCCCTTAGGCAAATCCGCGTATGCCTAGAGACATACTCTTTTCATCAAGATTTAGCACATGCTGAATTCCTTTCTTCATTTCCTTCTGTACACACTGTAGATACATCAGATTTCCTTCATCAAGAACATATTCTATCAAGCACAACTTCACCAAGTAAGTTGCCATCATCTTCATCAAGTGAGTTGCTATTCAAGGACAACTCTCATCATCATATTGCTAGCACACATCATTTCATATCAGATTTTCATCATTTACCAAGTCCATCAGGTCAAGAATAACTTCATCAGGTGGATTTCCATCAAGGACAACACATGTCAACAGTCGCATGTCTTCATCTTCATTCAGTGGGTTGCCATCAAGGACAACACTCTGCATCATATTTCCAACAATCTCCCCCTTTGGACTTGATGGCAACCACGATGGTGTTTGGTTACCACAACAGATAGGTATATTAAGAATATAATGACACCATGTCACATTCTCCATATTTGACACCATTCTTTCTCTTCATTCAAACACCATGTCACTCTCCCCCTTTGACATCAAGGGCAAAGGGCGGATCAAAAACCAACATACTCTCCCCTTTTCTCCTCATGTGGAAGAAACGTTCTACAGATCTGATATGTACTGATGTGGCCAAGCTCCCCCTGAGTTCATGCTGAATTTTCAAACATATTTTTCAACGAAGTACATGACTCTATGAACTTCCTATCACCAAAGACTCATACTTACATCAAATATCCAACCAAGTGGATTTACATATGAGACTCAAGTACCCAACCAAGTGGGTTTACACAATTCAACTCAACTACCCAACCAAGTGGGTTTACATAAAGTGACTCAGCTACCCAACCAAGTGGGTTTACAAATTTGACAAGTCCTTACATGACTGAATATTACAAATTTACATCATGGGTCTCAACAAGCCCTTTTCACCAAATTACAAAAATGACCATTTAAGACCAACATCTAGACAATCCTCAAGAAAGAGAACATATTTCAGAACCATCATAATGCCAACAAAGAATTATACTCAGCAGCGCTAATGCTCCCCCTGAATTTGTGCATCCAAGCATCCTTTTCATATGACTAAGGCTCCCCCTTAGTTTATGCATCCTGAACACTTTCACCAACAAATCATCAAGGCATCTTCATCAAATCATTAGAAGAAGAATTATGAGAACTGGAACACCACCAGAGATACCAAACAGTATCAGATATACCAAACAGCACTGCAGCTGTGCTGAAGAGAGCTGACTCCAAGCAGAAAAATGTCAGCAATCAGACATACGCGGTTTTCTGTGCAGGAACTCGCGTATATACGCGACTGTGTTTCATGAAACCCACGTATCCAATGCCATCTTCTAAATTTATGCAGATTTTTTCTTTTGACTGGCAGAGAACACTCCCAGCTTCTGTCTTAGATACTCGAACGCTTCCCTAGGCAGAGGTTTGGTAAAGATATCAACAACTTGTTCTTTGGAGGGAACATACTCCAACTTCACCTTTTGCTCAAGCACTTTTTCACGTAAGAAGTGATACTTGATGGAATGTGCTTGGTCTTCGAATGCATAACAGGATTCTTTGAAATACTGATGGCACTTGTATTGTCACACTTAATGGGGACAGGAGGTGTACATTTGATTTGAAAATCTTGTAAGGTTTGCATCATCCAAAGGAGTTGAGTGCAACAAGATGCGGCGGCCACATATTCTGCTTCTGCTGTAGATAAGGCAATAGAATTTTGCTTCTTGCTGAACCAAGATACTAACCGGGGTCCCATATAGAATGCACCACCACTAGTGCTTTTCCGATCATCAACATTTCCAGCCCAATCTGCATCAGTGTAAGCATGAAGAGTAAGATCGGCATCCTTTGGATACCATAGACCAAAGTCTTGAGTTCCTTGTAGATATTTGAATATCCTTTTGACAGCCTGAAGGTGAGACTCTTTTGGATTAGCTTGGAATCGTCCAACAATCCCAACTGCATGCATAATGTCTGGTCTAGTCCCAGTGAGATAAAGCAGGCTTCCTATCATTGATCTGTATTCTGTTTGATTTACCGCGGGAGAATCATCATTAGAACTGAGATTACATCCGGTTATCATTGGCGTACTTACAGGTTTGCATTCTTCCATGCCATACTTCTTCAAAATTTGCTTGAGATATTTTGCTTGTGATAAGAATATACCGTCTGCATTTTGATGCACTTGTAAGCCAAGAAAGAATGTTAGTTCTCCAAGTAAGGACATTTCAAATTCTTGTTGCATAACAGAAGCAAATTTCTGACTCATAGATTCTTCATTACTCCCAAAAATGATATCATCAACATATACAACCACAATCAAAAGTTTATCATTTTCAACTTTTGTGTATAAGTTGCTATCAGCTGACCCCTTTGAAAATCCTTGTTGATGAAGATATTTGTCAAGACGATAATACCATGCCCTTGGAGCTTGTTTGAGACCATATAGAGCCTTTTTAAGTCTACAAAAAAGATTTTCATCATTGCCCAAAATGAAACCTTCCGGTTGTTCTATATATACTTCTTCTTCTAGATCGCCATTAAGAAAAGCAGATTTAACATCCATTTGATAAACTTTGATTTGTTGATAACTTGAAAAAACAAGAAACATTCTTATGGCTTCAAGTCTAGCTACAGGAGCAAAAGTTTCTTCAAAGTCTATACCTTCTTGTTGAGTATACCCTTTGCAAACCAGTCTAGCTTTGTTTCTTACAACATCCCCATTCTCATTTAACTTGTTCTTGAAGATCCATTTAGTTCCAATGACATTTTTATCATGTGGTCTTGGTACCAAATCCCAAGTGTCATTCTTTTCAATTTGATCAATCTCTTCATTCATGGCTTGGTTCCAACATTTATCTTTGCTAGCTTGATTGACATTGAGTGGTTCAATTGTGGATAGAAGTGCCTGATGACTAGAAGATCCCACACAAGTTCTCCTTGTTCGTACACCTGATTCCTTGTCTCCCAAAATCTGAGATTCAGGATGATTCTTTTGAACGTACCTGGATGGAGCTTTTTCAGATAGATCATTTTCAGGTTCTTCATTGGATTCACTGTCTATATCATTTCTATTTACTGTAGAAGGAAATAAGTCATCATCATCTTCTTCAGTTGTTTGTTTTTCCTCTTTAGGGGCTGCAGGAGACTCATCAATACATTCAACAATCTTTCGAAGCCTTTCATTATAAAATTTGTATGCTTTGCTTGAAGATGTGTAACCAAGAAATATTCCTTCATCTGATCTAGGTTCAAACTTGCCAAGCTTTTCATCATTATTTTTTATAAAGCATTTACTTCCAAAAACTCTAAAATGCTTTACAGTGGGAGATTTTCCATACCAGAGTTCATATGGAGTTTTATCACTGTTTACCCGAACATGTGCTTTGTTGTGAATGTTTGCTGTTGTATGAGTTGCTTCTGCCCAGAAAGTGCCAGGTGTTCCAGAGTCATCAAGCATAGCTCTAGCCATTTGTTGAATTTTTCTATTCATTCTTTCTACTACGCCATTTTGTTGTGGAGTGCCAGCTACAGAGAACTGTCTTTTTATGCCATGTTGTTCACAAAATTCAAGGAATTCATTTGATGTATATTCTCCTCCTTGATCGGATCTAAGACACTTGATTTTTAGATCCAATTCGTTTTCAGCCAGTGCTTTGAAGCTCAGAAATTTTTCAAATGCTTCATCTTTGTGTTTCATGAACCCGATCCAACACATTCTAGAGTAATCATCAATAAATAAGATATAGTATTCTTCCCCTCGTAGTGACTTTTTCTTCATAGGTCCACATAAGTCAGTATGAATGATTTCAAGAGGCTTACTTGATGATCCTTCTTTGGCATTAAATCATACTCTGGTCTGCTTACCAAATTGACAACTTCCTTTTCTTTTCCTCTTGCAAATACCTTAAAAGCAGCTTCTCTTATTTGAGAAGGACCTCCTTGTCTCATTTCAAAAGCAGTCAGAATACCATGTAATTGAACAATAGTAAGAGTTTTCAGATCTTGCCTTTCTTCAATAGCTGAAACTTTAGAGTCAAATTTTGAAGTCAACGATCTTAAGACTTTTTCCACCAGAGTAGTATCAGTTATGGTTTCACCCAAATTTCTCATTCGATTTACAATATCATCTAGACGAAGAAAGAAGCTGGCAACACTTTCATCACTGTGCATCTTCAAATTTTCATATTCAATTCTAAGAGTTTATAGTTTTGCACTTTTTACCTTTGTATCTCCTTCATAGCTCAGAATGATTTTGTCCCATATTTCTTTTGATGAATGTAGCTGCATCACTTTAGCAAATTCTGATTCAGACATGCTTCCTAATAAGACATTCACTGCTTTGGCATTGATTTCATACTTCTTCCTTTCAGCTGCATCAGTAGGAATACTTGTCGGATATTGATAACCTTCTTCCACGATTGCCCATACATCTGCACCAAGACTTTGCAGATATGCTTTTGTTCGTACCTTCCAGAATATCAGATTGCTTCCATTGAATATAGGTGGCTTTATAGACATCACTCCTTCTTGACTTCCCATTGCGACGGATCTCCTTCAAGCGATCAAGCTTCTGCAGAAGAACCTGCTTTGATACCAATTGTTGGGAAAAATACTGAGAGGGGGGGGGGGGGGTGAATCAGTATTTACTACATGTTCAAATTTTTTTACTTTTTCACTCTCTAAAACCCATACGCTACTTTCCTTTAGTAAACTCGCGTATACACGCGGATATCCTTCATACAACTCACGTATTAGCAGAGATCTAATTATGCCATTAGTTCATCACTTATATCATTCCATCATTCATTCATTAGATGTTCTATAAATAGTAAACATGTGCAGTAAGAACAGAATAAACCATCACACATAAGCATCACACATGAACACCAGGATTTTAGGTGGAAACCCAAGTCGGGAGAAAACCACCGCTGCAGTTGCTCAGCCTTCAATATTTTATTATAGAGAAAGCATCTTACAACATATGTGCTGGCGCAGACTTGACCAGCACGCAGGCACCCACCTGCGCTCGTTTACCAGCCTCTCCTGGAAGGGAGCTACGACCCCCGATCTCGTTTACCAGCCTCACCTGGAAGGGAGCTACGACCCCCCGATCTCGTTTACCAGCCTCACCTGGAAGGGAGCTACAACCCCCTGACTGAAGGCTACAACCCTCAGCACCACCTTGGACCACGTTTCATCAATTTTCACACTGGATCCAACAACTTCAAAAGAGCACAACTCGCAGGCCACGTTTCATCATATTTTCAGACTGGACCCACTCCATACTTTTAAGCACATTCAACCATGAAACAGATACATATAACTCACTGACAGATATCAGAAAACCAGCAGAACAGAACAGACATTTCTTACCACAGTCTTCAGCAAACCCTAGTTTGCATACGCACTTTCCTTTCACTGATGTCGCGTATATACGCGCTTCCGTTCACACAAACAAGCGTATACTTCTGTACAAATTACAGAACCAATTTCATTGCGCATACGCGCTTTCTCTTCAGCGAAGCCGCGTATATACGCGCTTCCTCTGCGGTGAACTACCATATGTTTCTTCAACCATTTCAGAGCTGCAAACTTCTTTAGATCAGATATTCAGTTCAGATTCAACCCTTTACTTCAGACAGATGTTCGCCTCATCACAGATCTAATCACTCCATAAACAGATCTAGCAAATACAGATACATTTCAGATCTATATATCTAGCTTCATCATTTCTTCATAAGTGCATCATAGATTCAGATCTATCATCAAACCTTTACCCTTTCCATACAGATATACTTCACAGAGAAGTATTCATTCAAGCTCAGACATCTTGCACCACACTCACGATTTCCACAATGAATTTCTTCTCTTTTTATAGGTTTACCCTTTTTCAATACCATGAGCCCAAAACTACATTACTTCCGATGGTATTCCTGGATGGGGTTATTTAGACGAAACATTACCCAATACATTGGGTCAATACCATGGTGGTTACCCCTGGTTTTCCACTTTATGAGCGCTTTTGCCCATACGCGACTTGGCACGTTCTTTCCCGCGTGCATACGTGACTTCCCTTAGGCAAATCCGCGTATGCCTAGAGACATACTCTTTTCATCAAGATTTAGCACATGCTGAATTCCTTTCTTCATTTCCTTCTGTACACACTGTAGATACATCAGATTTCCTTCATCAAGAACATATTCTATCAAGCACAACTTCACCAAGTAAGTTGCCATCATCTTCATCAAGTGAGTTTCTATTCAAGGACAACTCTCATCATCATATTGCTAGCACACATCATTTCATATCAGATTTTCATCATTTACCAAGTCCATCAGGTCAAGAATAACTTCATCAGGTGGATTTCCATCAAGGACAACACATGTCAACAGTCGCATGTCTTCATCTTCATTCAGTGGGTTTCCATCAAGGACAACACTCTGCATCATATTTCCAACAAGTCATTCAATGGCAAAATCAATTCTTTGAGAAGGTTTGTCCCCAATCTTGTTGAACACCAAAGGAAAATTAATGACATGCTGAAGAAATATAGTGAATTAAAATGGTTTGAAGAGGCGAAGAAATCATTCAATCAAGTTAAATTGGCTATATACCATGCTCCTATTCTTCTTAGTACATATTATACACTTGATTTTTTCATTTTTTCATTTTCCTTAGAGCATACTCTTGCTGATGTCCTTATGAAAAATAAAAATCAGAACACGGAGCAGCCCATCACCTTCTTCAGTAGAACCATAAGAGACATAGCCTTGAAGTACAACATCATTGAGAAATATGCCTTGGCATTATTCAAAGCATTGAATGATTTTCGGGTCTACATTCTCCACTCTCATGTCATTACATATGTTCCAAATCATGTTGTCACATATGTGCTTACACAGAATGATCCTGAAGGGTGGCGAGGTAAATGGATCGCTGCTATGTTGGAATATGACTTGGAGATCAAGCCCACAAAGTTGATCAAAGGACAAGTTCTGGAGAAGCTTATGGAAGATTCAAATCTCCATGCTTTGGAAATTAATTCTATTGCCGCATTATCTAGATAACAAGAGGTTGAAACATTACCTGAGGTATCTAAAATTTTCTCTTTATCACCTTGGTATGCTGATATAGTTCATGTTCTGGAACACTTGAATCCTCCTCCCGGCTTTCCATGTAGTAAGGCTAGATCTTTGAAGTTGAGTGCTCTTAAGTATTTCATCCTTAATGGTGTCTTGTATTGGAAATATCTGGGTGGAGTGTTGTTGAAGTGTTTGGATGAAGGAGAAGTAGAAAAAGTGATGACTGATTTTCATAAAGGTGACTGTGGCAGTAATCTTTACTAGAATACTACAACTAACAAGATCTTGAGGGCGGGCTTCTATTGGCCAAGTTTATTTTCTTATTTTTATTAAACAAACATGAGTTGTCATGAATGTCAAATCTTTCAGGGAAAGAGGAAGCTCTTGCCTTTGCCCTTAAAATCAATTGAAGTGCAAGCTCCATTCCAGCAATGGGGACTTGACTTCATTTGCGAGATCCATCCTCCATCATCAGCTCAGCGTAAATAGATACTCATTTCCATAGATTATTTCACTAAATGGATTGAATCCATCCCAACGAGGCAAGCTACTGACACTATTATTATTCAGTTTTTAGAGAAAAATATTCTGTCTTGCTTTGGTTGTCCACACAAGATCATTACTGACAATGTAGTTGCCTTTAAGTCCAATAAAATTATTTAATTTTTTGATATGCGTCACATTAGGCTTGGTCATTCCACAACATACTATCCTCAAGGCAATGAGATTTTTGAATCGTCAAATAAATCTTTGGTGAACATAATCAAGAAGATGCCACAAGAAAACAAGAGGAATTGGCATTAAAATCTCACCAATGCTCTATGGGCTGATGAAGTTAGCACAAAGAGATCAATTAACATGTCACCTTTCCAGCTTGTGTATGGTGTTGACACGGTGTTTCCTACTTCTCTACTTGTACCGGTGATGAAAATTCTGCAAGAGCTCAACAATGAACCAAATGATATCCAACGAAGAATCAGCCAAATGATCCATTTACAGTAGTCAAGAGATGAAGTCTTCATTCATACTTCATGGCTTCATGAGAAAATAAAAAAAAACTTAGGATTTCAATCTTGGAGACGTTGGTCTTCGTTGGGATGCCCTGAATGAAGACAAAAGTAAGAACATAAAGTTTTAAAATATATGGAAAGGACCTTAAAAGATCACTGCTTTCAGAGGTAATAAATCATTTCTACTAGAGGATCTTGAAGGGAAATAAGTGATGGGAGGACCAATCAATGGTATATTCCTCAAACATTATCTTACTTGATCATTGGAGATGAAATCTACTTTCACTGTACATATCATTTTAGTTTGATGTCCAAGAAATAAGGAAGTTGTTGCAGAAGTTTTAAGCCTGAGGAGAAGGCTATGAGACATCTACATTCAACTCATGTTTTCTTTCAAAAAGTTCAAAAATTTTCAGTCAATTTTCAAGTCATTTTTTTCTAGTCAAAGTCATTTCCATATTTAGTTCATCATTTCCAGTTTGTCAAAGTTTTTCAATGTACAGTTTTGACTCCATTGCCCAATGGTAAGGTTGCCTGGTCTACGGGGTTATCGACACCTCTTGAAGGATCTGGCATCCTCAGGTAGAGCCAATGTTAGTGTTAGTATGTCAGTGATAAAAAATAGCTCTTTCAGTTGATTTCCTAAAGTCATAGATCAATTTTTTTTTATTTTATTTTTTCAAACTAGTTTTCAAAAAATAATTTTGGTCACTGAAGAGGTCTAGGTCAAGTGTGATGCTCCATTAGGAGAATTTTTAGGTCTAAAATGGGCCTCCTAAGAAAAATGTACAACCAAAATAAACTTAATAAGAACCAATAGGATTCAATATGATGATGTCAACCATGGGGGAAGATTCACCATTTTTTAAGTAAAAGGGTAAAAATATTAAAAAATAATACAATAATAAAACTACCTTTTCAACTCATATTTTCAACTTACCACCCAAAGTGAGGGAAGTACGGGAAACATGGAGAATGCTAGGGTTCCAAGTTCATCCTTCGTCGTCGTCAAGGTGTTCGCTGCTACAGCAACTACTTCAGTCACAGCCCCCATCGACCACAGAAAAGAGGGTCTGATTCATCAAACACAGAAATGGTGTCTACAAGGCGTTGTCAAACACATAAACTGGAGTCAAATCTGGGCGTGTGGAGATGTACTCCAAAACAAGAGATTTTTTGTCCATAAGGAAGAAGAAGAAGGCATAAGGAAATATGCAGACCCTCCCACTGCCGCTGACATGCAGCCATTCGACCTCTCAGATCTACGAGCTAGGAGAACAAAGGAGCTACTGTTAGATGGATGGAGCTAGTTTCAATGTAATGCTATCACTAGAAAGAAAGGCATTCATAACACTGAAAGGGCCCATGCATGCGACTCTCATCACTCAGCCGTCATCAAGCCCCAGCACAACCATGCAAATCTGGGAATTTGGGGATCAAGCATGATCCCTACTTTGCCACACTCTGGCAGATAGGGTTTCTCATATCTCTCTTCCCCCTCTTTTCAGATCCATATCTGGCTTCTTACTAAAAAAACCATGCTTCATTGGGTGCACTCAATAGATATGGTGCAGAACCTCTCGTATGACCTTGAACACAGGCTAGGGATACCCGCTGCTCATTAGAGGCTTCTATATGGAGGTAAAAAACTAGAGGAATCTCTTCCCTTCTCTTTTTACAGTATTGAAAGAGATTCTTCAGTATTCTTAACCCTTCGTCTACAAGGGGGGGCAACTAGGTAGCCATCCTCTACTCCTACTTTCTCTTACAAATATGTTGTCCATGCACGGCCACCCAAGAAAACTGCTCAACCCTTTTAGGCTCCCAAGCCTTTATTGGTTGATAAAATGGAGGAAGTTCCCTCCATAGAAATATCCCTTCCATATCTGGATGATCAAATCAAATGTATGTAGAATCCGCCATTATTTTTTGATTTAATGGGCTATGGCCTCGCACAATAGATCTATACCAGTGGATTCACTCCACCTGGACCAACAACAGAAAGGTAATCTTCTGCTCGAAGGGTTTCTTTATAGTTGTGTTTGCTTTCAACAAAGACTATCAAAAAGCCTTAATTGAATTCCTATGGTTTTAGGGAACAACAAGGCTATTCCTCACCCCCTGGTTCCCAGATTTCGACCCCTCTACGTCAGTCATCACCAAGCTTCCTAATTGGGTCAGACTACCGAACCTCCCTGCGCATCTATGACACTTTTCGGTCTTCCAAGGGATTGGAAACACCTTGGATTTCTTTCTAGCAATGGATCCCTCTAGGGGGGAGAAAGGAATATACACCTATGGCAGAATTTGCATGAAAATAGACATAAGTAAAGGACTACTCGATTAAATCAACCTCAAAGTTGGGGATTTCCTATGGACACATACCCTGGACTATGACAACACAACTTTCTGATGTCGCCACTGCCATCAGACAAGGCACCTTTAGAATACTTGTGCCACGTTCCAAGCCCAAAAGAAGAAAAACAATTGCAAAACAAAATCCAAAAGCTGGAAACCATGTGATCCACCCCCCACAGGTGGCATTGAGTCCTTCATCTCGGATGATAAGGAGATTGAAGCAGAAGGGGAGGAAGCAAAGAAAATGGAGGAAACGTCCGCGGCCAACCTTGAGGGACCTGCTGAGCCACCGAACACACATAAGCGTTCTCATGAGCCCTCCTCCTCCAACTCGGACAAGGAGACCCTCCCTACAGCCAACAACAGTCTACAAGTGGTTCCAGCCCAACCGCACCACAATGATTGGGTCAAAGTTAGCAAAAACAAAGGAAAAAAATGTCGTATGGATGATTCGACATGTTCTGGATAAATTCCTGAGTCAATCCCATTGTTTCCTTGTTACCTTTTTTATTCTTGTTGCTCATTTCCTAGTTACTCATCGGGACCGAAGTTGATAGTCTATCATTTCTGGCTTCCTTGCTATCTAGTTTCTCTTGATTGTAACTTCATATTGTACTATATGCTTTCCTAATAAAATTAGTCTTATTGAGGAAAAAAAAAAAAAACTTATCACTCAAATTTTGAGCGGGAATACTCATTGGACGTCAAATTTGATTCCTCATCCAAGGAGTACCCATGTTGCATACTTTTGATGGATGCTTCTACATTAAAAATGGGAAATACATGAAAAAACATGATTTCAATTATGTTTTCCATGTATTTCTCATTTTTTATGTAGCAAGATCCATCGAAAGTATGCAGCATGGGTACTCCTTGGATGAGGAATTACATTTTTCATCCAACGGGTACTCTCTCTCGAAATTTGAGTAAAAACTTTGGGAGATAAGTTGAAAAAGTATTTTTTTCTTTTTTCCTTCCAAAATTTGATGATGTAATCAAATCTTATTTTATTATTCCCAATATTATTTTATAATTTCCTTAGGAGGCCCATTTTAGACCTCAAAATTCCCCTAATGAGGCTTCATCTCATTCATTGCCACCATCATTTTCAAGGTCATCTCCATCATCATCTTTTAAGGTCTAGGGATATGTCACTCCACCTCATATAGGTCACTATTGTCTAGGGGTTATAATCTGCCTTTGAAAATGTTCAATTTGTCACCTAAAACAAGGCTCTAATCCTTCATCTCATTCATAAACACTAAAGAGGGAGCTAGCATGCTTAGGGAATGAAATAAAGATAATTTGTCTTGTTTTAAAAAAGTTTCAAGTGTCAAAAATTTTAAAGAGGACAAAACTGCCTTATTGTCTCATTAAAAGGCAAAAAGGTCATTTCCAAATGTCAAAAGGCAAAAAATCTCATTTCAAGATTATAAAAAGGAAAAAACAAAATCATTTTCATTTCCTTGTTATCCTCTGATGTGTGGAAGAGCACCTCTCTATCTCACTTGCACTCCAAAGGTGGTCAAAAGTCCAAATCCAAGGCTCAAATTCACTTTAAAACTCATTTCCACCCTTCTAGCAGCTTGTGTTACAGTTTTTTCTCTCTTGTTACGCTTCTGGGAGCTTTTGTTACGCTTCTGGGTAAGAGTGTTACGCTTTTTAGGAGTGTTACGCAACCCTTGTTACCCTTTTGGTGTGTTGCATAAGCGTTTCGCAACCCCTTGTTACGCTTTTATGCCTCCCTTGTTATGCTTTTGCCACCATTGTTACGCTTCTATAGATACTTGTTACGCTTCTGGAGGAGAAGCAGATTTGGGTGTTGGGCTTGGAAAACTTCCAAACAAGCTTGAAACTTGTCTACGTTACCTTTTGAAGCCTTCATAAAAGGTAATTCATCACTCTTATGCTCTCTTGTGGTCAAATTTTGAGTGTTAACACATTTTCATGCTCATTTTGTTTTTCTTCATATTACCACTTATCCATGGTATAAAAAAAATTCATGTGACAAACCCTAACCTACCCCACCTACCTAAAATCTAACCCTAGTATCTAAACCCTAACTCACACCTCTCATATACCTTATCCCCACATTTCCCATCATCCACACCACCCCTAACATGTCATTTCACCCAAACCCTACTTTCTAGCTATTTTCACGGTGAAAAACTTGGAAATTTCCCATGTTTTCTAGATTTTTCCACCCTCCACACATCCATTTCTCCTCATTACACTTATAGTATGGAGCTAAGATGCCACCCTATGCATTGAATTTTTTCCAGAATTTTTTCTCAGCTCCATGACCCTTGTTTCACTTTCTAAACTTACCTTAGCTCTACACTAGCTATTTTCACAGTGTGAAATTGGAAATTCCCTGTGTTTTCATCATTTTTCCACCTTCCTCATACTCATTCTCCCTCATTCCACCCACAATTTTGAGCTAACATACAACCCAATCATCTCTCCTACACTTTGTTTTTCCATATTTCCATACATTTACCCACATCATCAACACTCTAGGTTTTTCATCATTCCAGTGAAAAAAAAATGGAAAGTGACAAGAAGAGCTTCAAGGAATGGCACCACCTCAAGCTAGAACCCTTCACAATGCATGAACTCAATGCCTCGCCATTGGGCAGCAGATGCTTTGAGAGGGCTCAGTGTTTGAGATTTTGTGAAAGGCTTATGGAAGAGGGGTATAATCTTCAATTGACCAACCTATTTGCTACAAGCTTCAGCATGGGAAAGGTCACTATTGCAAGTATGGGGATAAGCCTATCAGCATGTCTAATTTATTCAGCAACATGTATCCCTTGTCATGGAGAGCAGTGGTTCAAAGGCATGAAGTTAGACATTGAAAATTACAAACAGTTTCTCAAGTCTCATGCTATAGAGGAGCCAAATTACCTATTTCCTTTCAAGCACCTTAGAAACAAGTATTCTCCTTTGATGATGTTCATAATGAAGTACTTCACATGTGAAGGAAGATTTTCCAAGTTGTATAGGTGTCATATCAGGCTGTTGATGTATTTCACCTCTGTCAAAACACTTGATTTGCTATATTATTTGTATATGAGTTTGATTAAGATGACTGAGAAGGTTCAGAGTAGAAAACAAGATCATCAAACTAGTCTTTTTCATCACGGTTTGATCAAGCTCATTGTATTGCATCACCTTTCCTCCATCAACATGACTTGGGAAAATTTCTTGGAGAGATTATCAGCAGCACCTACCATCAGCCCTTTTATCTTGCCTAGTACATCATCAACACAGCCAATGGAGGTTGGCTCTTCTAGCATGCCAACTCATTTTTCAGATGCTCCTAGGGTTGTTGAGTTTACTCACACATATGAAAAGGGGAAGAGACAATTATTTGCGCCTAAGTCTACTAAAAGTGTTCTTACACTTGACACAATTGTGGAACAAAGTGAGATAGAGGAGAAACCTCTTTTACATTATCATAGTGAATAAACGCCATTGGAGATTGAGGTAGCAGAGCAGGTGGAGGCCAGATTAGTTGAAGAGATCATCAAAGAGAAATATGAGGAAATAGCATAATTGAAGAAGATTTTTTCCATTTCTAATTCTCAAATCACATTTTTGAAACAAGAAAATTTTCAATTGAAAGTGAAGCAGCTCCTACAAAGAAATCCCAAGCTAGACCTAGAGGTAGTCAAAGGTAAAGGAAAGGATGTTATTGATGTTGACGAAATTCTGGATATAGAGGCTAAAACTCAATCAATAAGGCCAAAAACAAGAGGCCTCAAAAGGGCGATGGAGTTAGAAATATAGTCAGCTCATCCACCTAAAGAGTTGACCTTTGATGAGCTTATAGCCATGGAGATTAATGAAGACAGAGAGATTTGGTTGTCAAGGGTAAATGATAATTTGGAGAAGCTCTTGAATAGGGACAAGAGAGACAATAAACTGCAAAGACACATGGCAAACCATTATCGCACCAGGAACAAGTTTTCTTAAATAAGGCTGAAACAATTGAAGAAAAGGCTAAAAGAAGCACAATTGAAGCTTAAAGAGAAGGATAGCTTGGAATTGTTGGCTGAAGCCTCTTTGGATATTTATCCCATCACTCATAGGTGCTACATAACCAATTTTGAGAAGTTTTGATTAATTTTGGTATTTTTTGTGATTTTTGCACAATTCTGGAAATTTCTCATTGCAGAAGGGTAACAAACTTTTGTTACGCTTATTTTGGGGGCATACAAATGGTGATCTATTTACATATATGGATGTATTTTGATGAGTACATCATAGATCAGGAACCCTTATGGCATGACAAGCTCTAATTTCAGAGAAAAAACTCAAAAAACACTCATTTTTCATGTTTTTGCCACCTTTTTGGAGCCTCTGTTACGCTTTTGGAGTAACCTTGGGAGAATTGATTTTTGAAGGCATTCTCATGGGTCTTTTTACAAAATTCAAGATGTTCTGGAAACTAGACACATCGGGCTAGTTGAAAGTTCTTCAAAAGTGGATTTGGACTCCTAAAATTGCCTCAAAAGTGCCTCCAAAGTTTTGTTACGCTTCTGCAAATTTTTGTTACCCATCTGTTAGAAATATCACAAATCAGCATTGGATTCCTCAGGACACTTGTCAAGATCTGAGATTGTCAAAAATTAGAGGTTTTTTTGTCCTATGAGTTGGCATTACAGTTATTGAGTTGGTTTTTTCCTCCTATCATGAGGGAATATATAATTAATGTAAGGGAAAAACACTCCTAGTCCATAGCTAAAATTCAGGGAATGGTTTCTAACCTCCCTAGAATCTAGGAAATTTCTCATCTTGTGTATTTATGATCCATTTTCGATGGTATTTAGACCTAATGAGGTTTCATAGTCCATATTTTCTATAATTAGACTCTCTTTAGTCTTTTGCTGGGTTGGATAGTCTCATTTTGCAGTGGAGCTTTTGTAATCAATAATTTGGAATGAAATCAGAGATAAATTTGCAGAAATTGTGTTGAAATACTTGTGGTATGCATTGGAGCATCTGTTCTTCTTATGTATTTTTATCTATTCATGCATAATGATATATTTTCTTCTTTCATATATGTTTATCTTATAAGTTTATGAGTAGACATCATGTTTGTTCATGCTCTGTTTTAGACAAGGTTTACATTGCTTTGTATTGTAGGAATTTACAGGGTAAGTTCCTTAGATCAAGAACCAAAGGTCACTGCTCACAAAAAAATCACAAATCAGTACATCAGTATTATCACATGGTTAAAGCCCTCGAATATGGAAATAGTCCACGGCCTGAGCCAACGCGGCCACTTCACGCAATTTATTAATATAAAAGAAAAGTTACATATGTTTCTCTTATAAACGGTTACCGGACAAATGATCCTCCATGCTCTTTAAATAGAGATCATGGACCAATCGAGTGTCAAGCCACGGATCAAGTGTCGTTAATACCAAGGAGAGAGTGAACCGTCTGATCACTACAAATCGTGATCGTCAGATTATAAGTTACAAATGTACATAGTAAAGAAACACACTTTACCTAACTCTACACTAGACTAAGTTATTCTTAACTGTTTCCTATGTGTCATAATATCCTAACATCCCCCTTTAAGAAAAACTTGGGATAGGATTGAAGGATTTAAAAAGGTGACTCAAAAGGAGCCTATTTCCTGTGTCAAAATATCCTAACATCCCCCCTTAAGAACAAATTGGGATAGGATTGAAGGATTTACAAAGGTAACACAATAGGAGAAGGAAGGAGGCATTAGATCCTATCCCCACTTAATGATAACTTTCTTGAACTCCAAGCATGGATTGAAGTTTGGTAAACTTCGCTTTTGTGAGAGCATTTGTAAAGATATCGGCTACTTGATCATTGGTTGGACAATACTGCACTTCAAGAACACGACCATGAATGAGCTTTCTGATGAAGTGTATGTGGAGCTCAATGTGTTTCATACGCTGATGCTGAACTGGATCTTTACATAGCTGAATGGCACTCTGATTATCACACCAAAGTGTAGTTGGATGCTGCTGATGAAGACCAAATTTAGGCAGGATTTGATGAAGCCACATGGCTTCCTTGTTGGCTTCAACTGCACCACGATACTCTGCTTATGATGAAGAAAGAGAGATGGCACTTTGTTTCTTACAAGAAGATGTAATAAATCCTAAACCAAGAGTGAATATATATCCTGCAATAGACTTTTGATCATCAGGGTCACCATCCCAATAAGAATTAGTGAAACCAATCAACAATGGAGATGCTCCTACACTATAATGAATTCCGAACTGAATTGTACCTCGAATATATCGAAGTATTCTTTTAGCTGCTTTCTAGTGACTTTCATGAGGATGATGCATAAACCGAGCAACAAGACCAACGACAAAGGAAAGGTCAGGAAGGTTATGGGTTAGATACAGAAGCTTACCAACAAGTTGATGGTATAAGGTAGCATCAACTTCAGGGGTAATACAAGTGACTGAAAGCTTGACTCCAAACTGAAAGGGAGAAGGGGTTGGCTTAAAGTCTTCCATGTGAAAGTGGTGTAGAAGATCATAGGCATACTTGGACTGAGAGAGGGTAATACCTTTTTTCGATTGCAAGACTTGAAGACCGAGGAAATAATGCAAGTGTCCTAATTCTGACATTTCAAACTTCTTTTTGAGGCTATAATTCACATTGTTTATATGGTTGGGATCACTACCAGTAAGGATAATATCATCAACATAAAGAACAAGGATGGTGAATGACTTACTCACTTTCTTGGTGTAGACAGTGTTGTCAGAATGACACCTAGAAAAGCCATTATCGAATAGAAATCTATCCATTTTGGCATACCAAGCCCAAGGATCTTGTTTGAGACCATAGAGAGAATTCCTAAGGCGACAAACAAGGCTGGAGTCGTTTTGGATAAATCCAGGGGGTTGTTCCATGTAGATTTCTTCATGCAAATCTCCATGTAAGAAGGCGGATTTAACATCCATCTGATGGACATCCCATTTAAAGGAGGCAGCAAGGGAAAGAACAAGGCAGATAGAATTCATTTTGGCAATAGGGGAGAAGGTTTCAGTATAGTCAATGCCTTCAACTTGTGAAAATTCTTTAGCAACAAGACGAGCTTTATGTCTATCCACTTTTCCATCTATTCCAAACTTGGTTTTGTAAACCCATCTGCATTTGACAAGTTTTCTTCCTTTTGGAAGAGGAACAAGATCCCAAGTATCGTTTGCCAATAAGGAACGATACTCTTCATTCATAGCTCCATCCCAATCTTGATGACCGGAGGCTTCTTCAAAGGTTTCTGGATCAGGATTTTCTAGAACTTGAGCCAATAAGGAAGAGGCTCTTTCGAACTGAGAATGTGTACGTCTTCGATATGCAGGGTCACCTGCAACAGAACCTGCTGCATCCCGAGTAGAGCGGACCCATCTTGGAAGTTGTGGAGTAAAAGGAATAACTTCAAGAGGTGGAGGAGGATTGTCATCCTTGCTTTCATCATCTGAACTAGAATGAATGCTATTAAAAATAGAAGAGAGAGAGAGAGGTGGCACATATGCCAAATCAGGCTCGCAAGCCAAAGGTGGCACACCCGCCAAACTAGGCTCGCAGGCCGATATATTTTCATCAAATTTTACATCTCTTCTAATGATTATATTTTTGGATTTTTGTTGAAGAAGTATATATCCTTTGACATCTTCAAAATATCCAACAAAAATGCATTTTTCACTTTCAGGTTCTAAGGCTTTATGTTTCGCATCTGGAATATGGGTCCAAGCATCACTTCCAAAAACATGAAAATGACTTACATCTGGTTTGATTGAGCTCCAAGCTTCTTCTGGAGCTATATTATTTAAAACCTTAGTAGGAGTGTGATTTACTATGTAATTTGCACAGTTAATTGCTTCTGCCCAAAAATTGAGTCTAAGTCCTTTAGATTGAAGCACACAATTAGCCATTTCTTTTAAGGTGTGATTCTTCCTTTCAGCTACACCATTTTGTTGTGGAGTATATGGAACGGTATGTTGCAATTGAATGCCATGCTCAGTGCAGAAGTTGACAAATTTTTTGTTAACATATTCTCCTCCATTGTCTGATCTTAACTTAAGAATTGGATGTCCATATTGTTTCACAACAAAGGCCTTAAAGGCCAAGAACATGTTAAAAACTCCACTCTTGAGTTTTAAGAAGTATACCCAAGTGCGTTTGGCAAAATCATCAATGAAATTTAAGAAGTACTTGCAACCACAGAAAGAAACAACAGGAAGTGGACCACATAAATCATTGTGCACAAGCTGCAAAGGGGCTAAAGCATGCCAAGAGGCACGTTTGTAAAAACTATTCTAATGATGTTTTCTGAGTACACATCCGAAGCAAACACCATCTCAGAAAGATACCATAGAAAGACCCATCACCATATTTTCCTTACATAGAGTTTGAAGAGAGCGATATTTTAAGTGACCAAATCACTCATGCAAAATTTTTCTCACTTCATCATTATGAGCAACAAAAATGGAGGGAATACATGAAGACCCAAAGTTATCAAACTTATACAACCTTGTGGAATCATCAGCAATGCCAGTAGCTAAAATATGTCTAAGATCTTTGAGGTCCTTGATTACAACATCATGAGGTGAGAATTCTACTCTTTTCCCTTCACATGAATGAGTTATCTGATAAACAGATATAAGGTTGCATGACAAGGTAGGAACACATAGTACATCATTAAACTGGCCATTATCTAGATGAATGGTTCCAGATCCTACAACACTAAGAGATCTATCATCACCAACATAAATATGTTTGGTGTTACAATCATTTAAAGAAGAAAACATGCCTTTATTTTTGGCCATGTGGAAAGAAGCTCCAGAATCAATGAGCCACTCATGAGAATGAGAAGAAGAAGACACATTTAATGCATAACCAGATCTTGATGCTTGACAACCACAAGCAGAAAGTGCCATTCCTGGAGATGAAGGTGAAGAGTGCTCCAAATTGATGTTGTGCTTCTTCATTTCTACTTCTAAGGCTTCCATCTTCTTAAAACATTTGGACTCTATATGGTCATCATGATTACAAAAGTTGCAACGTCTATTTGTCTTCTTCCCTTTTTTTTTATTTGCCTTATCATTTTGGTGAGTTGCTTTTTCAGTTTGCAACTAAAACTACTTAGGACCCTTGTTTGGTTTCGGGCCATACTTTTTAGGATACTGTGTTTTGGGATTATTTTGATATGATTGATGTTGGGCTACTAAGGCTTTCTTATAAGCGTTTCTAGAAGTGATAAGACCAAGGTGTAAGAGTTTTTCTTGTTCTCTTATCAAAGAATCGCGAAAGGCATCAAAAGAGGGGTTCTTGTAGGTGGTTCCTGAAGAAATGATGGCTTCTCTAGTGGAATGGAAGGTGGAAACAAATACAGAGTATGTAGGGCCAAGCTTAGCAAGAGTGCAATAGATGAGGCTACCATCTTCCTTTTTTACCTTAAAACCATCTAAAAGAAGTCTAAGGGTCTTGAATATGGACAAAAAATCTTCAATAGAGGAGAAATTATTGGGGTCCAAAGTAAGCAACTCATTTTCAAGCTGGTGGGGCCTGATTTGATTTTGAATGCCAAAGACAGTATTTAGCTTTTCCAGGGCTTCATGAGGGGTGTCAATGTCAAGGATATGAAATCGAAGATCTTGAGCAATGGAAATTCCTATCAACCCTTGTGCTTGATCTTTTTTATTTTCCCATTTAATGACTTTATGATCATCGAAAGGTTTAGTTTCTTGTCCTGTGGCTATTCTATAAAGCCCTTTACTTCTAATTATATCTACCATGTGAGGTAGCCATTGGAAATAATTGGTGATGTTAAGAATAATCAAGCATGCACTTTCCATTTTTTTTAAAACTGAAGCTGAAAAAAGTTGAAACTAACTGCTCCAATGGAAATATCTCGAAAAAATAGGCTAATTAAAAAAAATGGCTTCTGGATGAACAAGTTATGCCTTTTTGAAAAATCTAAGTTGTAGATGCCGAATAGTTACGGAAACGGTTTGAAATTTGATGATGAAGTTCAACTTTAAAAAAAAAATATCGCTCCTTTAACAAAAAAAAATTTACAAAAGAAGCTTGAGAAAGGGACTTGAACCCAAGACCTCTATTCTCATAAACTAACTTCTGTAACTAAAAGGATTCTGTAATTTTTTGAAAGGAGGAAGGAGCTTTTTTTTTTAAGTTTTTGTTTTTGTTTTTGTTTTGTTTTTTGTTTTGTTTTTTTTTTTTTTGATAAGTCTTCGGTGTGTGTTCTTTTTTCTGCACAAAAAACACAAAAATCTGAGAAAAAAAATGAAATGCAAGCCTTACGGCAAAATGTTAGATTTTCGGTTAGCCTTACCGACAACTACCTATTTTTTCACTATTTCTGATTTCTTGAGATCGCACAAAGACGCGGGGAAAGAGCATACAGAGAAAAAAAAATCTCTTCTTCATGTTTATGATTTGTCGAGATCGCACACAGCACAGAGAAAAGAGCATACATAGAGAAGAGGGTATAGATCCAGCAAATAAAGAAAACCTAAAACCCGAAATAAACAGAGGGAACCAAAATAAGCAGAACTATTAACAAATATAACTGCAAAACAAATACTTTTTACCTCCATATCTAAACTAACATAACTTGGGCAATTGGAAACCTTTTTGCATTAAACGAAAGGCGTTATTCACTGTAACAGATGCTCTGGACACAACAGAGTATTTCTCCAGGCCTGAAAATTTTCAAAAATAGTATATCTACAAAACGACAGTCCCATGCAGTCAAATCAGCTTCGGATTTGGATCAACAATGGATGCAGCCCTCAAAATAGCTCTAATACCATGTAGGAATTTATAGGGTAAGTTCCTTAGATCAAAAACCAAAGGTCACCACTCACAAACAGATCACAAATCAGTACACCAATATTATCACGTGGTTAAAACCCTCGAAGAGGGAAACAATCCACGGCCTGAGCCAACGCGGTCACTTCAGGAAATTTATGAATACAAAAGAAAAGTTACATGTTTCTCACATAAATGGTTACCCAACAAATGACCCTCCATGCTCTTTAAATAGAGATAATGGACTAATCAGGTGTTAAGCCATAGATCAAGTGTCGTTAATACCTAGGAGAGAGTGAACCGTCGGATCACTACAAATCGTGACCGTTGGATTATAAGTTACAAATGTACATAGTAAAGAAACACACTTTACCTAACTCTACACTAGACTAAGTTATTCTTAACTATTTCCTATGTGTCGGAATATCCTAACATGTCTATTTGCTTCTAAGTGAATGAATTCACCTCAGTGCTCATTCAAACTCTTTTTCACTTCACCCTATACTCAATGACCTATTAAAAATTCTTTCAAACTACCTATCTAGCCTCATATATTCTTTGAAAATTGACCTTGGAATTCAGGCCTAAAAACCTTATACATAGTCTACTCACTGACCTTTTATATCTAGCACTAAAAACATCAAAAAAATCCTATTTACTGAGCTTAAGTACCTAGCCTAAGATCATTATATACTTAGTCATTCCTTTGACTGCTAAAGTGACAACGAGATATCCCTCTCTGGTCCTGGTAGGGCTACCTTCCTGACCTAAAGCCTGTTTTGTGGTTACCTTTCTTCTATCCCATTTTCAGCCTTGGGAATTTGGGGAGAGTGATAACACCTCCTTTCTATTTGAAAATAAAATTTCATTATTTTCTCCTCTAAAATTGTATGCTAGACTCTAGGGAATCTCATAATTTTATGCCAAAGATTATTATGGATCAACTTTTGTTGCAAGTAACAAGGACCTACCATGATTTATATACATTTGATTCAAAAAAGGTGCAGTGTTTGGGATTGGTTAAAGATCTAGTAGTAACTTTAGCACAGATTCTTGTTAAAAGTGTTATGATGGATATAGTAGTTACAAATATTCCCCCAATATTTGGTATGTTGTTATCAAGATCCCGGTGTGCTAAAATAGGAGGTCGTTTACAAATGGATATGTCATATGATACCATCCTAGTCTATGGAGGGGGACACCTAAGGCTCTAAAAATAAGTGAGATTCATAAACACTGTGTGTAATGCTAGTCAAACAATAAATCACCCTATATATGTTGTGGACCAAGATTAGGGTGTTTAATTTTATCTATAAAATATGAGTGTAATGTACATAATATAATTGAAGACATTGTAAATATTCCTCAATATTCAGAGAATGATGTATGGAAGATGTATTTTGATGGAGCTTTTTCAAGAGAAGGATCTAGAGTTGGAAATTTTTTTATTTCACCTTAAATGAAAATTATCACTCAACCTCTTAAACTAGATTTGAGGTCGCAAATGATGTAGCAAAATATGAAGTATTGATACTAGGATTGGAACTCACCAATAAAATGAAATTTTATAGATTATCAGTATTTTGTGATTCAGAATTAGTGGCGAGACAAGTTAGAAATCTCTGTCAGACAAAACATCCTAGATTAAAAGCTTATAGAAATGAGATATGGGATTGTGTAGAGAACTATTTTCTATTTTTTAACATTGAATCTATACCAAGAGAGTATAACATGCAAGTAGACTCTTTGGAAGTTTCTCCAAGCACTTTTAAAGTTCCAAAATATTTTCAGTTGTAATACCAGATTGAAGTTAGGAATAGACCTTCAATCCCTAATAATGTAAAACATTGGCAAGTATTTGAAGATGATGAGCAATTAAAAAAATTTATGCAGGTTACTGGGGAATTTTCTTTCCTACATATTGATGAAGAAAACAATGAAACAATCATTGAAAGTATCGCCGACTCATAAATAAATTTCAAACAGAAAATAATTGGCCATGAGATTATTCAGCTATCCAACAATCATATTCCTAAAGGATTTGTTCCTCTGGAAATATTGTTTGATTAGAATGATGTTATAAAACTTTCAATGCTAAATTCATAGCAAGATGATGTGCAAGATTGCAATATTGGTACAAAAGAAGAGGTTAGAAACATTAAACTTTCAGCAACACTACCGCAGGAGATTAAATACAAATATATTTAGTTATTTAAGGAATATAAAGATGTTTTTGCATGGAAGTATGAATATTTGAAGACTTATGATAGATCAATCATTGAACATAAGGTTCCTTTGAAACTAGGAGCTAAACCATTTCAGCAGAAATTGAGGAGGATAAATCCAATCCTATTGCCAATAATAGAAAAGGAAGCAAAGAAATTACTAGATGCAAAAATCATTGTTCCTTTAATATATTTTGAATGGATAACTAATTTGGTTCCTGTTAGGAAAAAGAATGGAGAAATCAGACTGTGTGTTGACTTTATAAATCTGAACAAATTTTCAATGAAGGATAATTACCCACTTCCAAAGATGGATCAGTTGATTCAAAGACTAATAGGCTCTAACAAAATTTCAATTTTAGATGGTTTTTTCTGGATACAATCAGACACTGGTCAATGAAGAAGACGGATAAAAGACAACTTCTACAACACCATGGGGTACCATCATGTATGCTAAGATGTCATTTGGCCTAATCAATGTTGGTGCAACCTTTCAGAGAGCCATGGACTTGGAATTTGTTGGTAAGGTAAATAAATTCATAGTAATTTACCTTAATGATTTGACTGTATTTTCAGAATCTGATGCAAAGCATATAAAATATTGGAAGAAATTTTTTCAGAGATGCAGAAAGTTTGGGATTTCTCTTAATCCCAAGAAATCAATTTTTGCCTTGAAGGATGGAAAATTTCTTGGTCATATCATTTCAAAGGAAGGAGTCACAATAGATCCTAAAATAGTATCAACTATTCATTTTATTAGTTTGCCCGAAACAAAGAAATAAATTCAAGAATTTTAAAGGAAAAATAATTTCTTAAGAAGGTTTATACATAATTATCCATAGATTGTAAAATATATTACTAATATGCTTAGAAAGAATCATGAAGTTGAATGGAATGCACAAGCTAGATTTTCATTTTCACAAATCAAAAAGGCACTTACAAAAGCACTAGTATTGGCTAGTCCAAACTACTCTAAGCCTTTTAGTATTTTCTCTTCTGTCTGACAGTACAATTACAATAGTCTTGTTACAAAAAAATGAAGATCATTATGAGTAAGCAAATTCTTTCTTTAGCAAATGTATGAGGGATGTAGAACTAAAGTATGATATCATTGAAAAACAAGCTTATGCTTTAGTTCAAGATTTTAAATCTATTACAATATATGTGATTCATTCTCCAATAATAGTTTTTGTACCCAACAATGCAATAAAAATAGTACTAACTCAACCTGATACAGATGGGAAAATAGGTATATGGATAGTCAAAAATTTGGAATTTTATTTGGATACCAGACGAACAATGCTAGTTAAAGGACAAGGGTTGGTTAAGTTGTTAGCAGAATCAAATTGTAAAGTTATGGGAATAAATTCAATTTTTCAAATTTTAGGAATTCCAGAGGAGAAGAATCCACAAGAACCTTCCCCTATTCCAAAGGAGAAGAATCCACAAGAACCTTCTTCTAGTTCAACACCACTCAAACTTCCTTTGCATATTGATGAATTTTTTTTATTATCAAACTGATATAAAGATATTGTACATTTTCTGAGATATTTTGAATATCATCTTGAGTTTAACAGAAATTAATGCAAGTATTTTAATCTTAGATAAATGAAGTATTGTATACTTAATGCAAATTTGTATTGGAAGGACCCATTAAACATTCTTTTGTTGTGTTTTACTGAAAGTGAAACAGAGGGTGTAATTGATAAGTTTCATGAAAGAGTGTGTGGAGGTCACTATGCTTGGAAAGCAACTGCACACAAAATATAGAGAGAAGGATTCTATTGGCTTAAACTTTTTTCCCAAGTTGGTATGAAAGTACGAAGTTATATTCCTTTCTAAATATTTGCACGTAAACAAAAGTTGGTTGCTCTCCCTCTTATTCCAATACTAGTTGAATCCCCTTTCTTACAATGGGGTTGGATTTCATTGGTGAAATAATTACTTCTTCTAGTAATTAGCATAGATGGATCCTAACAACAACTTATTATTTCACAAAATGGGTAGAGGTTATTCTTTTGAGAAATGAAACTAATTTCGTCGTCATGAAATTTATTGAAGAAAATATTTTGTCCATATTTGGTTGTTGAAGGAAAATAGTTAAAGATAATGCTCAAGCATTTAGTTCCATTAAAATGATTTAGTATTGTTAAAAATATCAAATTTCATTACATCACTATACACCTTATTATCCACAAGGAAATGGACTAGCAGATTCATCAAACAAAAATCTGATTAAAGTCATTAAGAAGGTGTTAGCAAAACATAAAAGAAATTGGGATAGTCATTTGAAGTATGCAATCTAGGCAAACCAATTTTCACCCAAGAGATCTACTAGTAAATCTCCTTTCCAACTTTTTTATGGCACTGAAGCCATTTTCCCTACCCAATTGGCATTTCCAGTTATGAAGCTCTTACAGGATTCTTATGAGGAAATTGATGATTTCTCAAAAAGAATAAATCTTATCATTGAACTTAATGAGGACAAAGAAGACGTTCAACACAAACTTCTACAGTTTCAAGATAAGATGAAGATTCTATTTGATAAAAGAGCAAGAGAGAGAGATTTCAGACAAGGAGGCTTAGTTTTAAGATGGGATGCAAGAAAAGAAGAAAAAGGAAAGCATGGAAAGTTTGATAATATTTTGTTAGTGCCTTTTATAATTGCAGAAATCAAAGGGAATAAAACATTCATTCTTTAGAACTTCATGGAGAATATTTCTCAATGGCAGTCAATGGACAGTATTTGAAACATTACATTTAGTACTGAGTAAGTTCTCTTCATTATCAGTGTAAATGGTCGATGTGATTTATATTTTCAAAAGCAAGTGTGATTTTCTACAACAATGACTCCATAGCCCGAGGAGTAGGCACATGGATCTTCATCTTCTCTGCATCCTACAGAGGGAAGTAGTCCCCAGATGGAGCCAATGTTGTAACCATTTTTTACGTATGCAGTTTATTCCTAAATTGTATATTTTCAAAACAAAACTAATTAATATTCACACTATGTAATAAAGTTTGGCATATGTTTATAAATGCCTCTTTAATTAAATTTTAGGCACAAATAGTCTTTGTTTAAAATTTATTTGAATAATGTCGCGAGAGAGTATTTGCTGAGAATATTCCGACAACGTTGATCATCTCCGTTGCAATCAAGAGACAATACCATATTGTGGGACACCCCCCCCCCCTTGCGCACTCCCAACATTTAATGAAGGGGGGTGGGGGTGGGGTTCGCAAAACGATCTCATTGAAATCGCCAAGCCTAACGTGACGAGCGCTCAAGAATTGTAGGACCCCCCCTCATGAATCCCATTTACCACCATACACCCCCCCCCCCCGAAAAACCACTTTCCACTCAATTTCTCTTACTGCTACCACTCCTGCTACTTTATCCCTTTCGCCAAAAGAACCACCAAATTGACTCTCACTATTCCTCCAGATAATTTAACAAATTAATTGTTAATTCATTTATTCATTCTCGCCAACGTCTCGATAGTTTTTTGTTGACGCGCCAAGCATTAATTTCAATAACGACTATTCGTAATCAATCTGCTAAACCATTTATCCTCCATCAACCTATCATTTTCCTTCATTTCGCAAGTGTTTGCAAAGGTGCTCAACGATAGGATATTTTTGAATTTCACTGTCAACCACTTCAATTAGCCAGTAGATCATGAGGTATTCTTAATCCCTTGTTCTCTTCTTAATTTGAAATGGCTAGCTAGAAGGGAAAAGTTAATATCTATGTTGAAAACTCAATTTTTCCTCATGTCCCTAATCAAGATGAATTCCATCTAGTAGATGTTGATTCCTTCACACACTACTGATGAGGTTCTTGCCATCTTAAACCTTTATCCACGGGAAAAAGGTTTTGTTTCCCCTAGAGTGGTTATTCCTGAAAAAAAAAAATTGAATCTTCTAAGTTGTGGGCCTATTTTGATGGTGCTTCTATAAATAATTTCCATATTAATGGCAAAGGTTTCATATTATTCCTTTCTCCAAATCATAGTTTCAAATTCAAGATGGGTTTGGGACCTGGGATTAATAACCAAGTTAAACTTCTTACATGCAAAAACCTGCTCTTGTTTGCAAAAGAGAAGGGTTGTACTCAGATTCACATATATGGAGATTCAATGCTATCTATAAATTGGCTTAATGACATTATTTCATGCAAAAAAAATTTCCTTACGCTTATTATATAGGAAATTAAAAGTATTACTCATTCATTCATATCTTTCTCTTGCTCACATATTTACAAGGAAAGGAATCATGTTGTTGATAGTTTGTCAAAAGATGGTGTTCATATGGGAAAGGATATTCAGGCAATAATGGAATAGGTCAATGATAAATCTCATGAGTACTTCCATCATCCATACTGGGATCATTTTTCATTGCTAGTTGCTAGGAGTGATTAATATGCAGGGTTCAACACATATTTTCAGGTACTCTTCTTATGATTTTGATAGTTTGTTTCCTCTTTTTATCAATTGTCAGGTTATCACAAACCACAGGGATAGATCCATTTTTTATACAAAGGGGTCGTACATGGCTTGTATGGTGGTTTTTCTTTCATATTACCAAATGTACAACCGATCAACATTTTCATCAGTTTTTGTGAAGGCTTAGTTTTCTTATATCTATAGATAAATTATTTGTATTTGCTTTCTCTTATGGGCAGTTCGGCCTATATGGTTTACTTTCTAATATATGTGTGTTGTATATGGAGAAGTAATATTTCTCCCTCTAAGCACAGTTTTTGAATGACATATGTTCTATATTTTTGTTTCTTTTATCATTTGGTGAGCTAAAATGCAAAGTTGTTGTTGGGATTTTACAAGAATACACTCTTGTATTGTATATGCAAAATGTAACCTCATTATTTTATTATGAATGAAATAAAACATTTTTCCAAAAATTGTGTTAGAAAGAACGGAAATAAAGAGAGTTTTAAACAATTAAACAGATAATGAATAAATAAAATAATAAAGATAATCTCTTTTTGAAAACGACCAATAAAGAATGATGGCACTTCTTAAATAAGGTTAATGTGAAAACATTCTTTAAAACGTGAAAAATGTTTCTATTACATTCTTATGAAGTTTCATATCCACATCCACTAAGTCATGTTTATAAAAAAAAAAAGAGTCCCCATAATGAGATGATCAAGAGAAAAGACTCAAAACCTTACTAATGAGTAATGTAATTATAATAAAGCTAAATACAATTCTCAAAATCACAAGGAAAAATCCCTAATAACATTTTGAGAAGGATTAACAACCATGAGACTATTAATTTAATAATAGAATACAATTGTTTCTATTATTGAAAATATAATTAATATTCAAACACAAAAATAAAAAAATAAAAATCACCAAAAACAATGGATATATGTTAATTTTAAATTTAAGAAAGAAAAAGACTTAAATAAAGTAAATACATAAATGCTAAAGTAAATTTTAATGTGAGTTTTTTACTTTAATGAGTTTAAAGATCTTGAAAAGGCAAAGATTAACACATGTAGCTCTCAAAATGGATATAAGGCTCTAAATATCTTAAGAAAAGACAAAGATAGACTCATCTAGCTCTCTCAAAAGGTATAAGGCTCTAAGAATATAACCAAAAAAAAAAGAGAATGTCCATCTAACCCTCAAAATGGGTGTAAGGCTCTAAAAATCTTAAGAAAAAGACAAGAAAAAAGCTCTATAGACCTTAACGAAAAAAGGAATGTCCATCTAACTCTCAAAATGGGTGTAAGACTCTAAAGATGTTAAAAAAAGACAAGGCAGGCAAGGATGGACTCATCTAGTTCTCAAAATGGGTATAAGGCTCCAACATTGGGGCTTCCGAAGCGCAACATCCAAGAAAAGCGCACCCTAGGAGAAGCAAAGACAAGTGCAACGACATTAAACTTGTTTTGAGTTTCCTAGAAACTCGCTCATGGTTAGGAAAAATATGTGCATGGGTCGAGGTTTGCTTGTGTGTATCCTATGGAAGTTGAATCATTGAGGGACGCGTACCAATATTTACAAAGATTTCGTCATGCCAACGAAGTGGTGCAATTTCAATAAAACTATGAAAAACTATGTTAAAATCACGTAACAGAAACAAAAAGTACAAAGGTTTTGCTAACAAGAAGCAAAAAGATTCATAACTTTTTTGCAATAAACAAATCAATTTCTTTTCACATAGATATTGTACACAAGTTATTTTGATTGATTCGTACATGGTAATTTTTTTGGTATCCTTTGTAACTTTTGTTTCTTAAAGGCATCTTTAAATATACACAGAGATCGGCAACAAAGGCGTCTTTAATATACACAGAGATCGGCAACAAAGGCATCTTTAATATACACAGAGATCGGCACTTGCATTAGTAACAGGAGATTATAAATTATTAGTATATCCCTCGAAATTTGGTGCTCGAGATAAGCAAAGAGCAGAGATTGTAACAGATGGCTCTCGCATACTAATTACTTCACCAGCACTGTTCATAGCTGGCAACAGTACACTAGTAATTCTAAAGTATTGCTTAATGTCTGTCAACCAGCTAACGATCTATCTCAGTCAATGAATGCATTGTTTAATGACTGTCAATCTATTGATCTATATATCTCTGGGCTATCAGTCATAGCATATACTGTCCAGAATTAAATTTAAAATTATTTAAATCTATGGGTGAACAATATATGTCACACTGCATTAATGACAAACAACCCAGAAAATAAGCTCCATCTATCCCCACAGTCTGGGCTTAATATTGAATGCAGCTTCTGCGCTTCATGAATACAGATGATACGCTTGGCACTCTCTCCAACAAGCATCATTTTGCCACCCCTTGAATCTCTAATCAAATTTTAGCTAGTTCACTATCTTTGGCAATTACTATCCAGGTAGTCATGTCGCCTTAAATGGAATATCTTCAAAATATCTACATTATTAATTATTGTATTGGTATAAGAATACATATATGTCACGATATGAATGTAACCTATGTGTACATATGCAAATATTATTATTACTACTGCTAAATCAAATATATTCCAAAATATTTACCAAATTAATTATTGTATTTGGATAAGGAGAGCATATATATAGTTATTACTGCTTGGTTTTTTTTTTGTTTTCAGCTGATGTATATATTTCTAAAGACTTTTGTGTTTTCAGCTGATGTATATATTTCCAAAGACTTTTGTGCTGTTATTTAATATAAACTAGTTGGTTTTTCTACTTTCAAAAAAAAGATTAAGATTATACCGTGTAGTCCCACGGCCTGATTGTTCACTGAAATAGAGCTTTCACACCCTCCGTCTCAACTTTATCATCTCGAATTTGCACTCTGTTGTAAAGTGATTCTGTTCTGCAAATTTTAGTGGTTTTATAAAGTGATTTTGTTGAGCAAATTCTAGTTTTAGTTTTTTGTTTTATAAATTTAGGTTGGGTTAAATTTTATATATATATATATATATATAGATTTGTTATTTTAAAAAGGTAAGTTATCATATATTTAAAAATATGTTATGTATATTTAATTAATTGTTCATATATAAATTAGTATATTTTTTTGTAAAGTAATTAAAACTAAAAAAAAATTAAGATGTGATATCAACTTCATATATAATGTGAAAATAAAATATTTTAGTATTATATAGAATAAAATATCTAATGTGGATTATGAATAAAATATTTTAAATATGAATTAATATTGACAAAAATTTAAAAATATATTAATAACAAAAATATCAGTGGATTTTATGCATATGTTATGTAATCTCTATAACATTCAAAAATACAATTTAAACAATAAAAAAATACACATTATTTTTTGCATTCTAAAATAAGTTTATACTGAAGAAATTTTTATTTCAATAAATGTTAACTCAAATGTATTAAAAGTCATGACATATACATAATTACATGGAAAGTTTCCATAACTTTAATTTCAGTTATTTAAGAATTTTTTTATAAAATAAAAATTACTAAATTAAAAGAGAATGAGTACAAATGAACTTTATTAGTAAACCTAATCTAATCAATCATTCATTTCTCTCATACTTTGATTTGTCTGACATACTTTGATTTTACTTCATTAAAATCTTTGACATTTTTATATTGGCTTACTTTGTTTATTGCTTGATAGTTGACATTAGTGATTGTAATAATAACAACTACTATTTAGAAAAAAGATAAGAAAAATCGAGAGTTCTACTCTATGTCACAATGGAGAAAAACGTCTGACATTGCCCATGCATATTCATATTAATTTAGAATTGATATTTACATTAAAAAAAGTTCAAGTATGAACCATATATCTAATCAAACTGTTGAAAATGCAACAAGATGATGGAGCTTAGTGAAATGAAGTCGCCTTCACTAAGTGGGCCCGCAGGCTATTTTTGGTGCAAAGTCTATTTTTAGACTATGTCTATTTTTAGACATATGGAGCATGGTCTAGGAGTTGCAGTATGATATTCTTGGATGATTGGTCGAGTTGGTAAAAATAGATGGACCTCTATTTTTAGACATACAGGTCGAAGTCTATTTTTAGACTGCCTGTCTAAAAATAGGTCAGTCAAATATTATTAGCCCTTAATAATATTTGGACTCTAAACTTCAGTTTATTCTCTTACAACACTTCAGTTGGAGCTACGGATGTGGCCCATGCATATGACAGAAAGAATTACGCTATTCCTTGGGGTTTGGTGAGCTCATGCATGGTTGAATTCAGTTAGGACTTCAGTGGCAGAGTTTGGTGGAGTTGATGAGACAGTTGGTGGAGTTGTGTTCGGTTTAACTTAGTTGAACTAGTTGTGATTAGTTTAACTAGCTAATCAACTAGTGATGAGTGGAGTGAATTAAATATTATTTAATTCACTAATTATTAACTCATTATTCAACTCAAGAACACATCAGTTCACTACAGTGCATGGACAGTTCAGTGGAGACCGGTGGAAGAGGTAGATGAAAGGGTGAGTTTGCTATTAGTTGCGACAGCAGTTGTGCATGAGATTTGCACAAGCATTGGAGGAGATTGCCAATGATGATTGCGCAGTTGGAGCCAGTGAGATTCGAACTTGGATCTCTCATTAGACCATCCTTGATTGCGCAATAGAGGCAGGCAATTAGTGGATGAGTTTTGAACCTGTGACTTGTTCAAAACCAAGCTAGTTTGTGTGTAACTTTTGGAGACAGTACTGAGTACTTGTGAGGAGTATTGTACTGAGACTGTTACATGTTTTTCTTCTATTATAATATACAAATAGCTGGGGGTTTTCAGCTATAAGCTTTCCCCATTACATATTGTGTTTATGTGCACATGCGACTGTTTCTATTTTCACAAATTGATGATTGATTGTAGAAGAGGTTATGTGTTATACATGAATTCGAATTAATGTATGATCAGGATAATCTCAGTGGATAAATCTTCATTATTCAGCAAATTTCTACATGGTATCGGAGCGAATTGATCATCGGGATCTATTACAGTGATTACAATATTATTTCGGTAGACAGAGTCTGTAACGGGCCAGGTAGCCTCTGGATCCATCCTTTCTCTGAAAGGTGATATATCCAGTAAATGCCCTTACAGTCGATCTTTGTGCTATAAATAAATTGTTCTCACAGATCCAGAAGCAGTTGAGTTTTTGAGTTTGGAATTTGAATTTTGCAGCAGTTTGTGTTCTTGGTGCCGGAGTTGAAAATGTCTTTCAACGGTTTGCGACTCAAATATGCTCTTGAAGGCAGTTCGAATTATGTTGCATGGAAAGATCGCATGGAGGCAGTATTAGAAGATAATGGATTGAAGGAGTTCGTAGATACGGATGTCCAAAAGCCCACTGATCCTGCTGAAGTCGAGGCTTGGCAAAATAAGATGGCAAAATGTCGAAGGATTTTGTTGGAGGGCGTGAAGGATCACATTGTATCCAGCCTGCATGGAAAAGCTTCTCCATATTTGATGTGGAAAGCGTTGACAAATCTATTCCAAATTAAGAGTGACCAAAGGAAGTTGGAGCTCAAGGATAAGCTCAGAAACATTAAGATGGAGAAAGGCGACAGTATCGCCAAATACCTCACGAAGTTCACTCAATGCAGAGATGAGCTGGGAAGTGTGGGGGTGACTGTCGAAGAAGAGGATATGGTATACCTGGCTCTCCTTGGTCTTCCGAAGGCTTGGCATTCCTATTAGGACTCTATCAATGGTCGGGAGAAGTTGCCGGGATGGGAGCGACTTTGGGCGGATCTCATGCAAGAGGAGATAAGGAGGACTACCAGGGACAGATCTTCATCAAAGGTATATGTGTAATATTCCCAATTAGCTTTGCTAATTGGAATATTGCATTTTTGCTTTATTTTTCCGCTTTAGATAGAAATAATAAATAAAGTGAGAAATAAGAGGGGTCACCTCACTTTAGTCACCTCACTTTATAATAAAGTGTTCTTTTTCCTCGTAGATTGACGTTGTAACTTAGAGAGGGGGCCTTGGGGGTCCACGTGGATATGATGGGGGAGGCATCAGGCTAACCCAAGGTAAACTGCGCAGCTCCAGGGAGAGTTAAGTTTTGGAGGGAGTTTGATGTTATAAAAGGAGAGGCTCTCACCTCATTTTTGATCATTCACATTTGATATTCTTATTGATAATGATTCTATTCCGCTTCAAAGACGCCGTTGTTTAGTCGTGTCCGCAAGATCGCTAGTGCACGAGTGTCTCCGCTTCTGAGATCTCACCCTTAGCCTCGGGGACTTCGAGTGCTCCGCCCCGGTAAGGTTTTTCTCGTTCACCTCAGCTCGGGACTTCGAGTGCCCGCCCCAGTAAGGCCTATTCCGGCATACTTTTCGGGCCCAAGAGTGCCAGTTAGCTTCAAGCATATCCGAGGAGGAGAAAAGCCTTCAGGGTCACAAGCAACAGAGTAAGAAGGAAGGACGCCCATTCTTGAAGGAGAAGGACGTTGTCTCATCTCGGGAGAGGACGCCGATCCTTCGCCAGAGAGGAAGGACGCCGTCCAAGGAGGACAGCAGCCTGTCTCCGCGTAGAAAACGCCGTTTAGGGAGTGCGTGCGGGACGCCGTTCTTAGTTCTAGAGTGAGGACGTTGTCCATTTCCTCGAAGGTAAGGCTGCGGTGACCAAGGCTTATTAGATCCACGCAAGGATAGATCTTGGCAGATCTAGCCTTGTATGTTGCATCTAGGCCTCGTATGTTGCATCTAGTCTTGTATGCTGCGCATCCGGAGGTTTAGCACTAGATCCACTGAGGAGTGACAAACATCCGAGGAGAGGCTGATAGATTCAGTCCAGACCGAAGGATGTTACCGTCGCATCTAGCCCTGTGGGTCGGATCCGAGGGGGAGATAGTTCCGCATCTAGCATAGATCCGGGTTTGCGCAGATCCGGTATCGGAGACTCCAGATCGTGAAGGGAAGACCAGACGGATTGGAGGCTTCGTATCCACTGGGGATTTGCACCGAGGAGCAAACTATTGTGAGAGGAGCATGAACAAATGCCTTATCTCCGTGTGTTCATCCTGTCCGGAGGGTCGGTGATTTGTGCTTCTCACCTGCTTCTGCGCCGGCTACCAACAGACAACGTTTTCCATTTGTGAGGGTTTGCGCCTTTGGAGATCAGCCCCGCACTGGCCATATAGCTTCATCTTCGGGGCCTTCGATGTGCCTAGGACGATGTCCTCGTTGGGTGCCCATTTTCTTGTATGGGAGGTCATCACTGGGCCAGGCAAGGATAGTGGAATTTTATTCTCGATTTACTCCTCTCATGTACTTCATTAATAAAATGGTCAGTTTCTTCAGTATTACATGTCATGATTCAAGTGATCTGTTCAAATATTGTATTTTCTATATCCGTCTGCATATTTTCACAGACATCGTATTTTCGGGATACTACAAAGGGTATCGTAGCTTAATCGGCTCTCACCGTGGTGCTAGCACCCATGGCACCCAGGGTCGCCCGGGCCTCCTGGGGCGATTCTCGATTCGCAGGTTAATGGAGGAATCCAATGGAGGCCATGTTTGCAAGGTTGACCGATAGTTGACCTATATGATATGTAAAGATGGATGCATTCATGCAGGAGGTAACCAAGAAGTGTCATAGGGCACTAAGAAGAGCCCCTTAGAAGCCCTTCTAGGAAGGATCGGGAACTTGAAGGCTGCATACCGTATGCTATTCCGATTGTGATGTCAGGCAGGAGCACGATTCCTGACGTGGACACACGCGACCATGCCTACTTTTCTCCGGAGAGGAAGAGGGAGTAAACCGGCATCAAGAGATGGGGGTCTCGATCTTTCATGGAGTTTTGTCATATTTAAGGGAAGTAATGGGATGTGAATTCAAGGATGCTTTCCTTTTCAATCAATATATTCGTCTCCCAAGGCGGTAAGCTCCCACACTGAATATGACGGGGCTCCCACCGTGATAGTAATCATAGGCAGCCAAAATAATCTTCATTTGCTCATGTTTGCTGGGTCACCACATCACATCCTATAAACTTTGTGAGAAACCAGACCTTTGTTTTCACCAACTGACAAAGCACAGAAGGAGGCTGTCAAGATGGTTTTAATACCCAGAGGGTGAGGCCTGTAATCCGGTGGTTTCCATGGGTTAATAACACTGGGCATTCAAAGAAGAATCACATGAGGCCGAGTTCACTGCAGAGAGTGGTGAAACGTTTGGACCAAGGACCTGATCTGGGCCTCTTCTCTGAATACCAAGCTCAGACACGTAGTGTGAGGCACATCCCACTTTTTGAGGGTTTCTCATGATATACCCAACATACCATTTCTATGATCAATGAGCCAGAGGGGTCACAACTACCAGAATGGTCCTGATCAACAAACCAAGCACACCTTCAGGATGCTACCAGAGGCACGCATCTGAGCAAGATGTCAAAGTTCAGACTCCTGCCACCCATTCCCAAGAGACAAAGCCACCCAGCAAGACGATTCCCGCCTCCAAGGCTAATCCCTTGGACACAGACAAAGAGACATGAGGCTGAGAGAGCTAGATTAGTTCATCATAGCCACCTGCCACTGTAAGTACCGTGACACAAGTGCACAAACAAAGGACATTTCATAGAGGTCTTCCCTCCGAGGGCAAGGAGAGAGGATGAGTTGGAGGACAGGAGTGTTGGGTGATATACATGTGTCAGCAGAAAGGTTTTGCTACCCACCACCCAAGCAGAGGCATCATTTACCTACTCAGAGCTCTATATTACGAGGAGTCCCCAAGTATTCATTGCAATGGTGGGACAAAGGCGACGTTGTCTCTGCAGCCGAGTTGGTTGTGGGGGCCACCCACACCACTGGCGGCCGCATGGTCGGACTGAGGCACACCACCACAGAGCCGGATGGGTTTTCGTCGGTCCTTGTGGACCGCGCCGTGTTTGTGCTCGACATGCAAATTTTAGTTATCGTTACCATGGGCACCTATACCTTGACCACCACTATGGTGGACATTCCGATACCAATGACATTGGGAGGCAGTGGCTATCACCTGGGAAGGTCACAACATCGGAAGGCTCTGGGCTGGAGTGATGATCTCGACGGGGAGGCATGAGAAGATCCGGGAGGACGTATCACATATCCGCCCAAGAGCAAGATTTCAACATTACCAAAGATGGGATGCTACATTCCGTGTGGAGAGAGTGGCGCTCTAGTTGCTGCTTCAGAGATAGTAGACATGAAGGGCGGCACCTCGATTCACGTGTCTTTCGACATGTATGCGTAGTTTTTGGAGACATTCCACCGTGACGCTACCACCGGTGATCGGGGTTTGTTATTTATCGATCAGCCGGAGCAAGGGATACAGTAGTGATCACCACCCTCCCATATAGGTATCCCCAAGGCCTACTCAGACAGATAGAGCGGCCATCTGCAGATGGTTGCTCTGGGGACATCCACCAGCACTGGCCTTTCGCTCAAGAGTGCCTGTGAAGAAGGACTGTGACATTACGCATGTGCATCAATACAGTGGGCGGCCTGGACACAAAGACCTGGTGCTGTACCCATTCCCGTGATCGATGAGTTGATGGACGAGTTGAGAGGAGCACGCTCTTCTCAAAGATTGATTTGGAGGTCCGGGTACCATCGACACGCATGAGGGAACAGATACGATTCCCAAAACTGCTGTGTGTCATTATGGGTACTGAGTTTCCATGCCATTTTAATGGACTACCCACCCGCCACTTCTTCGCCCCTTGATGAACCATATCTTCGTGGACTGTTCGAGGAAGTTCATGGTTTTCTGATGATATTCTCATACACAAGAGATCCGGGAGGAGCACTCTCCAAAGATATTGAGACAACATGATTCCGGAGGAGCAAGAAGCTTTGCCAAACTCTCCAAGCGTGTGAGTTTGGATTGACAGAGATGTTGTATTTGGGAGCACATCATAGGGGAGTGGACTGAGTGCGAGTCCATGACGAGAAGATCCGGCCATCGTGGATCGGCTGCAGCCACGGAATGCATGTGTGAGTGTAGAGAGGGTTCACTGCATTCAGAGCCTACTTCGCTGGGGTAGTTCGTCAGCTTCTCAGCGCTTTGTCGCACCCCCGCGTAGCCGATGAGGAAGGTGACCGGCTGGGACTGATACCGCCCGCCGAGCTTTGATAAGCTCAAGGAGGTGATGAGTAGTTTTCCGGTACCGGCATCGCTCTCGATTTCACTACCCCTTTGTCCTAGAGTGCGATGCATCGTGGGAAGGGATTGAGCATGTGATGCAGGAGGGTCATCCGATTGCGTTCGAGAGTCAAGTTCTTCCACATGAGAGACTTTATCCCATCTATGATAAGGAGATGTTGGCCATCATGCATGCATTGGCCAAATTCGGGCAAGATTGGTAGGCGGTATTTGAGTCGTGTGAGCGTATCAGGTCAGCCATGTACTTTCTCTCGAGCGTAAACAACAGCAGGAGAGGTACAGAAGTGGATCAAGAAGATCCAAATGATGATTTTGACATAGAGTATGTCAAAGGGAAACAACGTGGTGTAGCAAAGATGTTTTCCGTAACTGCCACTATCCCTCATGAGCTGGATTATCAGGAAGGCTCGACTTACATCGTTGAGTATTCTATGATAGATTTGTATGAGGTGGTTGATGGACAGAACAGATATGTGAGCAGCTGTGGTGGCAGATGAGGTCATCGACATAGATCGGATCTTCTTGACCGAGGGATCTCAAATTAAGGAGAAGATACTCCATGCCTCTCATGATTCACCATCATGCCATCAGTTCACCAAGATGTGCTGCACATCCTGGGAGAGATTTGCATGGAAGGGCTCAAGGAGGACGTACTCAAAGATGTCTCTGGGAGTGAGGTTTGCCGGAACAAAGGGGAAGGAACCATCCCGCAGGTTGTTGCTCACTTCCCATTCCGCAGGGGCGGAGAGGGCTTTGGGCGGACTTCATTTCCATGGCTGCCTACGCGTGCAAGACCCAGACTGTGGAAGGATCTACGAACGAAGTATGCTCACTCTTTTCGCCATTTCTACTACATGCCAGCCGTCAGTAGCCGTTCTTCCGGGAGATTTTCGTATTACATGGTCCGCTCAAGACTAGTGCATCGCAGACAAATTTCGTTTTGCGTGGGTGGTTTTGGCAGGAGCTCTTCGATTGGTAGGGACCGAGTTGACACCGAGCACTAGCTATCATCCCCGACAGACGGTAGGATTGCAGAGATAGTCAACAAGGGCCGGAGGGCTACTTGCGTAACTACGCCGCGCAGAGCATGGTTGAAATGGCTACATCCTGGCGAGCATCGCTACAACACAACCCACCACATGACCATTGGCATGACACCTTCTATGCGTTGTATGGATACCATTCTACCTTGTGGATGTGATGTTTGTGTTAGCAGTGGCTCCACTGTTTCTCAAATTATGGATCCAAGAGAGCCAAGACACATCCTCCGGCTCAAGGACAACATATCCACCGCACAAAATCAGCGGTGAATTATATGCAGACAGGGGCCGAGTGGAGAGACACTTTGAGGTAGGGGGATTTGGTCTACCTACCTGCCATGTACCCATACCGCCGCCGTCACTCAAATTGCATAAAGGGAGAAGCTAAGCCTCGCTGCGGTGGACCATGTTGCAGGATCGTAGGACTTTGGACAGTGTTGCATATGAGTTGGAGCTGGCCGACAGCAAACGTGATTCACAACATTTTCCATGTATCATGCCCTAGTTGTTAATCGGGCCAGCATGTGACAACACCGGGAGCGCCACCTCCATCAGATGATGAGGGGCACTGCATGATGTGCCCGCAGGCCATATTGACACGGAGAGACAACAAGGAGCGTAAAGATCAGAGTCGGGTGCAGATGGAAGAATCCGCCAGATGAGGATGCCACTTGGGAAGATGAGAAGATCTTACAAAGATCCTCACTCTGCTGTTTTGAGGACAAGCAACGTTTTCGCTCTGGGAGATCAGATATCTCCTAATTAGCTTTGCTAATTGGAATATTGCATTTTTTTGTTTATTTGCCGCTTTAGATAGAAATAATAAATAAAGTGAGAAATAAGAGGGGTCACCTCACTTTAGTCACCTCACTTCATAATAAAGTGTTCTTTTTCCAGAGATTGACGTTGTAACTTAGAGAGGGGCCTTGGGGTCCATTGGAGGTATGATGGGGGAGGCATCAAAGCTAACCCAAGGTAAACTCGGCGTGCATCCAGGGAGAGTTAAGTTTTGGAGGGAGTTTTCCTGATGTTATAAAAGGAGAGGCTCTCACCTCATTTGATCATTCATGATTTGATATTTCATTGATAGCCGGACTTTGTCCTGCCCAAGACGCCCTGCTGTTTAGTCTATTCTGAAGACTGCTTAGTGCACGAGTGTTCCTGGCTGGGAGACTCACCCTTAGCCTCGAGGAGCTCAGTGCCCGCCCGTGGGCGTTTCTTCGGTTTCACCCCTTAGCTTCCTGGGACCCCGAGTGCCCGCTCTAGTAAGGCTTGTCCCCGAGTATACTTTTCTGGGCCCAAAAGAGCAAGTAGCAGTAGCTTCGAAGCATATCCGGGTGAGGAGAAAAGCCCTCTTGGTGGCCGCGCGCAGCAAGAAGGGAAGGACGCTCGATTCCCGAAGGAGAAGGACGCCGTCATCCGGAGAGGACGCCGATCCTCGTGAGGAAGGACGCCGGCCCAAGGAGGACGCAATGTCCGCGCAGAAAACGTCGTTTAGGAGGCAGATGATCACTGCCTAGCCCTAGAGTGAGGACGCCGTCCATTTCTCGGGTTGCAAGGGTTGCAGGATCTCAAGGTTTATTGTTAGATCCACTTTGGGAAGGACATCCAGACTCAGTCTGCATGTTGCGCATCTAGTCTTGTATGCGGGGTGCGTATCCGGAGGTTTAGCACTAGATCCGGTACTTTTGAGGAGTGACAAGATCCGAGAGGATATTGATAGATCTAGTCCGGGATCCGATGGGATAACACTCGTACTCCAGCTCCCAGGGGTCATCGAGGATCCGAGAGATAGTTCCATCTGTGTACAGACCTGAAGGTTTGCGTAGATATGGTATTGGAGGACGCAGCATCGGTGGAAGGAAGGATTGATTGGAGGCTTCGTATCCATCAAAATACCCAGAGTCCGAGGGAGCAAACTATTGTGGGAGAGAGCGCGCGCCTGCTCAAAGATTCTCGAGCAGGCTCATCCTGTCCGGAGGGTTGAGGATTTGTGCTTTCCACCAGCTGCTACCGTCACCAGCGTACGCGCCCATTTGTGAGGCTCATGTGGCCTGAGATCTACCTCAAATACCGGCCAGCTCATCTTCATTTTTCGCAGCGCCCAGACGCTCATTCTTGTTGGTGCCCATTTTCTTGTATGGAGGCCATCACCGCCAGGGCAAGGATAGGTGCAATCGATTCTCGGGCTTCACCTTCTGCGTGGCTTTCCGATTAATAAAATGGCCTTGGCCGTGACACATGTGTCATGACCTTGTGTTGATCCGGTTCAAAGACAGTATTTTCTATATCCGTCCGGGCACAGCTTCGTTTATTACTCGTATTTCTTTGGGGATATTGCTGCTGACAAGAAAATCGTACTTTGGTCGCCAAAGCAAAGAAGGGGAAGAGAAAGAAGGCTTTCGGCCTCAGGCGAAAGGCAAGAAGCAAGACATGTCCAAGGTGAAGTGTTTTCATCGTCACCAAAGACGATGATTATGGCTGCCAAAATTGTCCGGCAGTAAGGTAAGGAAAAAAAATAAGAAGGTTGATCTACAAATAGGGAGAGGCATTTCAATTCGAATCCGGATTTTTCTACCGATCAAGGCTTGGTTTTCTGGCAGATGACCGTATGGTTCTTGGACAAGCAAAGGCTATTTCACATGACCTGAGATCGAGATCTCGTTGTAGATCCGGAGGAAAGATCTTGGAGGTATATCGAGATGGGCGATGATGCTAGATACAAAGGCGACCGGTATCGGTACCATTTCCTTTGAGAGGGAGTCTCAAACCCTTCGTATTTGAAGGAAGTTTTGCATGTTCCAGATTTCATGAAGAATCATCTTCCGTGGCGATGTTGGAAGACAAGGGGTATGATGTGGTTCTTTGGGCCGAAGGAAAATCTTCCAGGCAGCAGAAGACTACCGGAGAGACCCAAGAGGTTAGGGGTCGAGTCAAGAACCTTTATCAGCTTGCAAGTAGATGAGCCGCGTGAAGAATGGCAGCGGCAAGGAGAAGTGGTGAGTCAGATGATGATGGGCGAGTCAGGCACGTAGATTGGGCCACCTTCACATGGAGCTTTGAAGATACCGCAAAGCAGATTCCTACCGGGGTTTCTAAGGGCACTTCAAGGCAATGATTGGGCAAGGGTGTACTTTAGGGAAGTGTGAAAGCCACCTTTTACGAGAAGGATATTCGCTACGACGACGATCCTTGGAGAGAGTTCACACAGACGTGTGGTCTCTTCCGTAGCTGACAAAACAGCTACGGGCATTATGTGATCTTTGTTGATGATTTCTCTCGAAAGTGTTGGATCTTCTTCTGATGCAGAAAAGCGAGACATTTTCAAAGTTCTCATGAATTCAAGGGCCGGTTGAGAAGGAATCGTGAAGCATGTGGGAAGGTTTCCAGGGAGCGACAATGGTGGTGAATTCATCTCTACCGAATTCAAAAGACTTTTGGTGTGCCGCATAAGGATCTTTTTTAACAACAGAGAGAGAAGCTCATCACACCCCATAACCTGGGCGTTAACGGGGTGGTCGAGCGAAGAAATCGCAACGATCGTGGGTGCCGCACTGCGATGTTGCATGACTTGTGGCCTACCCCTTCACTTGTGGGGCTGAGGCATGCACATAACAAATGTATAAAAGAATCGTTGTCCTCACAAGATTCTTGCATGAGTCCACCGAAGAGGCGTTTTCTGCAAGAGGCCTCGATATTTCTTAATCAGAGAATTTTGGGCTCACCCGTCTACACATGCATGTGACGAAGGATGCTGCAGAAAGTCGGATCCGATCGCGAGGTTGGAATATTTGTGGGGTACACCGATACACCTCACACCATTCGGGGTGTATTTTTCCGTATTTAGTCACAAGACCTGTGCTTATCAGACATCGGTTTCCCGTGAGGAGAAATCCATGCAAAGGTTCGGGCCGGGAGAGGGAGCCACACTTGCATGCAGATGAGGAGCTATTAGTTCCCAAGGAGAGCTCCTCGGATGTGGATCAGCGTCATGAGGAAGTCTGCTGAGGGAAGAAATCCACCATGCACCAACCATCGTAGGGCACAAGCGCACTACGTGTTTCCAGCTGGGGACTCTGCTTAGATGCGCAGAAGGTTGTAGACCACCTACATTGGGCCAGCACAGAGACAAATGCCCGGGATTGGGGTAATAATCGGATACATGGCTCTATGAGTCAATGTCGTGATCTGAGCCATCCTCTTTTGAGGAACAGGAGAACCCGCATGGGTAGATGCCATGATCGAAGAATATGACGATCGTTAGAAACAAGTAAGGTGAAGGGAGATTGTCCCAAGACCGAGGGGAAATCAGTGGTGGGTTCGCGATGGATCTACAAAGTGAAGCGTGTGATGACTCGGAGTGTGGAGAAGTACAAGGTGAGATTTGTCGCCCGTGGCTTCGCTGCATCGAAGGGATCGATTATGAGGAGACCTTTTCAATTGCCGCAAGGTACTTCTTCCAAGGCTTTGATTTATCCTAGCTCTCTCAAATACAGATAGATACAAAGACCATCGATGGAGCGGAAGATTATGCTCTCAACGAGTCATTGAGGAGGAGTGTGTACATAGAGCAGCCTCGAATGTTTTGGAGATCTCGCCAGCGAGGCCGGCAGCGTTTGCCGACTCAAGAGAGCATCAGACAAGCAAGCAAGCACCTCGTGCTTCGTACACACCTGACAGATGCTTATTTCTACTCTGGCTTGATTCTCCAAGAGTGAGGCGGATCCTAACTCGTACTGACAGTGGAGGGGAAGCTGCTGACTGGTCAGAGATGGTAAGTGTAGATGATCTGATCTTGATTCGGTGATGAGCCGTTGATACTCTCATGCAAGGAGATCTTGCTAGATAGTTTGAGATGAAGGACTTGGGCCTCCTTCGTATTTCCTCGGGATTGGAAATTTGGCAGTGCAAAGGGGAGGACCTGCTTGTTTTCGGGGTAAGTATGCCCGAGATACCGGGAGAGTGTTCAACATGCATGGCCGCAAGCTCGTTGACACTCCTTCGGTGGTTGGAGGATGTAGTGTGGATGCCACCGTCTATCGACATTTGCAGTCGCTTATGATTCCACACGAATTCGACATATGCTATGTTGTTAACCAAATTTTCTGTTGGAGTGGTTAAGCCTACCAAGCTCTTCTTGTAAATAAGTGTGCAAGCATGTATTGCGTTATCTTAGTGGCACATCCGAATATGGTCTATGGTACAGACAGAGGATGGAGCGAAGTCGCCACCGATGCAGACAAGGTGGAGCCCAACCATCGAAAGAGCACATATGGAGGATTTTTCAAGATTGGATCGATACAGCTTCCCCGGTACAGCAGAAGTAGATCCGGGGTGGTGGACTTGGCCTAACAGACCGAGTACATGGCAGCAAGTTTGGCCGCTGCGAGGCTATTTGGATGAAGAAGATCCTCGTTGATTATACCCGAGTTGCACTTGGAGCCGCCTAATGATTTATTGTGATAACTGGGAGTTGCATTAAACTTCCGTCTAATCCCGCATTTCATGATCCAAGTTAATATCGACATCAGTACCATCATGATGATTGTGTTCAATGAGAATCATGTTACTTTCATATGTTCCCACAGGATCAGATTGAGATCTTCGATTTGCATATGCTCGCCAGAGCAAGTTTGAATTCCATGGTGAGGCAAAAGATAGGGTTGCGATAATCCATCTTTACAGGGAGGTTGAAAATGCAAAGATGATGGAGCTTAGTGAAATGAAGTCGTCATTTAAGGGTCTACAGCTATTTTATTATGCTGTTGTAAGTCTATTTTTAGACTATGTCGCCTTAGACATATGGGATATGGTCTTAGAGTTGTAGTATGCTATTCTTGATTATTTGTCGAGTTGGTAAAAATAGATGACCTCTATTTTTGGTATATTAGCCTGGAAAGCCTATTTTTAGACCTATTTATCTAAAAATAGGTCACTAAATGTTATTAGCCCTTAATAATATTTGGACTCTAAACTTTGGGCTTATTCTCTTACAAAGACTTTGGCCTTTGAGCTGACGATGTGGCCCATGCATCCGATGTATGAATTACACTATTCCTTGGGGTTTGGTGAGCTCATGCATGGTTGACTTCAAGTAGGGACTTCAAAGGCAAGGCAGGGGTTTGTGGAGTTTGATGAGACACGCTTGGTGGAGTTGTGTTCTGTTTAATTAGTTGAACTAGTTGTGATTAGTTTAACTATCTAACTAGTGATGAGTGGAGTGAATTAAATATTATTTAATTCACTAATTATTAACTCATTATTCAACTCAAGAACACATCAGCTCACTGCTGCATGGACATTTCCAAGTGAGGATCAAAGGAAGAGGCAGATGAAAGGGTGAGTTTGCTATTAGTTATGACAATGTATTGTGCATGATTTGCACAAGCATCGGAGGAGATTTCCAATGATGATTGGCGCAATGGAAGCCAGCAGAGATTCCTGGACCCTGATCTCTCATTAGACTAGCCTTGATTGCTACAATAGAGGGGCAGTAATTAGTGGATGAGTTTGAACCCGTGACTTGTTCAAAACCAAGCTAGTTTGTGTGTAATTCTTGGCATAAGAGACTAGTACTTGTGAGGAGTATTGTATTTAGATTGTTACATGTTTCTCTTCTATTATAATATACAAATAAATGGGGGTTTTCAGCTATGCTTTCCCCCATTACATATTGTGCTTATGAAGTATTTAAATCGTTTCTATTTCTGCAAATTGATGATTGATTGTAGAAGAGTGTTGTGTGTTATACATGAATTCAATTAATGTATGACCAAGATAATCTCAAAGGATAAATCTTCATTATTCAGAAAATTTCTACACAAACTTCCGTAATAGAGAAAGGATTATCTAGTGTCAAAATCATATGCATCAAGCAATCACTACGTGAGAGTGCTAGTAATACAAAAACTTAAACATGGTACATCTATACAATATGACCCTTAGTAACTTGTGGTTCAAACCATGAACATAATTTCCATACACTATACCCGTGGGAGCGTATAGAATCATAGCTATAAATGTGTTGTGATCGTGGGCACCATATGTTCATATTAGTAACCAAATCTGTATTAAAAACCAAAATAAACATAAACATAGCTCGATTCAATAAGCTAGAAACTATCTTCTAGTGTATGAAAACGAAGGTCGTTATGTCAATGTGCACCTCCCCCCCGAGTTCTCCCCCAATAACCTTTATGTTGCATCTCATCTTCTCCGCCTATAAATCAGAAAATGGTATTGTACCCTTTGCCCCACTCTAGAGGCATCCATAAGTTCATAGTGCATTTCTCTCGAAGTTCCCTTGCAAGCCTTTTTGGACAAATATCTGCGTGTCATTTTTCTCTATATATGTGATTGAATGTTATATGAGAAAAAGTCATGCATGCCTGTATTATGTCCACCCATGTAGAGATGTCTAGCTGCAGTGTTCAGATTTTTTCATGTGGTCTCTGCGAGAATTCCGGAGTCTTCGTGAGATCCAAATTTTATCATTATAGAGCTGCCAGGAACTGTGAGGAGACCCTAGAGGGCCACACTCGCCCCGGTATTATTCCGTCCCTCATACCAAAGGGATTTATAATGACATACGACGAATATTAACCAGAATCTGCAGATCCATATATGTAATTATGGGCCGCCCATCGAAAAAATCCAACAGTAATGTATGTCAAAAGGTCTCAATCAGGATAAATCGGGTAGTTTATCAAAGCATTTGGTCCACCCCATTTTTGAATGACCTTCTCTCGCCACCTCGTCCGCAGTGTACCGCTCTTTAAATATCCATTTGTTCCTTGTAGTACCGTCAAACACCGATGAAAAAATAATGGAATAGTTGTACGGGTTTTCTTTTTGCATACCACCAACGTATTGCGCCTTGTACCAAGGTGAAAATCTTCTCCGTTGTAATTTGAAATTTATAAAAAGGATATGCCATGTTTTTCTTGCAAACTCACGCACAGAAAATATGAAGACTATCTCCGCGCACCATGGCCGCCCATGTATCCCCCTACTTCAATCCCTACCTTTCTTCATTAGATTCCACTCATGTCGCATTTTTTATCTTTCCAACCAAAATGACATATATAATAATTTTAATCCGAACTTGTCTTCCATATGTTCTTGAACTAACTATCTAGGTATACCCATATTTTAGCTTAATGAGTGACATATAGGTTTCGATGTATTCACTGTCGTTTCCGAGGTTTCTCCCAACTTACACACAACTTCGATTGTTTATGGAGAAAACCAATGTGTCTCATCCCTCCCGCAAATCGTCCCATGCAACCTTATCACTTCAAAACCAATTAATGTGCGTACGTGCCACCGTGGATATCCCGCATGCCAACTATGTATGAATTATCCCACGTAGAATATGCCCATTCCATGTATTCTATTACATAAGTCCGTAACTCATGCCTCCCTCCCAAATCATCATTTTCATAATGTCTTCAAAGTTCCACTTTAAAAAAGAAATGTACAACGACCTTTATTGATCGTGAATCGGGTCATGGACTAGAATGATAGCCCAAAATTCAAAGTGTTCAGAAAAAGTACAAACATGAGCGATCGGAGAGGTCTCGCTGTTGCACTGCACCGTAAACTATGCCTTTCGAAAACCGACATCGTATGAAGAAGTTATCACATGAAAAGTCCAAATAGTTACAAAAAACTCGGATTTTGATCAGCATTTTGGGAAATAAAAAAAGAATATTCCAAGAAATATTCCTTGGAAATATTCTGTATGGACCAATCACAATTGGAAAGTGTTTACATGTCATTGGGTGATGGGTTGAATTTTTGAATTTTGGACCACTCAGAGGCTGGCCATTTTGTGTCCGCTCTATCAAAAAAAAAAAAATTCTGTAGTCGACGGGAATCGAGTAGCCGACCACTCACAGCGATTCCGTGCCTTACCATCTAAGTTGTGTTAATTCTTATTAACTATGGGGAAAGCTGTATTTAAACCTTAATGGTTTAATATTCGGCGGTTTGGAGGGGCCAGCTTCAGGGCCAACCCCTCCCATATGTCCACCCCACGACCGTGGGCTTAACCTAACCGCCGTCGGTTAAACAAATGTCAACTGTCACATGGTTTAAAAGCCAACAATAGTATTTGTTGTTTGGACCGATGGTTATTCAACCGTACACTCGAAGTGACGTTAACCCTAAGCCTTATCGCATGCCAACTGCTATGCATCAGAAACGGTCTTTGCGTGGTTTTCGCCCACAAATTTTAATGTAACTACGTTTTCCGATCATGTCATCAACCAAGCATTTAAATTTCAATTATGTTGGTGGTTTAAATGGAGGCGCCCTCCACTTGGGTATCTTTAACTTGATCATTAACTGGCAAGCCCAAGTTTTGGTGGAGTTGATGTAGGGGATACCTGGAAATTTGTGCCTTATCTAGAGCTAGATTCGCCCAATTTTGGAGTGCCACAGTCAAATTTCAACATTCTAACATTCCGACTCACTTTATAGATCATAGCCATCACAGAGTTTTCTAAGCATTTATTTTGCATCAATGAAGTTCAAGGGGCCACTAGGGCCACCATGATACAAAAGAAGAGTTTAGGCCCAGGCTGTGGGAGCTTGAGGTCTTTTTCAACAATCCAGAATAATTTTGGATATTTCGGGACAGCATGAATATGATGAGATGGTTTGAAGAGTCCGTAGAGGAATTGATAAGACTAGAAGTTTTTAGTAAAGTTTCCGAGGCCATCGCCAACTTTTCCAGAGCTTAGTGCCTAGCCAGGAGCCAGAGACCATAAGGGGTAACGAAAAATAGTCATTTCCGACTATAAAAAACATTATGAATCCATCGAGGAGGCTGCGAATATTTTAGGACTTCTATAGTTCTAAAACCCATCGAAAAGTTTTCGTGACCCTACCGCCAAGGGTGCCGACAGTGTTGGAGGCTAAACCGAGCAATTCCAGGCTATTTTTCGCAAATGAATAGTCTATATTGACTATTCTGTACTTGTAACCAATGAAAGTGTTTGAAGAACATTTTGAGAACTTTAGAGGCTCGAGAGGTCAAGGGAAATTTTGGCAGCCCTGGGCAAAAACCAGTGATAACGCCTAGTTTGGGGATGCAATGCTCGCTTGAGAAATTATCACTTATATTTGGTGTCCATAAGTGACAGAGACAATAGGTTTGTTTCAAGGGCGTAAACATAATTCAAGGATTAGTGTGTTATAGTCACAGAAGCTCAAAGGCACCCACGTAATAGAAATCAAGGCCCAAGGAAGTCTAAAGATTTTGCAAAGAGTGATGACAACCATGACATGAAGATAGATGGTACTCCTAAGCCCTTTGGACTTAATTCAAAGATTCATTGGAGTTATGTGGAACTTGTAAATAAACTATCATAATCCCAAAAAGCCAAGTCAAGATGACAAAAGCTGAAGCGAGGCGAGTCACATATTCGGTGAGCTCAGATTAATTTTAAGGTTAAGGATTAGATATTTTATTGCTACATTATGTTTTACATACATGTTAAATTTCAGCAAGAACAATGAATCAGAAGAGATACTGAAACTAAGAAATCATACACCACTTTCTGTGGATAATTCCGCAAAATGTCAAGTATAAGCTAGATCATTTATTTGTTTAACTCGAGTGGGAGGTTCTTTGAATACATAACAAGTTATCCTACCCATTTTCTGTATCGCATGGTATTCGATCACTTGGTTGCTTGATTGACATATCAATATCTTGCTTGTATAACTTGAAAGATGTTAAATGGTGCAAAAGATTGATTGTTTTTTTATTATTTAAAATCGCATCGTTGTTTGAGTTTTTTGGAGGTGAAGGGATAGATATTGATAACTAATTCTAGGAGAGGGCAGTATGAAGAAAGGCTGAAGGCATCTTCCTTACCTAAAGGACCTCAAGGTTTATCCTTGAAGACAAACTCCTTTGTCGCTTGTTGTTTTTTTGCAAAGGTTGCTTGATAAGAGTTTGTCTCTGGGCTGTACCTATTTTCATTTTAAAAGTTTATCCATAGTTTTTTTGAAGGATTTGTGAACTTTGTTGAAGTTATTTTGTTCATTTTCATTATGACAACTTCATCAAGTGAGGTTTCAAAATCCTCTTCCTCCTTCATAAGATTCTTCGATGAAGACATGAAGCGTGACTTCTCTATATTGAAGGACATGGTGCAAATTTTGTTTGAAGATATGAGAGAAAAGTACCTAACTTCGTGAGAAATTGTTTGCTATGAAGAAAGAGAAGGACAAATTTTCAAATATTGCATGATGGGAGATGCACCCATCAAGCCCAAGAGGTTTTAACTAAAATATGCGAGCGTAGGTAATTGTATAAATTATATAACTTATGTGTTGTATGTCCAAGATTCTCCCCGATATCACAATTATTTTTAACTTCACAGAAAACATGGTTAATCTATTCACCACATCATTTTATGGTAAATTAAATCAAGATTTCAATGCAATACACAGAAATAAAAATCACACATTAACACAAACTTTTTAACTAGAAAGCCTAAAGCCGAAAACCCCCAAATATCCGTATATATTATATGTCATAGAGATCATGTAACAATCCTCATACAAAGCTAATCATATCAATCTCTCAAGACAATGCAATCGCTACATACTAATCAGTTCCGATCTTGCAAATCCATGCACCGATCTTTGCCACCGCTAGCCTCGCTCTACTACGCAATCCATGCTAAAGAATACCAATGAGTTCGAATTACTCCAACCTTTCTCACGCAACTTATTGGTATCTCATCACATGTTGGATGCAATCAATGCATTTACTATAGTCACAACTCGATAGTCACACTGTTTTCCACCTATTCCACTAGTCTGCATCAAACTATGCACCGTAGTTAATCGATATTTTTCGCTTGATTAATGAAAGACATTTAGCAATTACCCACCATTCAATTACTCCACTCTCAATAGTGTATCAACTGGGGCCATAGACTAGATAACTAGCTTGAATCGAGTCTAACTTAAAGTTAAACTAAATACAACTCCACCAACTACTTCTCTAACTCCACCAAACTCACATGAGTTCTAACTGAATCCTCCATGCAATAGCTCCATGAAACCCTCCGTAATAGCGTAATTCTCTGAGGTTACCGTTGTACCACATCTGGCACCGTTAACCGAAGTACCACAAGAGAATAAGATAATGTTTAGAGTCCAAATATTGGTTATGAGCCAATAATATTCGACATATCTATTTTTGGATCTGAAATTCAAATAGACCGCCTAAAATGTCTAAAAATAGAAGTCCATCTATTTTTCCAACTTTACCAACTATCCACAAATACATCCCGCAACTCATAGAATACATTCATGTCTAAAAATAGACATAGCCTAAAAATAGGCTTTCATACTAAAAATAGTTCTCATGGTGCCCACTTAGTGAAGGCGACTCTTTTCTTACCTATCATCATCTTTGAATTCAACACTCCTCAACAAGATAGGGATTATCCACCTCCGATCTTGTCTTGCGAGATTGGATCTGTTCGGTGAGCACCCCTTCGCCGAATATCTCCAGATCCCCGATCCTCCATGTGAATGTAAGAAAGCAACATGATCTTCCGCCGCACACAATCTCTCGATATGATGGTACCGATGTCAATATGTTTAGATCTATCATGAAATACTCAGATTAACCGAGAGTTTAATGCAACTCAATTATCACAATATATCACCGTAGGATCTAAATGAGAACCGAACAAATTGACCAGATCTTCCTCATCCATATAGCCTCGCATGCAACAAACTTTCTGCCATGTACTCGGCCTCTCAAGTAATTGAGTGCTAACATCTTTGTTCCCTCAATGTATCAAGAAACTATTGTAGATCCGATACCGAAATCCTTCCGCATGTGCTCTTTCCGTCCGTTGGGCTTCGCCCACCAGATCCGTGCTTTCACAGCTTCACCTCATCCAACCGTTCCCCATCTCACAATCCATATCCAGATGTGCCCCCCAGATATCTCGTAACATGCTTGCCCGCCTTCCAAAAGAGCTTGGTAGGCTTAACCATCGCTGTGAAAGCCGGTTCATAGTGACAAAGATATGTCCCGATCGTGCATTAATTAAATACATGAGCGAACCAACCAATCGTCGATAAAATGCGCAGCATCCACTACCTCTCGTCGACAGCATCCTCTTTCCTCCAACCACCAAAGAGGAGTTGATAGGCTAGCAGCCTTGCATGTGAAACTTCTCCGCATCTCCGGCATACTTGCCTTGGAGACAACAAATTACCACCTTTCCGCCGCCAAATTTCCAATCCCGTGAAATACGATGAGGCTCCAAGTCCTTCATCTTGAACTCCTTTGCAAGATCTCGCCTTGCATGAGTGTGTATCACGTTCATCACTCCGTTAGTATTAAATCATCTACATAAAGCACAATGATAAAAAGCTTACCCTCCACCAACTGGGTATAGGTTTGATCCGCCTACTCTTGGCGAAACCAAGTCCGGGTGAAATAACCGTCTATCCGTGTGTACGAAGCACGAGGTGCTTGTTTCAACCCATACAATGCTCTTTTGAGCCCGCATGCGACTCACTCGCCGAAGATTTTGAATCCTTCAAAGCGTTTAATGTACACCATCCTCAATGGATTCTGAGGAACGTGAATACATCCACGATGAATGTGCCAACCCATCCGCGTTGAGAGAACAAGGATGGTCTTCTATGGAAGAACACTTAAGGACAGTGCAAATGTTTCTCTTTCACTTCATCACCTCGATCTGTGGAGTAGGTTCTGCAACAAATATTGCCTTATACTTCACAATGCTCCTACCTACAGCTATTTCACTTTGTAGATCCATCTCGAACCTACCACTAATTTCCCCTTCCTACTTGGGACAATCACAGTAATCGTTTCTAACAATCAATCATACCTTCCACCATGGCATCTACCCATGTGATCCTCCACAACTTCCTCGAAAGAGGATGAATGTCACGATACACTCGTCTTCATCGAGCCATGTATCCAAGAAATCGGGTCAAGTGACTCTGTCTTCATTCTGCTACCAGACAGGAACCCCACATTTTGCATCGCATCAAGATCTGGCCGCTTAGCTTCGTAGTGTGCTTCCGCCCTCCGATGTTTGGGCACTGCAGAGGTTTTCACTCACGAACCTCCTGTATGATCACACTGGGAGACGCCTAGGAATGTGTTTCCGCCTGCACATACAGTGGTTCCTCCTTCAGGCGGCCAAACCATGGGCTGCCCTGCAAATTGACATTCCCACTGCACGCAAGCAGCTCCGGACTGTCTGACAACACATGAGACCAAGTCATGTATCGACAATATCCTAGTCCTCTGCTGGGGTCGTATTTCTACTTTCCAGTACCTGGCCATGAATAAAACAGTGAGCCAGGTGTGTCCTCAAATAGCACAGCTTCTGAAATGCCTGGTAACTTTGGCACCCTATGAGGACAACCTAATGCAGCAGAAACTCAGCAGAGCCTATGCCCCAGCCCCACAAGTGTATGGGAAGGCCCCCGATCATGCAACATCGCCCGTGCAACACCCACGATCGTTCGGTTTCTTTCTTCCGCAAGCCTACTTATTTTCTCGTGAGTTATGAGGCACTATGAGTCTTTCTAATTCTTCTTGCTGGCGTGTCTTTTGAATTCGCTAGAGATGTATCTAACACCATTATCGCTCCCAGAGCTTTCACCTACTTTAATTTTCTCAACTAGCTGAACTCACAAAACTTGAGTATGTCTCACTTTCTTCTCGCATGAATAAGATCCAACACTTACGAGAAAGGTCCACACACGTTCTCTTTTGCTGTTGAAGCAACCAGAAAGGTCCACACACGTCTCTGCAGGAATTTTCCTCAAGGATCATTTGCCAGTTTGATTATCCTTCTTTATGAAAGGTGGTCTTCACAAATTTTCCTTACAATTACATCCTCGTAATCGATCTCACTCCCGTGCAAGTGTACCTTGGGAAGCCCTGTGAGAGAACCGCAAAATTTTCAAAGTTTTATGTTGAAAGATATCCCAATCTCCCGTGCCACAATTTGCCCTCATCTCTGGCCACCACTCCTTCTCGTTTGTTCATTGCACGCGTGTGCCCATCTACCTCAGCTTGATAAGATTCTTAATTCGAATCCCTATCCTCCTCGGGTTTGACCAAATTTACTTCATGGCGCAGAAGAATTTTCCTCGCTAAAACAATACCTAGCAACCTCAAAGACTTCAACATCGCCACCTTATTCGATTCTCTTCAATCCTAGAACATGCATGACATCCTCTTAACATGAAAGGTTTACCTACTCCTCTCAAAGGAAATGGTCCTGAGACAATGGGATTTATCTTTACCATCATCGCCCATCTCATGCACTCCAAGATCTCATTAGATCATCAAATCTTTGTCTCCGATCATATGGAAAGACACACCACCGTAAAGAAACCACATCGATCCCATCACACTTGAAACCAAGAATGCGACTGAAGAAAATCTAGCTCAACCGCGAGGCGATGGCCTCTGTACTCGTTAAGATCAGCAACCTCGCTTATTCTTCTTCGTGGACAACAGTGGCGAAATGCTCCTTCCATCGTGTCAGCAGCAACACTTCACTCTTGGACAAATCCCCGCTTCTTGCCTTTCGCACGGATTGGAGAATGATTTTTCTTCCCCTTCCCTTTCCTTGCTTTGGTAGCCAAAGTTGCTAATTTTCTTCATCTTCTACTCTTCGATGAAGATCCATCCCCGGTACCCCGCCTGCGTCCTCCACACAAGATCCGACTCAGTCGCTCCCATCCCCGGCGCTTCTCCGTCCATTGATAGAGTTTCAGAGCGGTGCCATCTCTTCAGGGAAGCCCAAGGAGATGGAGCCAAGCTCACTCGCTTTCATCATCAAGAACTCACACTTCCCCAAACTTCATCTGCAGACAAACTTCGTAGGTTTTGGTGAGCATCACGCTCATTTCTATTTTCTTCGAGCTGGCTCTATGCCAATCCCTCCGGTCACTTCGCTTTGGAATAAATAAAGCTTCTCCATAATAAATAGAATGGAGTGTTTTCCTGTGAAGGTCGACAATGTGGTCCTTCACACCTTCCTAAATGTATCCTTCTTGGTCATTACTACCTTCTTTGGCGATGTGTCAAGGGTGCTGCATCGGCTAGAAGCAGTTTGAATATCAACATCTATGAACCCTCAAACTCATTATCATCCAGCTGACCGCCTCCATCCTCGTCCTTCCAGCAATATAATTTGACACTATCAAGTGTACACCTAACGTAAACCGCTACATTTCACTGAATGCTCAACTTCAATAATAAGAAAACACTGCAAGAATTTCAATTCCACCAAAGATAAAACTCAACCTGGCTTAACATCACAATTTCCTTCTGTGATCAATAATGCCTGGCTGATACCATGTAGAATATATAAATTATGTGATAAGTCCAAGATTTCCCAATTTCATATCATTTTCCACTTACAAAATAATCATTCACCAGTTGATCATTTGTAGAAATTAAATCAAGATTGCAATGCAGCACATGAAACAATAAAATTCACACACATTAAATATAATTGTTTTTTCCCTTGAATGCCCATGAAGTAATCCCAACTATTCAGATATAATATATGCCTAGAGACTAAGTAAATAACCCATGCTGTAAGCTGATCATATCAAGATCTCAAAGAGAATACAATCGCTACACACTAATCAAGCCCCATCTTGCAAATCATGCACCATCTTTGCCACCTTGTTTAGCTCCGCTCATCTGCGCGTAACTCTAAGAATACAAGAATGAGTCATGAATGACTTGTTTCCTGTCGTTTGACCTCTGACATCTCCACTAAGTGTTGATGCACCACGGACTACCAGAGTCATAATCAGGGTCACACTTGCTCTTTCACCTATCTCTCCACCGGTCTCCACCGAAACCGCCATGCACCGTAGTTAACCGATGTATTCTTCAATGATTAATGAGTTATTATTTTAGTGAATTAATTAATTAATTCATTCACTCTCACTAGTATCAATCACAGACTGATAATAAATTAACCGAGTTAAACCACATAACTCTATCTAACCATTTCTCCAACCTGTTTTAAACTGTCACAGAGTTCTAACCTAAGTCCTCCACGCAATAAATTTCTCCAAGAAACCCTAGTAGAATAATAATTTTGTCACCAAGTATGCCACATCTCAGGTAATCAACTAAGTGCTCCAAGAGAATAAGATAATGTTTAGAGTCCAAATATTATTATTAATAATATTTGACATATCTATTTTTAGGGATCAAGTAATCTAAAAATAGACTCCTACTGAAATTGCCTAAAATAGAACCTACTATTTTCGCACTTGACCAAATCACCTGCAATAGCATCTCGCAACTCATAGAATGATGATCGACATGTCTACAACAGACCATGCGCCAAAAATATCCTCAAGGGCCCACTTAGTGAAGGTTACCTTTTCACTAAGCTCATCATCTTGTTGAATCTCAATGTAATCCACTCTAATTTGTCTTCAGCTTCTCTTAGAAGATGTTTTGTCTCTTTGAAAACCACTAGAGGCATAGGTCCTTGCTAATGTTTAAAATGGGCTAGTGAAGGCAAGGAGCTGACATTGGGCATACAAGGCATGGTTAGTCCTATTTAGTTATAACCACCAAGAAATTAATGTCTGAAGTTATGTGCTATCTAATGGCGAAGAGTCCAAAGCCATGAAGGCATGTGAGGCAACTTCAAAGAGAACTTTTGTTCCAGTTATAGTGTTTACAAAACATATTAAGCTTATTTCCAAGATGATTTCCATTTCTTGCCTTATGTGAAGAATATTTGTAGACATGCAACTTATGGCGAGCATGCGAGTTCAGACAGCTTCTCAAGACAAGAACGATGAATCTATTAGTCCGCCTGAATGAAAGAATCCTCTACTAGTTCATTCTCAAGAAGGCGAAAAGGATGTGGCATGCAAAGGGGCAGAAAAGAGTGTATAATTCTTTCCTTGTAGTCAATGACTATATTTTACAAGGCTACATAATGGCATGCTTAAAAGGAAGAAAGAGTTGTTGTGCATATCAGGGTCGGTTTAACCATGATGTTTCGAGATGCCGGATGAGGAAGAAGGCATACCGGAAGCAAGAAGAAGCAAAGGAACTTTTCAAAGAAGGTGCATAAGATTTGCACACATTGCCAAAAGAGGGGACATGTTGTTTCCAGCTGTTGACTTTGCATCCAACTAGTCGTTCCAAGTACATAAAAATGTATACAGAAAGATTTGGCGAAGGTGGAACCAAGGATTCCATTATTGATGTGAAAACTAAGTTTCAGGATGAAGAAGAATTGTGAATACAGTGTCATTTGAAGGGTTTAGCAAGAAGGAAGGACTTCTTGTCAGTAAGACATATACTCATTTGTACATATGCAAATTTCGGGTTGTATGCATGTATTTTAGTGTTGTAACTTCTGTTTTTTTATTTCTCAATTTGATCAATGGATCAAGGCACACCCATTTTCGCCTACCTTCTCAGGAACTTTTGCCATATATTTGGAGGAGTAAGAAGATAGTTCTTGACAAAAGAGGACAAACGCATCCAGACAGGGAAGTCGACTACCTTCAAGAAACAGCCAAAGGCACTAGCCATGCAAGGCAAGTGTTTGGAGGCTGAAAAGAAGAGGGTGTTGTAATTTCATCTACTCTTTACAGACTAAGATATCATGGTTTGGGGTCCAAAAGATCTTAATGGGGAGGTGTGATTAGAACTGGATCATGATGTGGCCTGGAGGCTCAAAATCTTAAAAGTGTTCTAAGAGTGTCGAATCCTGATGTACCGTAAAGGGGTTCCTGGGCTGCTGCGAATCCTATGGCTACAAAATCAATTAAAATGTAGACATCGTGGTAAATAAGTTATCACAGTTTGAAAAGTCTAGTAAACCGCAAAACTAGACTACTCAAGTTTGATTTGGCATTTTGGGGAATTAAAAAAGAATATTCCATTTAATATTTTGTATGGATCTAATTGCCAATTGGAAAAGTATTGTACACTGGAAAAGTGTTTTCATGTCATTGGGTGATGGCTTAATTTTGCAATTTCGACTACAGCTACCACGTGGTAAGTCTTGAGGTCACACGTGAAGTTCTACGAGTCACCAAAATTGCTTTGAGTCGGGGTGAGAACTAACATTCGACCATCCGCGTAGCAATTCCACGCCTTACCGTCTAAGCTGCGTTAGTTCTTACGTTAACTATGGGTATTGGGAAGGTATTTAACCTTAATGATTTTATATTCTCAATATTGAGGGGCTAATGAAAATGGCAACCCTCCCATATGTCCAAGACCCCATGACTGTATTAACCCCAATCACGGCGGTTAAACAAATGTCAACTGGTCATAGCATGGTTTAAAGTTTCAATAAATGAAGATTTGCTGTTTGGACCAATCTACATTCAACCGCAACACTTACGGATAATTAACTCCCAAGCCTTATCACATGCCAACTCGCTACACTTCACCGTCTCCGACTTGCTTCTGCCCGAAATTTAATGTAACCGCGTTTTCCGATCACATGTCATCAAACTTTTCAATATTTAGAAATCATAGTGCTATACCGGCAGTTTAAAATGTGAGTGCGCCTTCACTAATACACTTGCCGAATTTGACTTCGCTAACCGAGTGCTCCGGGCTTTGGTGGAGCTCATGTAGGGGACACTAGGTAAAATTTAGCTTTGGCTCTATCTAGAAGCTAGATTTGCCCAATTTTGGAGTGCCAATAGTCAATTTCAACTATCTCCAACATTCCAAACTCAATGGAGTAGGTTGCAGATCCATCAAAGAGCTTCTAAGCAAGATTTTGCATCAGCGAATTTTAAGGGGCCACTAGGGGACAACAACAGTTTGAAGCCTAGCCAGGGGAGCTAGAAGCCTTATTCAGAGATACTGTAATCAATTACGAATATTTTAGATGTTTTGAATCCTATGAGATGGTTTTCAGAGCCTGCAGAGAACTTTAGAAAGCCAAGAAGCTTCAGTAAAGTTCCAGGGGCCATCAGTGCCAAATTTTTCTAGTAGCAATTCAGGCCTAGCCAGAGCAGCTAGAGACCATATGCAGCGAACCAATAGTCATTTCTGACTAAAAATAAATAAATAAATAAATAAATTTTAAAAAAAATTCTGAATCCATTGATGGATTTTTCATAAGCTTTTGAGGACTTTTAGAGGTCGAGAAACCAGCAGAGAATTTTTCAGTGACCCTAGTGCCAGGGGGTGCTGACAGGTGTTGGAGGCGATACCGGAGCAGGCAGAGGCCATTTTTGATGAAAAATAGTCTATCCTGACTAATTTTGGCATTATGAATCTAATGAATGGGTTTTTAGAGTCATTGGATGAATTCTAGAGCTTGAGAAGCTGAAGGGAAGTTTTGGGTAGCCCTGGGAAAACCATGGAGGAAAGCCTAGTTTGGGGATGCAGTGCTCGTTTTGAGAAAATTATCAGTCGATATTTGGTGTCTGATGTGTGCTGAAGACATTAGGTGTGGTTTCAGGGATAGAAACATAATTCTGAAGGAGTTATTGCCATGTAGAAGCTTAGTGCAGCTGAGTGCACCGACAGAAGGAATCATGTCTAAGGGAGCCTAAAGATGTTTGCAGAGTGATGAAAACCATGAGAGGGATATAGATGGTATTCTCAGCCATTTGGATCAGTTCAGTATCCATTGGAGTTAAGTGTGAAACTTGTAAAAGAAACTTTACCATAATCCCAAAGAGCCAAGTCAAGATGACAAAGCTCAAAGGAGACGTAGCCCACGATATTCGGGCGAACTACTAGATTTATTTTGTTGTTGTGTGTGAATGTTTTATTGCTACATTATGTTGTTGTTATTCATGTTAAATTTCAGCAAGAACAAATGGACTTAAGACACTTAAACAGTTAAAAATCATACACCTCTTTCGAGCATAAATTCTGCAAATTGTCAAGTATAAGCTAGATAATTTATTTGTTTAACTGAATGGGAGGTTCTTGAAAAACATAACAAGTTATCCATACCATTTTCATATCAGTTTGGTATCAGAGCACTTGGTTTCTTGATTGACATAGAAATATCTTTCCTGTATAACTTGAAAGGTGCTTAAACAGTGTAAAATATTGACTGTTTTACTGTTTGTAAACTAACTACTGTTTGGTTTTGCTAGAGATGAAGGGATAGCTACTGATAGCTAAGTCCAAGAGAGGACAAGAAGGAAGAAATGTCTGAAATTTGTTGGAAATATTGTCATTGATGGCAAAGGAGAACAAAGGAGCAGCACCTGAACCAACAATAAGGCAAAGCAGAAGACAAGAAGCTGAGGCAGCAAAGAAGCAGAGAGGTAGCAGAGGCAGCAAAGAAAGAAGAAAAGTAGCAGAGAGGCAACAGTAAGAAAGCATAAAAGGAGCACAAAGGAGACAGACTTGAAGCAGAGGCAATTGTAGAAGGGCCTCTTGATTGGAGATCTGGAGAGACAGAGTCAGATAGGATTTCAGGCAAACAGATTTTTGTTTGTCAAGCCCTCGGGAAACTGTAAAAAGGGCCAATGATTTGAAAATCAGGCCATAAACCAGAAGGCCTTGTAATTGATTTCATATTTATATATGAAGGATTCTATTCTGAAATAGATGGGCATTCACTGTTGAGTTTGTTCTGAAATAAATGGGCATTCACTGTTCATTCAGGGTTGGAAATTGGCATATGGTAATGTTGTTGAAAACCATATAATGCCATGGGATTGAAGGTTAAAACAGCGAGGAGAACTGAAGTGTTTATAGGAACAATAAGGAGTACATACTCGAGGTTGCATTTGTGTAAAGATAGTTTGTTGTTCTGTTAAATGGTTAATACCCGACTCCCTACCATTTTATTCACATCCACATCATGATATTCGATTCCAATGTGAAAATGGGGATATCGAGACTGTATAAGTTACAGATGTGTGGTGTTAAATTAACCCTGCAGAATAAGATTTGACTCATTTTCCGAGATTGGGAAGAATGAAGGCTCTGTCAACATCGAATGCACAGAAGATGCATTCGGAAAATATTGTTCGATCCGACTATTGGCATGAAACCAAGATTAATATATAAGCAGTGCCGAATTGAAGGTAGAAGGCTGGATGAAACCGCAGAGAAATCACTGGAACAACAAAGTTGAGAGTGTGCAACGAGGAAGTGGTTTCATCAAATCGAATGGAATTCCGAAAGGAAGAAGAATGTAGCTTCATAAGCGCAGATTGAAATGAAGAAGGAACAACAATTATGCATGTCAAGGATGCATAATTTAAGACGCAGAGGAAACTATAATACAATTGCAGAGATGCATAGTGGAAGGTTTGAAGCGGAATTAAATTTGAGAGCAGAGGAGCATAAGTAAACGAAGGTCGATTAAAAGCAAAGGGAATGAAGCCACGAGATAGGCATATACGACTATGAAGAAAGATGAAGAGCGGAACCTTGAGGCGTTAAGCGGAACTATGAGGAATTGAAGTGACCGGGAACCATGAAGGAGGTTTTGAGTGTCAATAATAGTGGTATCACGCAACTATTAAAATGGTAAGTTGTTTTGCAAGAAAAAATGCGATAACATTCGGCTGTTGCCACGTAGTAAAGCTGGAATTGGAAAACCGGCTATTTCGCATTTTTTTTAGCATTAAAGCTCTGGTCTTAAAAAATGTGATTTCCACCCGATCTTGAGGGCAGAAGATCAAAGGGTGTTCACATAAGTAAGTTGCATGAATGATAACGCAAAGGAAATTCGTGCATGTTGTGGGCCCGAATAGCTAGTCATGTTTGGGTTTTCAAAAGAGTTGTTATATTAAGTATTGGTTTTAATATATGCTAGCGCCGAACCATTGATGTTTTAAATTAAAACCAAGATCGAACCTTGGAATAAAGACTAATGCGAAAATAGAGGAAGTCTGGTGAGCAGTGTGTGGACCATATGTTACGGATAAAATCATTGGACGGTAAGTTAGATCTTGTTTTAAAATTGTAAAGAGAGAATTTCCATATATAGATATAAATGTATGTGGGGACCACTGTTAAAGGTGCAGTGGTTATGTTTGAACCAAGGTCGAATCTTTAATTTAATGAAATGTGGGGCCTGAACAAGAGATACGTTGAGATGTTGGGGTTTAACAAAAGTTTGGAATGCTTATATGGCTCGAATACTATTAACATTATTTACACTTGAGCGTCGTACTCAAAACCAAAGGATTAATGTTAATATAAACCAAGTATATATCTAGTGAATGGCGGATATTAAAGTGTGGGTCGAAGATAATGCATATTGATACCTTGATAACTCTATCAAAGTCAAAGTAATAAACGCATTCATAGATGGTTTGGTTTATGTTGTGAGCTGGAAGTGATAAAAAATGTTGTGGGGCCATAAAGATAAATTATGTTGGTGCCTTAGGTCCATCAAGGTCGAGGCTTATAAAAAATTTCATGGTATAATTGAAATGTGATGTTGGGAATTATAATAAGGTAAAGTATATGTTGACATGCCGTGGTGAATTTTTACATAAGAGTTGATACATACATTTATATGCAGTGATACCTTGGTCTCAAGTTTGTACTGAGTTGCAATTAAATATCAAATATGTATTCGATATTCATGAGGTGAATTATTATATGGGTTCAAACATAAACTTTAATCAGATAGCTCCCGCATGCAAAATTGGTTGTTGAGTCTTTAGGAAATATGGTTCTTAACCATAGGTTTGAAGATGAAAAGAGAGAAAGCTTACGCTTATGTAATTGGTTGTATGGCTGTATAAATCATAGTGAAATGATTTAGAAAAGAGCTTCCATAATGAACATATATTGCCCAAATTGGAGAAATTGAGGACCCTTTTGGATGATTAATTAGAAATGCACTTTTATATGCACAGTGAACTTGGAGAATGTGGGTCTAATAGAGGTACACAACTACAGTGAACAAGAGAGTATGCAGAACTATTACATAACAATAGCTGCCAGATTTAGAACATAATTGGGAAATGCATTCTACATGCATGGAAAACAGGAGAGTATGCAAAAACTGAAAAACACAGTGACAGCAGCAGAAAAGACAAATACACAGTGAGCCAAGAACTGAATAGGGTTGAATTGAAATACTTATTGTAACTGAAAATGTAAAGTTTTACTTATTTTATATTGTTTGTGATGCATTGGCAAGTCTCCGTAGGCAAACACAAGTCCATTGTAAAACTGAAATTTGTACATATTTCCATATTCCTCTGAATGAGCTGGACAAAGAAATGAGAAGGCAGAAGTCAAAGAGTCATGGCTATTCACTTCGAATTCCCTGTGGAATACAAAAATTCATGTGGTGAACTCTATAAATGATATCAAATAGATATGCATAGAGATGTTAGAGAATGGAGAAATGAGGCAGAGAGGGTAAGAAGGAGGAGCAGATAGAGAAGTTGTGAAGATGCAGAGATGATATGGGGCAGATATGAAGACTGATGAACAACAGAAAAGAAGGAACAGAATAGAGCTAATATCCAGGTAAATTAGCATGTGCTTTTTATGAGAAAAATATAGGAAGTTGGTGCTTCCATATCAAGTTGTAGCTTGATAGAAGTCAGTTGTAGTTGGCTGAGGTAGGAGCCTCTTGTAGGTTGTAGCCTGCAGAAAATAGATGGGAGTTGGAGCTTCCTTGCAAGTTGTAGCTTGTAGAATTGAGGTAGGAGCCTGTAGGCGGGCTCTGCGTAAAATCGTGGTAGAGGAGTTGAGCTTGCTCTTGCATCAAAACAATAATAAGATGTGGTTTTCTTCCCTTATGGGGTTCCCACTTATATCCGTTGTCTATGTGCATGATGTTTCTATGTTGATATGGTGTATATAATCTTCTTGGCATTTTCACGCTCACATATTAAGATTGCTCACATATTAGGTTGATCATGAAATGAAGGTGTTAATAAGTTTAAAGGAAAGTTTTAAAAGTCCATGAATGTGTTAAACTGATTCACCCCCCCCCCCTCTCAGTTTAACTAAGGGTTCAACAAAGGCATATTCCTTACCCAAAGGACCTCAAGGTCATCCTTGAAGAACAAACCCTTTTGTCAGCTGTTTTTTGTTTAGCTACTTGAACAAGAGTTTGTCTCTACAACCATTTCGTTCAAAATCTTAGTCATTTGTGTTGAAAGCTTTGCGAACTTTGTTGAAGTTATTTTGTTCATTTTAATTATGACAACTTCATCAAGTGAGGTTTCAAAATCCTCCTCCTTCACAATATTCTTCGATGAAGACATGAAGCATGACTTCTACATCTTGAAGGACATGGTGCTGATTATGTTTGGAGATAAAAGAGAAAGCACTAAACTTCGTGAGCAATTTTTTGCTATGAAGAAAGAGAAGGAAGAAATTCTTCAAATATTGCATTATATAGAGATGCATCTCCATCAAGCTCAAGAGGATTTGACCAAGAACATGCATGAGGCAGAGGTAATCCACTCTAATTTGTCTTCAGTTTCCTCTTCAGAAAGATGTGTTGGTTCTTTTGAAAATCACACTAGAGGTATAAGGTCCAGGTTAATTTTTAAAATAGCCTATTAAGGCAAGGGTTTAGGAAAGCATGCACAAGGCATGGTTGAACCTATTTTGGTTGAGGAACGACCTAAGAAATTGGGTCTTGGATATTTGCAATTTAATGGCGAAGACTCCAAAGCCATGAAGGCATGTGAGGCAAATTCAAAGAGAACTTTTGTTCCAAGTTCTAATATGAAAAAATGTTAAATTTGTTTCCAATCTGATTGCCATTGCTTTAAGCCTTTGTTGCAGCAAAAAGATTGTAGACAGCTTACAGCGAGCATGCGAGTTCAGACAGTTTTCAAGACAAGAACGATGATGTTAGTCCGCAAAGGAAAGCTGGAGCCTCTACTAGTTCATATCCTCATGAAGGAAAAAAGGATGAACATGCAAAGCAGCACAAGAGGTATAAATCTTCCCATAATCAATTTTATTGTGTTTCTGCAAGGCATGAAAACTCTACATGCTTAAAAGGAAGAAAAATTTGTTGTGCATATTGTGGTTGATTTAACCATGATGTTTCGAGATGTTGGATGAGGAAGAAGGCATGCAGGAAGCAGAAGAAGCAAAGGAAACTTTCAATAAGGTGCAAAATATTTGCACATATTTCCAGAAGAGGGGACATGTTATTGTTGGACTTTGCATCCAACTAGTCGTCCCAAGCACATGTAGCAAGAGGACAGAAATGCTGGTGAAATTGGAACCAAGGATTCCATTATTGATGTGAGAATGGATGTTTGACATGAAGAAGAGTTGTAGCAGCAAAATTCGTCGTGGAAGTGGCTTGGTGAGAAGTGATTGGACTTCTTAACATAGTAAGACATATTAATTTGTACATATGCAAATTTTGATTATGTATGCATGTATTTTATGTTGTAATCTCATGTTTGTTTGAGCCACCTTGGATTGTTGATCAAGGTAGCGATGTTCAGCTACCTTCTATAAATTTCTCACCAGAAATTTTTGAGTGAGTGCAAGGAAGACAATTTTTGATAGGAGGACAAGCGCATCGAGGAAGGGAAGTGTCGATTACTTTCTAGTTATGGTTCAAATTCACTAGCCATGCAAGGCAAGTGTTTGGAGGCCAAAAATAAGAGGGTGATGTACTCTCATCTACTGTACATATCATTATATCAGTCTTTTGGGGTCCAAAAGATTCCTAATGGGGAGGTGAGATCAGAACTGGATCATGGACCAGAATGATAGCTCAAAATTCAAAGTGTTTGGAAGTGTGTCGAACCTAAGCGACCAGAAAATTCTCGTTGTTGCGATTCTGCCACCGTGAACGGTTCGAAAAACTGACATCATATGAAGAAGTTATCGCAGTTTGAAAAGCCCAGTAAACTGCAAAAACTAGACTTTGACCAAGTTTGACTTGGCATTTGGGAAAATTAAAAAGAGAATATTCCAAGGAATATTCCTAGAATATTCCTCAAAATATTCCATATGGATTAGTTGAATTATGCCAAGTGGAGGAGTCTCATTGGATATTGGATTGAATTTTTGAATTTCAGTCCAATCAGAAGCTACCACGTGGCAGGCCCGGAGGCCACCACATGGCCAAGGTCTGGTCATGTAAAATTGTTTTGGAGCCAGCGGGAATCGAACAGCCGACCTCTGTGTGTACAGTCCCCCACCTTACCATTGGGCTATGCATTAGTCCTTACAAATCATTTTTTGCAGTTAATATTTATGTTTTCAAACATTATGGTTTGGGGGTTTGGGAGGCCAACCCCCCCTCATGCATCCAGACCCCGTGACCCCAGGCTAAGCCTCACCGCCATATTTTACGTGGACTGGTCGTATGTTAACATTCCTTTTGCGGTTGGATTTGATGGTTCCGCCTTTAATAAACCCCGATAGTAAATTAAAACCGTCTCCCACCAAATTAGTTGCAGTCATATGCAACGGTTACTCTGATTGTTAATGCGTGTGGTTAATACGTGGTCTCCGCCGGTTGTTGCGGTTAGACAAATTGCGGCTTTAGGAGCATGTGCCCAAATTTCTGGCGGTCATATTAAGTGCCAACAGTTAAACTGGTGGAAAAATTTCAGCAGGCGCAAAAGTTTGGAGATTTGCCACTTTTAACTCCAGTCCTCCACATTTAGTGGATTTTTTTAAGGGACACTGGGCAAATTTTTCTTTGGCTCTATCTGGAGTTAGATTCACCCAATTTTGGATTTCCAATAGTCAATTTAGACTGTATCCAACATTCCATATAGAATGGAGTAGGTTGTAGAGCCATCAGAGAGCTTCTAAGCAGTTTTTTACATCAAGGAATTTCAAGGGGCCACGAGGGGGCAGCAACAATTTGAGGCCTAGCTAAGGGAGCTAGAGGCCTTATTCAAAGATCCAATAATAAGTTTTGGATATTTCATATGTTGTGAATCTGATGAGATGGTTTTTAGAGCCTGTAGAGAACTTTAGAAAGACGAGAAGCTTCAGTAAAGTTCCATGGGCCATCAATGCCAACTTTTTCCAGCAGCAGTTCAGGGCCTAGCCAGAGCAGCTAGAGACCATATGCAGTGAACCAATAGTCATTTCTAATTGAAAAAAACATTTTGAATCCATTGATGGAGGTTGTAGAATATTTTTAGGACTTCTAGAGGTCGAGAAACCAATAGAGAAGTTTTCAGTGACCCTAGTGCCAAAGGGTGTCGACAAGTGTTGGAGGTGAAACCGGAGCAGCCGAAGGCCATTTTTGACAAAAAAATAGTCTATCCTGACTAATTTTAGAATTATTAATGCAATGAATTGGTTTTTAGAGTCATTGGATGACTTCTAGAGCTTGAGAAGCTGAATGGAAGTTTTGGGCAGCCCTGGGCAAACCATGGAGGAAGGCCTAGTTTGGGGATGCAGTGCTCGTTTTGAGAAAATTATCAGTCGATATTTGGTGTCTGATTTGTGCTGAAGATATTTGGTGTGTTTTCAGGGACAGAAACAAAATTTTTAAGGAGTTAGTTCCATGTAGAAGCTTAGTGTAGCTTAGTGCATCGACAGAAGGAATCATGTCTAAGGGAGCCTATAGTTGTTTGCAGAGTGATGACAGCCATGAGATGGATATAGATGGTATTATCAGCCCTTTGGATCTGTTCATTATCCATTGGATTTAAGTGTGGAACTTGTAAAAGAAACTTTACCATAATCCTAAAGAGCTAAGTCAAGATGACAAAGCTCAAAGGAGACGTAGCCCATGATATTCGGGTGAAATCCTAGATTAATTTTGTTGTTGTGTGTGAATGTTTTATTGCTGCATTATGTTGCTGTTATACATGTTAAATTTGAGCAAGAAAAAATGGACTTAAGACACTTAAACCGTTAAAAATCATTCACCTCTTTCAAGCATAAAATCCGCAAATTGTCAAGTATAAGCTAGAACATTTATTTGTTTAACTGAATGGGAGGTTCTTGAAAAACATAACAAGTTATCCATACCATTTTCAGATCACTCTCATGTAAATTCCTCCCTGAAAATTTTTGCAAAAATAATGAAATAATGAATATATTTTACTATTTACAAATTTTTATTATGAAATTATATTTCCGAAAATAATTTCCGCCCATTTTTCAATTTACAGTTTTTTTTCACTTCAAAAAAATAAAGTTACGCTTTTTTGCCCGATATTCGGTGCGTTTGTTAACTAACGACACCGGTGCACCTGTTAAATAAATCACACCGGTGCAATTAACAGTACATTAGCACCGATAATAGTAAGTCCATTTTTAAGGCACCGAAATTACTTTTAGGTATGTACACCAAAATTTATTGTTGATTTTGCTCAATTGCAGGGAGAAAATCTCATAATTATATCAAATGGAAAATTCTTCAAAATCTAGCTCTTTCCATAATATTTCTCAAAGTCCATCGCGGAGTTCTCCCTATCCATCTCCAGACGTAATTACTTCAAATTTTATTTATGTTTTCTTTATCTAATTGAATTTGTTTATTTTATCCATGCCAACCAGCTGAATAAAATTAGTGTATACAAATTTTCAGGTTCATGCAGATTCAGAATTGAGTTCAGATGCACAAAATATTCAAACAGTTCCAAAACGTTGGAAGCTCTTATCAGGAGCAGCATACCGCAAGGCACAATTGGTAGATGAAAATGGATAGCCGCTTCACCCTGCCAATTGTAACATGCCATCTTCTAGCCATAATCCTGGGACAATGATGGTAATAATAATTGTTTGGTATAATGTAATTATTTCAACGTCAAACTAATTAATCATGCAATGACGTGCTTACTAATTGGTATCATCGATTTTGTACTAACCATGTTTAAATATATTTTTTGAAATTATTAGGATTCTAGTGATGATGATCTACCTACCTACAATCTTTTGTTGCACCCCACGATAATGTCAAATCGAGAGAAGACTGAATTAAGAGAAAAACTCAGAGAGGAACGATACCAAGAATGTTTGAATCAACCACCTATTCAATTCCCACTACATCCAAATCCACCAATTAGGAATGACTAAAACAATAGTAGTTCTTCACATGCTGGAAATGGAGGCAATCAAATAGAGGTTGTTATGGATGATTACTTAAGGGATACGAGTGCCATGGAGACAATGTTCTTAGATGCATTCCAGAATGATGATCATCTAGGGGATGATGCTCATATCGCTGATACCTTTTTCGAAAGCCGTAAATTTTCTTCCACCACCCCTCTCTTTGGACCTGGTGATCAGTCAAAGTCTACCCAGTTGGGGACAACGATGTTACTGTACAACTTGAACGAAAAGTTTGGATTTTAGAATGCATGTTTCTCGGAAATTTTGAGGTAATTGACCATCAATTCCCTTATATTTTGAAAAATATAATCACACAATCAACATTACAAATGGTCAATTTTATGACCATTAATAATCATTGGCATTAATCTCCATTTAATATTTTCCATGACCAACTACAGGTTATTCAAAGATAAGGTTCTTGCGAGTGATAATGTCTTGCCCAGCAGTGTTGGGTATGTGTTATATTCTTTCCACGACTAGCCCCACGCACTGTACGTTGCGCCGGGCACAGCAGGTGTTGGGTATGTGCTATATTCTTTCCACAACTAGCCCCACGCGTTGTATGTTGCGCCGGGCGCAGCAGGGGGGAGGCAGCCCCCACTGTTGGGGTTCGGGGTAGCGCCCCGACGAAATTTTTTTTGGTGTGTAGACCCACTCATAGGAGGACCCACCCATGTTTTGTGCATGAGTTTGCAGATGGTTTTGGGGTACGATGGCTTTTGGCCCCTGGTATTTTGTAGATCTGGTCAAGGGGATTATGGTTATATTCTAATCCAGGGTTAATGGATTGGGTTTTATGTATGCTTTGGCATGTATATATATGTGTTGTAACACTAAAAGGAATATAATGAAAAATCAAGCTGGTCGTCCCAATTTGGGATCCAGGGGAAAATCTCTGTGTTTATCTGTTTTATGTTTTATGCTCTCGCTATTGTTTATTTTCTGTTATAAGATTCGTGTGTAGATAATTTATGTTTAGGGTTAAAACCTACATTTGGTATCGAAGCTGTTTCGACTTCAAGGGGACGCCTTTGCTGCTGAGGGTTTTTTTGTTTGGGCCTGAGGTAGACCCTGTTCAGTGGGAGATCTGCGGGATCGATTCTTGCGGTGAAAGAAGATGGCGAGCGGCGGAAAGATAGAGATCGAGAAATTTAATGGTCAGAGTTTTGAGTTGTGGAAGCTCAAGATGGAGGATCTGCTGGTGGATAAAGATCAGTGGATCGCGGTAGATCCGGGTACTAAACCAACGGCAATGTCAGATGAAGACTGGAAGAAACTGGATCGGAAGGCTAAGAGCACAATACGGTTGTGTGTCTCAGATTCAGTATTGTTGAATGTATCTGGGGAAGCTACGACGAAGAATTTGTGGGAAAAACTTGGGACTTTGTACCAATCTAAGTCTTTGGTGAATAAGTTGTTCCTGTGGAAAAAGCTGTATAACCTGAGGATGAAGGATGGAGACTCGGTGACAGAGCATCTGAACGCCTTCAATACTGTGGTAAGTCAGCTATCATCTATTGATATTAAAATATCAGATGAAGATAAGTGCATTAGTTTGTTCTGTTCTCTACCAGACTCGTGGGATAGTCTGGTTATTGCAATAGGTAGCAATACAACTACCTTGAATTTTGATGACATTGTCTCAGCCTTATTGTCGGAGGAAATGAGACGGAGAAATATGGAAGGCCAAAATGGAGATGCCTTATTTGTACGAGGAAGGTCCCAAAATAGAAACAAGAATAAGGGTTCGAGTGGGAGATCCAAATCTAGAGGGAGATCTAAATCTCCTGGAAAGTTTGTAAAGGTATGCTAGAAATGTGGAAAGGAAGGGCACTACAAAAAGGAGTGCAGATCTAAAGCTCCTGAGAAAGGAAAAGGATCTGATGATGCTCCTTTTGCAGAGGAAAAACCCACCTCAGATGAAGGTGGGGATGTGTATTTGGCTTCTTCTTCAAATACACATGTAGATCATGAGTCATGGTTGATTGACTCAGGTGCATCCTTTCACTTCACTCCCCATAGGGAATGGTTTTGTGAGTATGAGAAATATGATGGTGATGTCTTCCTAGGGGATGATAGGAAGGCCAGAATCGTCGGAAGTGGAAAGGTCAAGCTGAAGCTGCAAGGTGGAAGGATTAGAACACTTCCTGGTATTCTACATATTTCTGCATTGGCCATAAATCTGATTTCTGTAAGCAAGATGGATGATGCAAGTGTAAAAACAGTGTTCGAGAAAGATGCCTGCAAGATGGTTGGAGGAGCACTGGTATTAATGCGGGGAGTTCGGACTGGAACTCTGTACAAGCTACAAGGTAGCACTGTTATTGATGGGTGTAATAGTTATGTGGTTCCTGAAAGTGGAGTGGAAAGCCTAGCTGTCTCTGGAGAAAATACCATGTTATGGCATCAAAGGCTTGGACATATTGGAGAGAAGCGCCTTCGGATACTGCATAGAAATGGTATGGTAGAAGGTATGTCTAATTGCTCTCTGAATTTTGATTTCTGTGAACATTGTTTATATGGGAAGCAAAATTGGGTGAGTTTTCCTTCTGGTGCTAAGAGGGCGAACAAGATATTAGAACTTGTGCACAGTGATGTGTTTGGACCTGTGTCAGTTCCATCACTGGGAAATTCTGTGTACTATGTTTCATTCATAGATGATTTCTCAAGGAATACATGGATATATTTCTTGAGGAAGAAATCTGAAGTCTTTGACAGATTTAAAGAATTTAAGGCTCTGGTGGAAAACTAGACAGAGAAGAAGATAAAGGCGTTGAGGATAGATAATGGTGGGGAGTTCTACAAGAAGGAATTTGAAGAGTTCTGTAATAAGTGTGGTATAGCACGGCAGAAGACTACCCCATACACACCTCAACAAAATGGAGTTGCAGAAAGAATGAACAAAACGTTGATGGAAAAGGCAAGAAGCATGCTCAGTGGTACCGGGTTAGGACAAGAATTCTGGGCAGAGGCAGTGGAGACTGCATGTTACTTAGTTAATAGATCACATTCATCAGCGTTGGAGGATAAGACTCCACATGAGGTATGGATTGGTAAGAAACCCTCTCTTTCACATCTAAGGGTATTTGGATGGGATGCATATGTACATGTTCCAAAGGAGAAAAGGACCAAGTTGGATAATAAATCTGAAAGGTGCATCTTTATTAGGTATAAGGATGGTTTAAAAGGTTACAAGCTTTGGAACCCGGAAAAAAGGAAGGTTGTGTACAACCGAGATGTGGTGTTTAGAGAGGTGAAAGATGTTGTTAAACATGAAATCATACCAAAGGAACCTGAGAAGATAGATTTTGAGCTAAAGGAGGATGAATCAAACTCTACAGTAGACGAATATTCAGAAGAGGAAGAGCCACAAACTCCAGCTTTGAGAAGATCAGTTTGGGAAATAAGGCAACTAGAAAGGTATAGTCCATCTGCTTTTTGTTCAGGTTTTTCCTTGACTATAATTGATGATGATCCCAAAACTATCAGGGAGGCAGTAGATTCTGAGGATGGAAAACTCTGGAAGGAGGCCATGGTTGATGAAATGGCATCCTTGCAAAAAAATGAGGCATGGGATCTGGTGGAGTTGCCGGTTGGAAGGAAGCCCATTGGGAGAAAATGGGTGTTTAAGAAGAAGATGAATGTAGAAGGCAAGGTGGAGAAATACAAAGCTCGGTTGGTAGCGAAAGGTTATTCCCAGGTGCCGGGAATTGATTTTGGTGATATTTTTTTTCCTGTTGCCAAAGTTACTTCTATTAGATTACTTTTATCTGTTGCTGCTGCATTTGATTTTGAGATAGAACAGATGGATGTGAAGACAACATTTCTTCACGGGGATCTAGAAGAGGAGATCTACATGAAGCAACCCGAAGGCTTTATGGTGAAGGGTAAGAAAGAACTGGTATGCAGGTTGAAGAAGTCTCTGTATGGGTTAAAACAGTCACCAAGGATGTGGTATCAGAAATTTGATACCTATATACAGGGACTTGGCTTCACCAGAAGTAAGGAGGATCACTATGTTTATTTTAAATTAATTGGTGACCGTGTTATTTATTTGGTCTTGTATGTGGATGATATGTTGTTGATTGGAAATGACAAAGAAATTATCCAAGATTTGAAGACCCAACTGTTCTCCAAATTTGACATGAAGGATCTTGGTGCTGCAAACTATATTTTGGGCATGGAAACTAAGAGAGATGGGGAAAAGAGGAAGCTCTGGTTAAAGCAGAGGAAGTATGTCGAAACTATATTGCAGAGGTTCAATATGCAGGATTGTAAACCAGTGAATTTTCCTATTCCTATAGGTGTAAAGCTATCTGCTGAACAGTGTCCCAAGACGCAAGAAGAAGAGAAGGATATGTCCCGTGTTCCATATGCAAGTGCAGTGGGTAGCTTGATGTATGCAATGGTCTGTACTAGACCAGACATTGCACATGCAATGGGAGTATTGAGCAGTTTTATGTCAAACCCAGGGAAGGAGCATTGGACAACAGTGAAGCGGGTTTTCAGATTTTACGTGGCACTAGTGATTATGGCTTGTGCTACCATGGAAGACCAGGATTGGAAAGAATGTTGGACATTCGTGGTTTTTTTGATGCAGACTGGGCTGGAGATCTAGACCAAAGAAGATCTACAAGTGGGTATGTGTTTAGCCTATTTGTAAGCCCAGTCAGTTGGATGAGTAAAAGACAGTCTGTAGTGGCTCTTTCAACTACAGAGGCAGAATGCATAGCAGCCACTCATGCAAGCAAGGAAGTAGTTTGGTTGTAGAGATTGTGTTCAAGTATGGGGTTGGTACAGCAAGCTATAAGGATAGACTATGATAGCCAAAGTGCCATTTTCTTGGCTAAGAACCCTGCTTACCATTCAAAGACAAAACACATTGATGTTCGATATCACTTTGTTAGAGATATGGTTGAGGCTAAAAGGGTGTTGCTGGTAAAGGTGGACACTTTGAAGAATGTTGCAGATGCATTGACGAAGTCTATGAGCACTCAAAAGTTCTCTTGGTGTAGAGAAACAATGGGTGTTGAAGAATTGGCCCAATGACTAAGCTCTCCTGTGGCCCCCTGTGGAAAGAAAACAACAAGTGGGGGAATGTTGGGTATGTGTTATATTCTTTCCACGACTAGCCCCACGCGCTGTACATTGCGCCGAGCGCAGCAGGTGTTGGGTATGTGTTATATTCTTTCCACGAATAGCCCCACGCGCTGTACGTTGTGCTGGGCGCAACAAGTGTTGGGTATGTGTTATATTCTTTCCATGACTAGCCCCACGCGTTGTACGTTGCACGGGCGCAGCAGGGGGGTCACAAGGGGGGAGGCAACCCCCACTGTTGGGGTCTGGGGCAGTGCCCCGGCGAAATTTTTTTTGGTGTGCGGACCCACTCATAGGAGGACCCACCCATGTTTTGTGCATGAGTTTGCACATGGTTTTGGGGTACGATGGCTTTCGGCCCATGGTATTTTGTAGATCCGGTCAAAGGAACTACATTTATGTTCTAATCCAGGGTTAATGGATTGGGCTTTATGTATGCTTCGGCATGTATATATATGTGTTGTAACACTAAAAGGAATATAATGAAAAATCAAGCTGGTCGTCCCGATTTGGGATCCAGGGGAAAATCTCCATGTTTATCTGTTTTATGTTTTATGCTCTCGATATTGTTTATTTTCTGTTATAAGATTCGTGTGTAGATAATTTCTGTTCAGGGTTAAAACCTACAAGCAGCTGCGAAGAGGCAAAGAAATTGTTGAAAATATTGGGTGTTGAGTACATATCATATCATGAATTTCCAAATGATTGTATTCTATATAGAGGAGAATATGCAGACAAAGAGATATGTCTGAAATGTGGGCATGATAGGTATGATAAATAAAAAATGAAGGGTAAATCACATGGTCCTCCTTTTAAGATATTGAGGCACATGCCTATAATCCCAAGGATTCAAAGTCTCTTTCGTTGCAAAGAATTAGCTATGTTGTAGGGATGGAATGCCTCACACAGAAGTTAGTTGGGATTTATGTGAATCCCAGTAGATTCAATAGCCATGAAGCATATAGAGGATACATGGCTGGAAAAATTCAAGGATGAAGTACGAAGTCTATGACTCAGCATAGCCATGGATGGCATCAACCCATATTCCCTCTAGAACACCAACTATTTTGTTTGTCTTGTAGTAGTGATCAATAAAAATATCCCCCCTTGGTTTTCCATGAAGAATGAACATCTTATGTTGGCTCTCATAGTCCCTAGTAGAAGACAAGTGAAGAATATGGATGTCTACTTACAACCACTGGTAGATGAATTGAAGTAATTATTGGATGGGATAAATGTATATGATGTATCAAGACCCATCGCAGCAGAGAGGAGTTGTATGTTGTATGGCATATGTGCTTACATGTCACATGATTATCCATGCTTAGGAGTTTGCTCTGGTAAATTACATGTTTATTTATTTGTTTATATACGTAGCAATATTATTTCGCATATTATTTATTTAATTCATTGTAATTGTTCTAATCTTCGTGATATTCTTTAACGTGCCATGCATATTGTACAAAATAATTCCGTAGGTCTTGTAACATAAGGGTATTATGGATGTAAATGTTGTGGACCTTCTCTGAAATCTAGATGGTCCAATGACCTATGAAAGCCAGTGTATGATTGCTCCAGGGTATTCCTCCCAGAAGAACACCCTTACAAAAGAGAAACATCTGCTTTCAATGGTAAATGAGAGAGAACCCAAAGGCATGCAATAACGACACCAGCTGAATGGAGTAGAGCATATGAGAGAGAGAAGGAGAATGAGTTCATAGAAATTTTCTATTCAAATGGGGAGCCTGTTAGCACAATTTCTTGCTAAATCATGAGTCCAATCCATAGTTTTATTTTAGGATTAAAATTTAAAAAAAATCAAAGTCCAACCTCTATTCTTTTAGTCATTTGTCGCAAATTGCAGATCGTAGTGTAGCCCCGCTATAAACAATTCTATGTTGCCTGCTCTATCTTGCGATTGCGATACCCCAATGCGATCTATCACATTGAAATCCCGCCACTTTGTTACTGCTTTATGTTGCCCTCTCCTAAAAACCCCTGATGTGATTGGTAGGACCCGCCTACTGCCATGTCATTTCGCACTATTGTATTGCTTTGTGGACCCACCTTACCTTATTTTGCAATTTCCATTTCGCAATTCCTTTGTTATCATCTGTTGTCGCTTCCAAAAAATCCCCGATTGCAATAACACTAGGACCCATTTCCTTGCCACGTCACTTCGCTTATCGCATATCGCAAATCCTATTTCTAAGCATCCATGTTGCCCCCTCCGATTACGATATGCGATAAGCTTCGATCTCCGATTTGTGACAACCAATATGTATTGCGATTGCGATATATTGCATTGAAATTCTGCATATCACATTGAAATTTCGCCCGATAATGTATTCACTCCGCTCCACTAGGTGACACATTGGTTGTTAGGAAAGATATTATTACTTTCAAAACTAAAAAGAAACATTGGCCAAGACGATTATAAAGTACAGGATCAAAGGTAGATAGTCCCTCTAATTAGTATTTCAAAGAAGGTGATGTCCCATGGATTTTAAAAAATGATGATCTTTCTTTGGCAAAGCAAGTTATAATGGGTGTTGTTATCACTTCGTCAGATCTCTAAGGCTGAAGAATAAATACCAAAAAAGGTAACCACAGACCAATATTTTGGCTTGGTAGCTAACCCTACTGTTGTCCAGGTAAATCCCCTCTGCGGACAGAGGCGATCCCTCTAGCCCTAGGGTGGGTCTAGCAACTACGGGAACATACTAACATCTACCTCCCTAGATTGTAAATGAAATTCAGAGCAAGGAAGATGACCTACCTCGTTCGGATGCTATGTTGTCATCTCCCGTCAAAGCTACTTGATTTTTCGCTCTTCTCCATCTCGATACACGCTACTATCAACGTTCGATTACCTGTACAAACAGTCAAGACAACACGACAAGAGTAAAACCACGACAAAACATAAAACAATTACAACCTATCTAACTGATCAAAGAATTCTAGAAATCTCATTATAGATGTAAACAAGAATGGAAGATAAACATCAGATGCATTTTATTATGATAAAGACAAGGGGAGTTTACACTAGCCCTACTATTGTCTAGGTAAATCCCCTCTGTGGACAGAGGCAATCCCACTAGCCCTAGATTGGGTCTAGCAACAATCGAATCACGCAATGACGTTGGTTCCTAGTTACAAGAAAGAAAAATATCACGATAAGTAGCCTACCTCAAATCCCACGCTGTTGTTGTCGAGGAAGAAGCAGTGCTCCTCGTCCCTAGCTTGACAGATCACAATCCTTCCGTTCGCCACGTCCGGACACCTGTACACATGCAGAGAAATTACGACATACAACGTAATACTTAAAGCATGTAACTATATATCAGTCAGAGAAGACATAATTCGTTGCATTACATAAAAGAGTAGACACACGAATGGAACCAAAATTAGAGTCGCTTATATTATAGATGACAAAAAGGGAGATTACAACCAAATGATCTGATGCTATGATCTTCCTTTGGCAGGTTTTGCAGCAGAGCACGTCTCAACAAAGCCTGTCGGGAATCTAGACAAAGCTCTCTCTCTTACGGGGTTCTCCTTGGCTCTGTTCTCAATAGTCTCCCAGCTATAGTTTTTGATAACGGGGACCCCCCTTCCTAAACCACTTTCTCAACTCTCATGCATATAAAAGTGCATCCCCATCTTATTATCTGAACTGACAATTTAAATAAATGTGGAAGCTTATCTTCTCTTAATCAAAGGTTATGAAACCATCAACTTTACATGCGGGTTTTAATTCAATCTATACTTGAGACCTTATATTAACACCCCGACTATTATAAAAAAACCCAACACTGCGACCATACTCTCTATAACATGTACCGAGCCCACAAACGCTTTAGACCCGAGCCCATTAACATTTAAATGTCATTTTACCCATATAAAACTTGGTTAAGAATTACCAAGGGTGCCAACCATATAATAAAGACTCTCGGCCCTACCACCTTATATTTCATTGACATAAACTTCCGCCCTCCATTCATATGCATATCCAAATGGTAACAACTATTAAAAATCCTCGACCTTTTGGTTCAAAACCCAACATTACATAACTAACCATTCAGGCCCACCATATTAATTAATTAATAAACAATTATCAACACAATTAACGCCGGTCATACCTTTGAGCTAACTCTCGTGCAACTCTCCTGTGCGAAAACCCTTGGATCTATTGCCAACATGATCGGACGTCAATCGAAATTTTTATTCCACAGCACCTTAACACACAGAAAAAGTACGAAATAGGTGGTAAGGGAATACCACTTATTCCACGTGTCCTCCAACGAACAATATCGCACTTTTTCTAGTCATTCCACTTACCATCTAACAATAATGCGAAACCCACTTGTGGGTTTGCAAAACTGCCTTCCCTATTCAATGCTCTTGGTTCTGATTCCCGCTTGTTCAAGGTTCCGCCTCTCTTCAACTCTGTTCCATTATCTCGCCTTTTCATATGTTAACCTTTGGTTCATCAACATTTTAACATGGCACTTCCACATGTTATAATGCAGAGTTCCATCAGATTTTACACTGCGCATTCAAGGTTCGATCAATCCCAGAATTACAAGTCTTCAAGCTTCGGCTCTCACCTCTTTTTAGTTGGATCTCTTTGCTCAAATTTACACTAGGACATGCCTTTTATTCAGGCCCATCGTGGTCCTAAACACACTGTGTATTCTCAATAATACACTAAATTACTCCTTGGATGCCCCTTCTTAAGATCCAAGATATTCAGATATCGAACTTGTATTGAGAGTCAAATCTGCTCCATGTCATCGACCCTTGCAGTGGTCGATGACTGCAATCCTTCCTTCGTCTCCTCAAAGGAACACACAACCCTTCATACAATTAACTTAAACTACAAGATCGACATTAACTGCCTCATTAACCAACATCGAATTCCCAATCATATACAGAACATCATTTGAAATCCAAAATTACAGAGTATATCCATACATTATTATACCATTGCTTATTGAATTCAAAATCCATTCACACAGTAATTAGATCAAACAATACTCATGTTATTTCGAGAAGATCCTTTCATATACAAAATGAAATTACTTACAAAATCTTCTCGTCCTCAGCCAAATCTTCAATTCAATGGCCTCCTATCTCCTGTACTCTGCCTCTACAGATCTCTCTCCAGGTCTGTCTATTAATTCCTTTGAGGCTTACACTTATACAGGATGGAAACGAATCGACTCAGCTCCTACAATGATTCGACAAAACTCTTGAAATCCTCAAATCCTAAATTTAGTCTAACTCCCTAACTGCACTGAACTGCCTCTTCACATTCCTATCTAATAGACTTCTCCTGTCCTCTAATCATTCGAGGGAAGTTCCAATTCTCTCTACATTTAATCAAAATTAATTAAAATGTACTGATTTCATTACATAAAATATAACCTTTTTGAAGACTCAAAAATCCTAAGCCTATAAAACTACATGGAATTTGTTTTAGCCTAATGCCCCTGCATCAGACTCCCCAAGTTAAATTTAATCATGATCCCCCGATCATGTGCTTGCAGTCTTGTCCCCCTGGATCCCACACTTTGTTCTGCAACTGATAATCTGTTGCAATATTCTTCTTCTTCACTTCTCCAGGCTTCCATATCTTATTCTGTCTGGCTCCACCAGCTGCACTTTTACATTCTCCTTCTGTCTTTATTTTGATGCTGCTGCTTCTGCTTCTCTTTTCGGCTGCTACCTTCCTTTGAGACACTTTCACCATCAGTTTTCTCATAAATTCAATTTTTCTGTCTAATACGTCTTCTGACTGCTGGATACTGCTTCCTCTTGATTGTTGTACTTCTGGTTCTGCTTCTAATTGCTGAGTTCTTAATTGCTCGGTCTTTACTTGTTCATTTCTTACTGCTAACCTAGCTTTAGTTTCCACTTGCTGAAATCCTGCGACTGCTCTAGCTCCCACTCTAACTACCACCCAATCATCCATACCCTCTTGTTCTCTGCAACAGTAAAACTCTTCCTGATTATCCTCCATGACAATTTCTTCATTTTCTGACTTCAGCAATTCTCTGGACTGGTATTTAACTTGCCAGTCACTGTCATCATCTCTTTTCTTCTCCTGGACCAAACATACTTTATTCCTTCCATCAGCACCTGCAATAATAAAACAAGCACCAAAACTATAAAATCCTTGTGTCTCTTCCTCTTCTGGTAACACTTCAAATTGTTGCTTTAACATTTCCTCTGGCAACACTTCAACCTACTGTTCTGCCATTTCCTTCTCAAGCATTTCATCAATATGCTGCAAACTTGTTTCAACATGTTCTTCTTCTTCTTCCTTGACAACCTTTAGTAATTTTCCTTTATCCCCTTGATTGAATTTGGCAATCAAATCAATTCCTTCAATTTCTTCATTTTCATCTTCTATCAGAATAAAATTCTGATTCTCCACCACTGTAGCAGTCCCAAAATTCTTTCCTCCGATCTTCTCTTTGTCCATCAGACAAAACGGCTCCTCCTTTTCATTATCAGGAACAAATTCATCTTCAAACATAGCTGTCATATTTCCATTGAAACAATATTTTTCACCAAACAAGGAATTTATGAATTCCTAATTTTTCTGTAGTAATTCAATCTGATCTCCCCCTAAAAGATAATCATCATCATATTTTTCTTGGAAACATTCAGCTTCACTAAATACAGTTTCATCACATGAAATGTCTTCTTCAATACTTGCATTCACACACAACTTGCCAAATTTAAAATCATAAGACCCCACGGTCTCATCTGATGCTTCAATCATCAAATCTTCTTTCTGTTGTTCCAAATCCTTTCCAAGACCTAGAAAGTCTTCACCATCCTCATTCCCTTGCATCTTCACATTCTACAATCCCTAATTTTGAAATTGAGGTTCTCCTTCCTGCTTTGAATTCTGTTTATTCAACATAGTCTCCAGCAGTCCAACTTCTTCATTCCATGGATTAAAGTCTTCCACATAATTCTCCTCCTCTTTTAATTGACTTCCCAATGGTGTCAACTTTTCTCCAACATCAATCGAATCTGCATTCACAAAACAATTGTTAAAACAAAATTCATAAGGCCTTAGTGCCTTTCTTTCCTCTGCCAGCATTTCAGTATGCTATCCTGAAACTCCTTCCTTCTCTATCAGCACATCAGTATGTTGATTCAAAATTTTCCAAGAATTCTCTGAAGAATTCCAAGACTTTCAAAAATCCTTTCATTCACACCATCTGCCTCCATGACGGTTTCTTGTTCACTGTAGTGAACTCTGCCTTCTGCAATCTCTCTTTCATACTCTGAATTCTCCAACAAGTATTTCAACAATGAAATTTCTCTCTGGAATTCCTTAAGAACTTCAACATTACTTACAGTCCCTGCATCCAGGAGCTTCAACAGCCTCAACTGGTGTTTCCCATTTCAGTTCTTCAAACTGATCCTTTCCTTCTTCACTCGTAAGAATTTCCTCCTGCGCTGCAATAGTTTCCATCATAAATGTATCACTGCCTCTTTCAGTCAAGGGACATTCTCCAACATTGCATTCTTCTCCAGAGTATTCATCTTCCGAGAGATAATTCTTCATACTTGTGACAGCTTCACAAGATTGCTCATCCTCCTCTGTAAAACCTGTAATCACATCACAATTATCAGTTACAAAAATACAAGGTTCTACATCATCTAGCTGATATGGACTTGTCCAATAACTCAGGAAATCATCATTAATTTCCTCTTCAGCAAGAAAATATTCTTGCTGTCTCAAACCTCCACCATGGTTCACAAGATCTCTTGCAGATCTCCATTCTTCATCTGTACTATGTTCTGCTTCACAAACAGAAACTTCTCTTCTCAACTCAGCGGCTCTGAGTTCTGCAAACTCCAACTATACATCCATCCTTTGTTCAAGCTTCCTCAGCTTTTTTGCAAACATACAAGAGTCATCAGAATTAAAGTCATTGGACCTCTTGGTCTCACTTGAAGTTTCAGTCTTCAAGTCCTTCTCTAAATCACTAGTAGAAAATGATGAAATTGGTGACTAGGTGACTAAAAAATTTAGTCACCACAATTATTCCAAGTGAATTACTACTAAATTTGAGCAATTTTAAGTGACCGAACTAAAAATGACTAACTTTAAACGACTAATTTAGTGTAGGGATAAAATATACGACTAAATAATAAGTGACTAAACTAAAGGCGACTAACATAAATGACTAATTTAGTCTAGGATTAGACTATATGACTAGATAATAAGTGACCAAATTAATAATGATCAACATAAATGACTATTATACTCCAAGAATAAAAATATGACCAAATAATAAGTACAACAAGTATATGAATTAGTCATTTATGTTAGTAATTTTTAATTGTGTCACTCCAGAAATGGAAAATTGAAATTTTGATAATGAAATGTTACATTTCACTACAGGGGTCTTTGAATCTAGCTGCACTGTTAAAATTTAGAGACAAATGGGTCTATGAATCCATCTAAAATGTTAAAATTATGAATACTCTTTTGTCTCTTAACTTTAACACTGCGAATGGATTCAGAGACCCCCTTCTTTGAATCCATATGCAGTGTTAAATTTAGAGACAAAGGGGTCTCCAAGTCCATCTGAAGTGCTAAAATTTAGAGACCCTCGTCCGCAATGTTAAAATTTAGGTAGATGGATTCAATGACCCCCTTAAAGGGGTCCATGAATCCATCTATAATGCTAAAATTAGAACACTTTCATACAATCACTACTAAACCAACATAGAAGTTGCTATTAAAATGATTAACCACAACACATATTAACATAGTCAATATCCCTATCATAAATAGAAAAAATAATATATATTTATCATTATAGTAACTTAAGCTACATTTGAGATGAATTGAAATGACTTCCACTCTAACCTAAGAGTATATTCAATATGTTGCAAGTCTATAATAATAACATATAATTTAGAAAGGGTCAAGGCATCTCTAAATACACATGTGGAGTGGTCGCACTCTTTGGGGAAACTGTCCTTCTAGATTGAAAGTCATGTTCTTTTTTACTTCTAGGAAAAGCTTATAGAGAAATCCAACACTGGTAATTAATCAAAGTGATTTGAGCTATACTTGAGACGAAATGGAATGATTGCCACTATAACCCAAAAGTATATCCAATATGTTTCTAGTATATACTAATAACAAGTGATTTAGTAAGAAAGGTCAAGAAATTTGGAGATACACTTGCGAGGTGGTCCTACTCTTTAGAGGCTTCTACTTTTCCAGTGTTATAAAAATAGGAAAAATGTTTAAACAAGAATTTGAACCTAACAAGGGAAAATAAAGAACTAAACAAATACTACAACATTGATAATAATAAATTAAACTAACCAACCAACCAACTAATTACTCTTTTTCCCTTAATAATATTTTTTACCCTAATTTATTATCGCTCTTGTCAAAATTTCTCCACAAATAAATATTAGCCCTTCATGATATCTAACATAATTGTCTCTTTTTACACATAGAATTTTTATTTTTCCAACCGTTAATAAAATATTATTTTTATTTTGTTCACTCAAATATAAAATACATATTCAAATTTTGTTAAAAAAATCACTAAATGAAAACCATATTTGAAAAAAACACAGATAAAAACCGGGAACATTATTTGTCAAAGGCACTAGAGAATCTCACCACATAGAGAGTTTAATAGCTTTCAAAAATCGTGCCTAATTTGTGGAAGCAGCAATGACATTAAATTTTTTGAAGACGGCCTCTATGGAGCGTGGCAGGAAGTAGCAATCACATTAAAAAATAATTTGAGGAGGAAGGCCTCTATGGAGCGTGGCTGAAAGAATGAGGGAAATGACATGCAGTCGATGCACAACTTAGCAGGAAGTAGTGATCACATTAAAAAAAATGAGGAAGGCCTCTATGGAGCGTGGCGGGAAGAATGAGTTTAATGGGATGTCGACGATGCACAGCGTGGTGGGAAGAATGAGGGCAATGACATGTCGATGATGCACAGAGTGGCGGGAAGAATGAGAGCAATGGCATTCCGACGATGCACAATTCAGGAGACAAGGTAGTGGTATTTGAGAAGACTATTTTGCTTCAGCTATAACTGATGAGACTAAATGGTACAACGAAATGACCCATTGAAAATCATTTTGGCGAGTCATAGTAAGAACAATGACCATTAGGGCTTTCAGGGTTGAGGATCAGTTCTTGAAGAAGAACTTAGACCTTATTGAAAAAAAATCGAGCCCATTTTTCCACACTTTCTGATCCATTGAATGGTTGATTTAGACTCTAGAGGTGTTAAATGCAACTGGTCTTTACTCCTCTGCTATTGCTATGGTTCTACTCCCATAGGGCAACTCCAATCCTGGTATGAACAATGAAACTAAATGTAAATTGTGGGTGATTTCTGCTGTTACTGATTGCTTTTATGTATAAGATGATCATTCCTAAAATTTTTAATTGGTGCAGGTTTCGTTGGGATGACCTTCTCTTATGGTCTATCATTGAAAAAATCGCTTGTTAAAAGTATACAAAACCTATAACACATCAAACAGTACCTGCACATTCCTAGTGAGACCCCAGCTCTTATAGAAGATCACTGACCACCATATAATGGATAAATTCATGGCAATATGGAGTACCTAGCACAAACTGCCCCATACCACTAGGAAATAACTTTATGTACAAGTTCCAAGTGAAGGATCAGATAGGTAGATACTATTAATTTCCATCATTATATTTGCAGAAAGCTGCAGGGGGCTTTGAAAGACTAAATGTAGCTAGCAGGGCCCTGATCCTTGTTCTATTCCCTCCGCCTGATGGTGATATAACTCTGCTTATAGGTGACTGGTACAAAACTAGTGTTTCAGTAAGTTATTAACCCATCCCTGAAACATGTACATATCTTGAAATTAAAGAGACTGGCTATGTTCAACTTCAGCCTGTCCACCATAATGCTCTCTTGCAATGTATCAATATCTGACTATATTCTATCTTTGGGCAGATCCTTGGAAGAACACTTGATGTGGGCAGATCTATTGGTAATCATGATGTTGCTCACATTAATGGTCATGGGCTACCAAATGAAATAGAAAATATACTGGAACAAGGTACTTATCGCTGATCTTTATCACAAGGCAATTTGTTAGATTTAGTATAGGCGTGTCTATCCTTTCAACGATTCACAAGATCTTGTTTATTTTGATTTTATCTTATGGCTATTGAATACATTTCTTCTTCTCTTAAGATGTATCTAAAATGACCCATCTGTTCATTAAGTTTTTTGTGCCAATCTTTCAAAGTGATAATAAATGAATTCGTGATAATGACTATGCACCCATTTAGTTGGGATGCATTAATTTGATTAAACAGAGTTGGAGAAGTCATTTTAGGAATATTAGGATGTGAGAAGTAAATACTATGTTCAAAGCTACAATCGTGCAAAGAAATTCAAAACAAAACATGCAACAAGTTTTCAACAACATGGTAACAATGATCATAATCGCGCAGAGACATTTCACACATGCTAAATATTTCCCAATCCATCTGAATATATGTAAGAAAATATAATGAATCAAGCACAATAGGGCATAAAATACTAGCATGACTTGAATTTGGCCAATGCAAGGATTCCAATGCAATCCTTTAGCGCAGGCTCAAATTATTTCATGAATCCAACACAATGAACAACCCAAACCCAAAAACCGACTCAAGAAAGTTAGTGCATAAATAAATACAGAAATCATCTCCTTACAATGCTATTCCTCCATTGAACCTAAAACTACCAAGGCATATGCATCCAACTCTCCTTCTAGATAGAATTACCAAACGTCCAAAATTCTAGAAGCACTTCCTGTGAATAATTGAGGGGCCAGAATCATCATATTCTAATTTTTAAATCCACATCTGCAATACACATAACGAGTGCAGATTTTTAGGTGAATCCAAAATTTTTTCCCTGATAAAATTAAAAAGAAATATTTATCAAAATTTAATTTTATCAAATTTGTATCAAATTGGCTTCAATGTCATTCTTATTATGTTGGGCCAACTGTTGGGGATCTTGCGGTGGTGGAATTTTGTTTTTGATAAAATCTCCCACGCCATTATCTTCTAATACTATCGTGATCCTCCCTTTCCAAGAGACGATTTTAGAGGATCCCTCTCAATAGTGATCTATTCCCAATACTTGGTAGGCCATCCTGCTTCCCACAAAAACCTTGTAGTCCTTCACAATAGGCTGAAATGTACATATATTAATTTAAATCTAAGGATTCCATTTGTAGGTGAGGAAGAGAGTGGAGAAAGAAAAGAGACTTGGATAACTGATATAGGTCCACAGACAAATAAATCAATCACTCTGAACTCAAAAATAATACCTTATGTATTGATACATATAGTGGTAAACCCAACTATGCTTGATTGGATCTATATTAATGAAGTTACCCCTCCTAAATTTATTTAGAAAAAAATTTTCCAGGGGATTTGTTTGGGTGTGAGGCCCCCAAGGCTCAGAAAAACCCAAAGAGACATTAAAAATCTCTCCCAGGATTATCATTAAGTTGTTTATGAGAGACATTGAGAAGAAAGAGTTCTAGAAGCTTACTCTATCTTGGCAGGGGTCATAGATATTTATAATGGAGAATTGTAACCCAAGATCAGAAGAAAAGACCTCGTCCCCAAGAGCTAGATTAGACCCCCAGGAATTCAGAAGTTTGATGCTCTGATCTCTGAATCCCAAATCCAATCCTCTCGATTTCCCAGATGCATCAAGAACCAAAAAATACCACCCAGGAAGAATTTGGGTTAAAAAATTCATCACCATGTCCCCTTCACCCATGTTTCTTGAAGTAAGACAATATAGAAATGCAATGAACTGAAGAAACTTTTTAGAGCCAGTTTTTTGTGGGCACTAGCAAGCCCTCTACAGTTGTAGGACATCACAATCATTGAGAAACCATGACAGGGGACATTGCTGCTCTAAGCGCCACTTTAAGGGATAATTTCTTGCCATCATCAATATCGAGTTTTTCTTTCAACTTTTCTTTGGAGATGTTCGATTTTATGCCTCTCGTTTTATTAGGAACAGAGGGTTCCAAGTGGATCCCAAGACCTCCAACAGGGATAACAATACCATATTTTTTGTCTCTCGGCCTGAGGTTATAATGAGGCATTTCAATAGGGCACACAGGGCCCGAGGGATGCTCTTCAGGTAATAGGGGAATGTCGGATAAAGATAACTCAAGAATGGAAAAGATGATACTTTCAAGAGCTATAAGATCAGAAACAAGGGAACAGGACTCAAAATGTTTATGGCTGGAGGGACTAAGCTTGAGACAAACAAACCAAGGAAATAAATTAACATACATAGGAGTAGTAGGGGGAGTATTAGTACTGGCAGGAAGAGGCACCTGTCGCGTGAGTTCCACTTCGCCCTGACTTTCTCGAGCTGTGTCTATTGCTTCTGCTTGTCCCCCTGTGGTGGCAGCTAAATTTCCATGGGATCAATGAAGCCATCATGATGAGTATCCAACTCCTCCTATTGTACCTCAGCCTCCACCTCTTCCCTAATACTGCCCTCAAGTTCAGGCTCTTCCCAATGTCTCTTGCGTCTACGGAAGCCTAAAGGACAATCCCTTGCCAGATGATCATACTTATGACAATGATGGAAAAAGAATGCTAACTGCTCACAATCTAGAATCTAAGAGAAAGAGTGGCCATGCACTTGAATCTGCATCATATCTGCTAGCCCTTCTCTTGGGTCCAACCGAAGCAATATTTGAGGGACTAAGCTTGAGACAAACAGACCGAGGAAATAAATTAACAGACATAGGAGTAGTAGGGGGAGTATCAGTACCTATGGGAAGAGGCACCTGTCGTGTGAGTTCCACTTCGCCCAGACTTTCCCGAGCTGTGTCTACTTCTTCCACCTATCCCCCTGTGGTGGTAGCTAAATTTCCATGGGATCAATGAAGCCATCATGCTATTATCCAACTCCTCCTATTGTACCTCGGCCTCCACCTCTTCCCCAATACTGCCCTCAAGTTCAGGCTCTTCCCGATGTCTCTTACGTCTATGGAAGCCTAAAGGAAAATCCCTTGCCAGATGACCATAATTATGACAATGATGGAAAAATAATGCTAACTGATCACAATCTAGAATCTAAGAGAAAGAGTGGCCATGCACTTGAATCTGCATCATATCTGCTAGCCCTTCTCTTGGGTCCAACCGAAGCAATATTTGAGCAACCTTCCTCTCTTTTGTCACTAGGAATGACATATCTGCTTCAAGAAATGTGCCCAAAATATTTCCAATGGCTCTGAGCACTCCCATCGACCAGAGCTAGGGCGCGAGGGCCGACAGACGCACCTAAACCGGTATTTCTTTGAGCCTTTCTCTTTGTGCGTCGAATAATGGCATCCATTTTTTGAAGAATATTGGGGAATTTCCAAAGCCCCAGTTCCTTTCTAGAACCCATTCCACTGCTTCTTCATTTGTAAACCTGACCATAAACCAACCTCTGGTCAAGATGATAACCTTTGTTTGAGTGGTCAGATCTCCACTCCAAGACTTATGTATCCACTCTGCGATATAATTTGAGGAATATTGACGACCTTTTGCACGCCCCATCGGGATAAGTTCTGAGGTTGCCAAGGCCTCTTCTAACGGAATTTCCACTCCCAATACCAAGTTTGGCCTAACCTCCTTCCTGATTACTTTCCCCTTCTTTCTCTTGGAGCCAAAGGTCTGCCCAATACCAAAAGAAGTGCTGAGAGCTTCATCATTCTGTAGTTCTTCCTCAGGGGGTTGTTCTAGCAAAGAAACTGGCGACCTGCCGCTCTGAGGAGGTGCCTCGAATCTTGGAGACTAAGTCTTGGGGTCAAGAAGTGGGTGGTTCTCCTTCAGCCCGAGAGAGATTTCATTATCTATTCCTTGGATTTTCTGAGAGAAGATATTACCTTCCTACCTACTTTCTTCTGCAGGCCGAAAATTTGTATATGACTCCTCCAAAATCGATAATCCTTTAAACAAATTGTAAATTTATGTAGATGTTCTATGCTTGATGCAACTTTACTTTCTCTTCAATACTAGACAACAATCACATAAATCATTAAGTAAAATACTGATAGAACATACCAGTAGATTGACAGAAGACAAGCCAGAAATAGATAAGTGTGTTGGTGCGTTATGGCGGTCAACAGGATGCTTCAACCAGCAAAGTCTCAATTGGTCAGCTAACTAGCAATGTCACACAACCCTCAGATTATCCAAACAGTCAACTCAAAATTCAACCCAGAAAATTCAGCGCTGCCCCAGAAAAGTCAATGCAGAACATCAACAAGTAAAAGTCAACGCAGAATGGTCTATAGTCAACCTTTGACCTCGGTTCTTGTGCCAAAATGTACGGACTGCAGAAATCGAATTCTATGCCAAAATTCAGCTCCTTTTGACCATGTGTTGACCAAATTCAACGCTCGTCAAACCTGCGGTGGAAACCCTAGCTGCAGCAGAAAATGTCTTTGTCCTTCTCCCACGTGTGGAACGCAGATTGCCTCCAAGTAGCTCAAACCAATCAGAAGTGGAGAGAGAAATATGTGTGATGAGGAGATGAGTGAAATTTCCTCCAACATTGACTTTATTTATATCCATCACTGAGGGTGTGTGACACATTTTTTGGGGTACAAAACCTTAAAGCCGGCCTGCACATATTTGAATATATTAGAAAATAAATTCAAAATAAATGTTCTGCTCATCGAATCAAGATGATCTTTAGATCGATCTTGCACCTCTTCGAAAGAGGAACCCAATAAAAATATTGGTATCTTCATCTCAACATCACAACATGGAGTTTGGATCTAGTTTTCCAATTTTAACATTCCCTCTCAACTAGGGAGAACTCCATCCACTTGTGCAACTCAACATCGTGCATCATCCCGTCGTAACTTGCTTTGTTGGCTCTTTATTTCAGAACATAAGTGGGTCAGTCACAAAGAAATCACTCCCAACTGACAGATTCATCCCAGAGGTCCGAAACCTCTACATGACTCACAAATAGTCTCATACCAACTCAAAGTTGGTTTATCTGACCTGAAGTCAGTAGGAGGTCCGAAACCTGACTAGACTTGATCCTAGATCAAGTGGTTGGACCGTGCCATCCTAGATAGAGAGTATGGAAATCTCTTATGCATCCATCAGTCTTTGCTACTAGTCTCTATATTTTCCCACCTCATTGGCCAAATGAGAGATACTTCCCATGAGCCTTGAACTCAATGGGTAGGATGCATATGGGGCATAGATAATGAGAGGTGAACCAACTCAATCATCACAATGGTGGGGCCCAAGCACACCAACAAGGTTTGGCAAGCCTAGCCCTGTGGTTGCTTATAGCTCCGAGAAGCTATCCCCAAAGCCCCCCAGAGCTCCCAGAGCTCATCGTCCAATAGGACCCTCATCATTGGGTTGTTCCACTATACCAAGACTCTCATGAAAGTCTACAGATACTTTCCCCGGCCTTTTATTGAGGATATGCGACTTGCTCATTAGTTCCCTATATGATCAAGCCTTACGGTGCCTTCTTTATGCCATATCCCGGATAAAGTGGTACACGATATAAATATTCTTAGATCGATCATGGAACACGGGATTCTCGGTTCAAGCAAATCCCACTCTGGTTATCATAGAGTATCACGGTGGTATACAGCACATGTTGATCGGCGGTTGTCATTGATGTCAACCCAAGCAACACCAGGGGCTAACCCAATATTGCATGGGAATTTTTACCTATAAAATTAATATATTCTTGGTCAATAATTATTTTGATGGTTTATACTTATCGAGATGTTTCCGTTGATATATGGTACACCATGTAATTCTTCACGGTTTGAGATATATTCATGTTTGAAGTTTGTACCCCAGTTAGTGGGCTAAAACCCCATGGGGTTGGGGCATGGGTCATTGAAAAGTCATAATTAATATTTTTTAAGCTCCTAAAATCCCTCCCACGTTCACTTGTTGAAGCCCTTCTCAACCTAAGCATTTATATAAATTTTGATCCTCATTTCCTCCTTAGGAAAGATATTTTTCCATCTAAAACAGGTCATCGTGGAATTTGCGCTCTAAATTTTTTTTCTACAAAGGTTCATAAGCTGAAAATTTTATGAGGCGAAGCCAAAATCCTGAGGAAGCTACTGTAAAAACTTCAGATCAAGGTGTCTAATATTTTTGGAGATATGATTTGTGGAAGTCAGGGTTTTTGCAAGCTCCCGAAATTCATCTCAAAGAAGTGACCTTGGTAAATTCATCATAACTCTCTCTCTCAGTATCGGATTGGAATTCCATAAAAATTGGCAGATAGTGCACAGTCATAATTTTCGCTCTATCAATTTTAGAGACAAATGAAGAAACATTGACACATGGCATGCCATACAAGTGCGCTCTGCTGAAATAGTCCATAATTAGGGCATTGTGAGAGATTGGGTATAACTCTCTCTTGAAGAATCCAAAATTGGGTCAGACACCTTGGCATTGGAAATAATACTTAGAGGAATACTACGGGAACAAAATGAATGTGAGGATGCGAAATAATAGAGATACACTAGATTCAATATTGAGCTCCTAGAAGGCAAGAAAAAGCTAGATCATGTGTTGTCGGGTTGCGAAGGACTAGAATTTCTATGGCGGGGTAAGAAAAGCAAGGTGCGGCGAGAGGGTAGCATGACAAGAGCAGCAACCAAGGTGCATAACATCAGCAATAAGTTCATCATATGAAGTCTTCAAGTGGGCAGCACTGCATACAATCATTGTAAAGGTATCATTGTACTTAGTCATTGTAAATACATTATTGTACAAATTGTACTAGTGTCTATCTGCCAAGGGTTGAAGAGGCAGTGTTGGAGGTCTAGGATCATCATTAGGTGGTTGTGTCAAAGTTGGGGTTATGGTCTAGTATATCTTCTTCTTCTACATCATTCTATATCATTGTAAAGTGGACCATTTTCCCTGGTACGGAAGTCCATTCTTCTTTTATTCTTCTATAGGGTGGTAGGGTGGTGCTAGGGTGAGTTGTAGCTCATTGGGTGTTGGGGCATCCGTTCAGTTGACTACTGAAGAATCTCGGGCATTGGAGCGTCCATCTAGTGGGAGCTGGAGAAGAATGCTTTTCTAGATTCTAGGAAGTTGGAGCTTTATTTTCAATTGGAGTTGAAAAGAATTATTAGAAAAGCATTAGGTGGTTTTTGTCCCGGAGTGGGTTTCCACCTTAAAAATTGTGTGCATTTGTGTTCCTCTTTTTTGCTGCTATCATTGTACAAACACTGGTAATAATTGAATATTAACTAATTCTCTAATTCAAATAAATACTGATTCACCCCCCTTCTCAGTATTTCCAACAATTGGTTTCAGAGCTTGGTTCCTTCAATAGCAGTTTAACAGCTGGAAGGAGGTCATGGAGCATACCAAGAATTGTGTACCTCTATTCAATGAAAATAATTATGCACTATGGAAAGGAAGAATGGAGGTCTATCTCTTGGCGCAAGGTTACGAAGTATGGGACACTGTTCAAAATGGATTTACATCAACCGCGGATGAACAAGGTAAGAAGAATTTGGTAAATGATGCAAAAGCAAAGAATATTATTATCGGTGGACTTATTGAATCTGCTTATCATAAGGTGTTGGGTTGTAAAACTGCCAAAAATGTATGGGACAAGCTTGAGAATATATATGCAGGTGACTCAAATGTCAAAGAAGCAAAGCTTCAAATCTATAGAGAAAAATTTGAGCAACTCAGAATGAAAGAAGATTGCAACATTATTGCATACTTCCAATACGTTGATGAAATAACCAATACTCTGGAAGGATTGGGAGAGCCAGTTGACGAGAAGACTATTATACGGAAGATTCTTAGAACGTTACCAGGGAGATTCAACCCAAAGGTATCGGTCTTAGAATACAGTGCAAATCTAGACAAACTCAGCAAGGAAGAATTACATGGAGTTCTCATAGCATATGAAATGAGACTTGATGAAGAAAAGGGTACTTCAAATCTAGAAACTGCGTTCATTGCATCTAAGCAAACCAATAAGGACAAACAACCTTCAATTGAAATGACATGCACATGCAAGTGTGAAGAAAAGGGAGATGATGGAGAAGGTCTTTCAGATGAAGAATATTCTTACTTTACGAGAAAACTAAAACCTGGTAAGGGAAAATTCAAAGGTAAACTTCCATTGATATGTTTCGGTTGTGGTGAGGTTGGGCATTTCGTAGCAAAATGTCTGAACAAAAGTGATGGCAACTTAAAAGGAAAGAAAGGCTTTAAGAAATTCAACAAGCAAGTCAAAAAGAAAGGATCCAAAAGGAGCTTTCTCTCTAAAGAAGATAGCTCATCATCCGATGAAGAAAGTGACAGCAAAGAAGAAGCCAATGAGAAAGTATTGTTTATGGCCAAGCACAATAAACAAGAAGTATCAAACAATGAAGAAGAAGGGTTGAACATAGAAGAATTTTATGAGGAGGCAATCAAGCTTATAAAAGAGCTCAATGCTGAGAAGATCCATTCCAACACTCTTGAAGAACAAGTTCAAGGTCTCAAAATTGAGGTTGAAGAACACAAATGTATTGAAGAGTCACTTCAAAAGAAGTTGGAAGAAAGCAACCAAGAAAGGGAAGCATTAGAAGCCGAAGTAGTCTCGCTGCGTAAGGAAGTGAAGAAGGGAAAAACTTTCCAAAACTATGCCAACAGCTCAAGGGCATTGGAAGAACTCATCAACAATCAACGATCTTACAATGACAGAACTGGCCTCGGTTACAAAGAAGAAGAAGCAGGACCTTCTACAACAAAATACAATGAACCTATGAGATATGACATACATGAAGACTTCATTGGACAAGATTCGCAAGCACATCCTTGGAAGACGATTCCTCGACGAAGATTTTCATCCAGGTACCAACATATTTTTCATGGCTATTGTTATTCATGTGGAAAATTTGGTCATAAAGCTATAGAATGTCGCACGTACCCTATGAACCAATACAATTCCAAGAGATTCTTCAAATATGAACCTCCCAGGGCTCAACGAAACATCAATAGATTTGAACATTTAAGAAATAATATGGAATGTTACAAATGTCAGAACTTTGGACACATATCCAGAGACTGCAGACTTGAAAATCCTCCAGAAGAATCTTCGAAGCCACAAAATGAATGAACATGGAAGAAGAAGAAGACTGATAATTGTGCTCTCGCTCTCAAGGCTCAAAAAAATAAAGATGTGTGGTATGTTGACAGCGGTTTCTCAACGCATATGACTGGAGATAGAAGGAAATTTGTATCTCTGAAAGAGAAGAAGGATGGAACCATATCCTTTGGAAATGATGGATCTTCAAATGTTATAGGATCGGGTACCGTCACTCTCGGAAGCAAAGATGTTATAGCCAAGAATGTTCTATTGGTCGAAAACATGAATCACAATCTGCTCAGTATTGGACAAATGTGTGATCAAGGACACACAATGCTATTCAACTCCACAAAATGTGAAATCGGGAAAGGCAGGTATGGTAAAATTGTGGCTACAGCAAGTCGAGCTCCAAACGACATATATGTTCTGGATGAAGCAACTAAAGCATGTCTACTAGCTAAAGAAGATGAAATTTGGTTATGGCACAAACAAATGGGTCACATAAACTTTGACAATCTTGTCAAGATAAGCAAAAAGGAAGCAGTACGAGAAATGTCGAAAATCTAAAAAAATCTTCCAACACATGTGAGAGCCATGTCGGCATGGAAAGTAGACAAAATTCCAATTTAAAACAAAAGAACACTTTTCATCACATCCATTAGATTGATACATGCGATACATGTGGTCTGACGAGGCAAAAGGCAGACGGAGAATTATATTTCATGTTAATGATATATGACTATACCCGGGATGACAATAGTCGATTTCTAAAGAAAAAATGCGAAGCATTTGAGTGCTTTAAGATCTACAAGGGATTGGTTGAAAATGAAACTAATTTGAAAATAAAGTGTTTAAGATCGAGATAATGGTGGAATTCACTTCCAAATCATTTCAGCAATCTTTAATGACGAAAATGGAATAAAAGGCAATTTTCAATATAGCATGAACACCTCGGCAAAATGGAGTTTACGAAAGAAAAAAAGAGAACAAAACCGTACGAAATGGGTAGAGGTAAATGTTGAAGGACTCAAAAATTGGATGAAAAATTAAGGTTAAACGAGGTGATATGGCAGTCTTCATTATCAATCGAAGTCTTCTCGAAATAATTGAAACAAGACTCAATATGAATTATGGAAAGGAAAACCAGCTAATGTAAAATATTTGAGAATCTTCGGAAGCAAATGTTATATCAAAAAGAAAGATCCAAATTTGGGTAAGTTTGAATCACGTGTTGATGAAGATTATCTTTGTTAGTTACTCACGCAAAGAAGACCTATCACAAATACTATAATCTAAGACGAAAACGAGATAGTGGAGAGCATAAATGTTACATTTGACGAAGATGGTGTTCTAGCGGTAATGATGAGGATCTAGAATCTTTGAAACTTGAGACGAGAGGCTGAAAAAGCCTGCTTGATAAAATTGTAGAACAAGAAGCAACTATCAACGAGGAAGAAGTAAACAATGATCATCAAGATATACGAACAACAACGAAAGCTCCTCGAGGAGAACAAAGAGTGGATTCAAAAGAACCATCCATCAAATCAAATCATTGGTGACATAAATGAAGGTCGACAACTTGAATTTCATCTGTAAACTCACGTTTCTTTTCTAGCAACCTTTGAGCCTAGTAGTTTTGAGGAAGCCAACCAAAATTAACATTGGGTAGCATTTGTAATGAAAGAGAATGGATCAAATTGAGAAGAATAACACATGGGAATTAGTTCCATGACCCGAAAGATAAAAATGTCATTTGGGACTAAATGGGTGTTCGAACAAATTGAATGAAGATGGCTAGAATTGCAGAAACAAGAAAACAATATTGGTTTGCAAAGGCTATGCACAAATGGAAGGAATTGATTTCGACAAAACATTTGCACTAGTTTCCGAATGGAAGGCATCAAGATATTTCTCACCTATGCATGTTAAAGAAAATCAAAGTCTGCCCAAATGGATGTTAAGTCGGCATTTCGAATGGAGAATTAGAAGAAAGTTTACATTGAACAACTTTGAAGGTTTTCTGCTATCACAAAAAAGAAGACTATGTCTGAGGTTAAAGAAGGCTCTATATGGTCTCAAGCGGGCTCCCGAGCATGGTATGCTCGTCTTGATGGATATCTACATCAACGAGGGTTCAAGAAAAGGTCTTGTTGATAGAAATCTTTATGTACAAATAGATAAAGATAATTTAACAATCGTTGAGGTATATGTGGATGACTATAATATTTGGTAGCAATGATGATCGACTAAGTGAAAATTTTCTACAAAGATGCAAACCGAGTTTGAGATGTATTTACTTGGTGGTGACATACTTCTTAGGGCTTCAAATATCTTAGCGAGAAAGGAATATTTATATGTCAAGCCAAGTACATCAAGGAAATGCTCAAGAAATTCAAAAAAATGGAAGATTACCAAGCCACCGTCGCCCACTTCGGTGTCCAACAAATTTACCAAATTGAACGCAGAGCCGACTCATGCAAGGATGTGGATCGAGTTGTACGGATCTATGATTGGTAGTCTTACATATGTAACGACCTCTCGGCGGATGTTATGCAAGCGGTTGGACAAGTAGCGAATTCCAAAGCGACACCAAAAGAATCACATATTATTGTCGTCAAAAGAATTCTTCGATATACGAGGCAGAAGAATATGGCTTGTGATATCCCAGGGTAACAATCTCATTATTGAAGCCTTCCTGAGATGAAAATTGGGCGGGGAAGCGTTGATGATCGTAAGAGTGCTAGTGGAGCGACATTCTGTCCCAGGTGGTTGTCTCGTATCATGGTTGAGCAAAAAAGAAAACCTGATCTCGTTATCTACAATGGAAGTAGAATACATTGCGGCAACATCATGTTGTACTCAAGTCATTGGATAAAACAAACTTTGCAGAGATCTTGAAGTACAATTCGGTGAGCCTATTCCCATATTCGAGTGACACTAGTGCCATCGGCACATCTCCAAGAATCTGTCATTGCATTCAAAAAAAACAAAACACATTCCAATCAAATATCATTTTATTAGAAGACAAGTCGGCGAAAATAATATCAAAATTGAGTATGTTTGTACAAAAGAACAAATTGCTGATATCTTCACTAAACCTTTACCTCGTGAAGCATTTGAATATCTTCATCAACAGGATTCTCCCAAGTTCTCATTAGATGCAATTAAGGATGGTTGTGGGGGGAGTGGAAGTGTGTCACAGGTCTAGCAGGATGGTTGTGTATTTGGGGGAGTTAACCTTTGCCATTGATGTCGAAAGGGGGAAGAATGTTGTAGGAAGAGGTTTCATGATCACGAAGTACTTGTGGTGTGCATGATTCCAAAGGGGAGATTGTTGATCAACATTTGTCATTCGATGTCAACCCAACGCGGCACGGTGTGAGAATATTTCATAGAATTTTACCTACCAATTAATATATTATTGGTCAATAATTATTTTTATGGTTTCTACTTGTAGAGATGTTTAGTTGATATATGGCACGCCATGTAATTCTTCACGGTTTAGAGGGATATTCATGTTTTGGTTGCTGAAAACCGGTTGAAGTGGGCTAAAACCCCATGGGGTTGGGGCATTAGGTCATTGAAAAGTCACCATTAATAGCTTTTTAATCTCCTAAAATCCCTCCCACGTTCACTTGTTGAAGCCGCTCTCAACTTAAGCATTTATATAAATTGCGATCCTCATTTCCTCCTTATGCGAAGTTAGGCCATATGAAACGAGGTCATCGTGGAATTTTTCGCTCTAACTTGTTTTCTACGAAGGTTCGAAGCTGAAATTTTTATGAGGTTAAGCTAAAATCCACGAGAAGGCTATGGTAAAAATTTCAGATCAAGGTACGCAACATTTTGGAGATATGATTTGTGGAAGTCGGGGTTTTTAGGAGCTCCACAGAAATCATCTCAAAGAAGTGACCCATGGAAAATTCGTCATAACTCTCTCTGCGAGTATCAGTTAGATTTAGTAAAAATTGGTGGATAGTGCATATGGATCTAGGTACTGCTCTCTTTCAATTTTAATAGAGAAAGGAAGAAACGATGACACGTGGCATCTCTTGGATACAAATTATTAACAAACAGTCCTTTAATTGGGCATTGTGGGGTGGAGTATAACTCTCCCTTGAAGAATCCAAATTGGGTCAGACCTATGGCATTGGAAAGAAGACTCGGAGAGATACTATAGGACCGAAAATCGGATATTGAGGATACGAAATAACGGAGAGAACTGCAGTTAATATCGAGCTCTAGAAGGCAAGAAAAAGCTAGATCATGTGTTGTCAAGGGTTGCAAGGACCGGAAATTTCTATGGAAGAAAAGAAAAGAAGGTGCGACAGAGAGTAGCATGAAAGAAAGCAACCAAGGTGCATAACGGTAGCAAGAAGTTCATCATGTAAGTCTTCAAGTGGCGAAGCACTACATATAATCATTGTAAAGGTATCGTTGTACTTAGTCATTGTAAATACATTATTGTACAAAATTGTACTAGTATCCTCTTGTCAAGGGTTGAAGAGGAAGTGTTGGGAGGTCTAGGATCATCATTAGGTGGTTATGTCAAAGTTGGGGGTTATGGTCTAGTATATCTTCTTCTTCTACATCATTGTAAAATTAAGGACCATTTCCTGGTACGGGAGTCCATTCTTCTTTTATTCTTTTATAGGGTGTTAGGGTGGTGCTAGGGTGAATTGTAGCTCATTGGGTGTTGGGGCATCCATTTAGTTGACTATTGAAGAATCTCGAAGCGTTGGAGGCGTCCATCAATGGGGCGGAAAATTCTTTTCTAGATTCTAGGGAGGATTGGAGCTTTATTTTCAATTGGAGTTGAATATTAAATAAATATTAGAAAAGCATTAGGTGGTTTTTTGTCCGGAGTGAGTTTTCCACCTTAAAAAATGTGTGCATTTTTGTTCTCTTGTTCTTTGCTATCATTGTAAAAACACGATAATAATTGAAGATTAACTAATTCTCTAATTGAAAGGAATCTTTTGATTCACCCCCCCCCTCTCGGTGGCCTGTGACACATGCCCAAACAACTCTTCAGAAAAGGCTTCCGCAACGAGGCCCCGCTTCACAATAGGCCATACTCACTTTTGTAATTTATTCGGCCTCACGGTGCTCAAAGCCACCGAATTTTCTTCCTTCTCATTCATGATATTGAAGCCGAGATCCAAGTGTGAAGCAACATCTCGATGTGCTTTTTTTCAATCCACTACAACGCAAGCCGGTGGCATCGATATATCCGAGGAGTGTCATGCTCTCGGCAGTGTATCTCGGCCCATGGTTTATCGTGCCCAGAAGATATCTCGAAGATTCTTGGCACCAACCCAATGAGTGTGATGAGGCTCAACCATATGTTGACTCAAGTGTTCATACAAAATATATATGCGGACGGGTGTTCACTAAGAACATCGGGGCCCCTCTGATTGACGATACTTGGTAAGTTTTCCAATACGGACGGCCCCGGCGGCGCCACTCAACTTCTTGAAGTTGAGCTCCATCGATGTCGAAAAGGACTTACGATCCACCATGCCAAATCTTTCCGGAAGCTTCACGATGTATTTTTCCTGGCAGAAAGGAAAATCTCGCCGATTCTCTGCCAAACCTCCGAGGCATAGGAAGTAGTGCATCGATCTGAGTCTTTCATCTCGAACTTCCGTGACGAGCTTCTCTTACCTTGATGAATGAGGAAGGGTCAGCACCCCCATCCCAAGAATAGATAATCCACATACGACACCGAATGAGAGGCTTCTCTCTATCAACCATGAAGTAAAGGTTCGGATCAAAATTAATGCGAGTGAAGCCCAACTAAATGAGGGTAGCTATCTGTCTCTTGTACCCGAGCTGCAGGTGCTTGCTTCAGCCACTAGAGGGCTTTCATCAACCTACGGACATGGGTGTCTTGATCCTGGACTTCGAACCCCGAGAGGTTTCTCTACATATACACCTCTTCCTTTATCGTACCATGCGGAAATCACGGTCTTCACATCCATCGATAGGAAGACTCCACCCTTGTAACGTAGTATGAGAACTTATGATAGATCGAAATGGTGGTATATCATGCCACGAGGTGAGAAAAAACATGTCATCATAGTCTATGCCTTCCTTTTAGGAAGCCCACGGAAAGCGAATCTTGTCTTGAACTTTTCGGCACTTCCATCAGATCCATGCTTGATCTTGTGGAAGCCATTTTGAGGTGACAGAAACTGCTTTGTCCTGCAGTCCTGGAACCACATCCCAGAGACATCATTCCTCATTATGGACTCATACTCTTCATTCATAGCATCCTTCCGAGACTTAATGCTTTACAAATTCCTCAAAATATCCGGGCTCGGATTGTTACAATAATACTCATGGCTGCTAGATACCCTTGGTATCTACTCGGCTTCTTGCTTTCAGGTACCTTGGGGCCGCCTTAATCTCCCCTCAACATCCTCGAGAGTGTCCTTTGAGCCATGATGGTCTCTTCCCCGGTCGAAGGAGGTGGATCAATTGGGTCCATCGGTCCTTTAAAATTAGGCATCGTCTCATCCTTCGGTTCTTCTTGATTTCCAGGCCTTGCTTCATGATCTTCTTGAGATCTCGGAAGATTAACTACTTTCTTCGAGGAAGCATATTCATCGAAAAGTGACATAAGCATGTCATCACTTCCCTTTGACCGGTACATAGACTCTATAGGCCTTCGAAGTTTCATTGTAGCCCACAAACATTCCTTTCTTCCTAGAAGCATCCCCAGCTTGCTCCTTTTCTCTTTTGGCACCGCAGAAAATAAAACGGACATCCAAAAACTCTAAAATGTGAAACATTAAGGTTTCTTACCGGTGAAAACCTCTTCGGGGAGTTTTGGAGTCTAGAGCGGAATGCGGGCATCGGTTTTGTATGTACACAACGAGTGTTGTGACTTCTCCCCACGAAATTTTAGTGAGCCTTGGTCACATAGCATGGCACGGGCAACTTCCACGATGGTCTTATTATTTCATTCAACAACGCCATTACGCTAAGGAGTATAGGCAGTTTTGGTCTCCCTCTTGATGCTAGCTTCTGCAAAAGTCCTTGAACTTGTTTGTCTCATATTAAATTGCCATTATCGGTCCTCAAAATCTTGATCTTCTTCCCTATCATATTTTCCACCAAGGCTTTGAAAGTACATAACCACATGAAAGCCTCATCCTTCTTCTTCAAGAAGTATATCCGAGGTTGCGAGAAAGTAATCTGTGCGTCATATAATAAGAACATCCTCCCAAGGATTTCATGGGAAACATACAGATAGATTAGAATGGATCAATTGTAAGTATCGAATGTCTTTGTCACACTTGAGGGAAAGGTCTAACAGCATGCTTTCCTTCACCACAACCCTTACATACACCTTCATTATTATATGAAAACTCGGGCATCCACTGTCACACCTTCCTTGCTTAAGGCCTTGTAGTGAAGGTGTCCAAGCCTCTGGTGCCATAGTTCGGTTGTGAAGATAGTATCACATGTCATTGCTCCTAGTGGACTTCCTCCAACTTTGGTAGAGTGTATCAAGTCTAAACCCAATCGTGATAGCTTCCTTGAAGCTCTTCTTCCACATGCGCACCTTTCCATCAATAGATGCCACATTGAAACATTTTGTCTTCCATGGCCGATATAGACACAAGGTTTTCTTCAAATTTGGTACGCAGAGTACATCTTGCAAGTGGAGGACTTAGCCTTGAGACAAGTGGAGGTCCATGATCCTTGTCTATGTGGCATTATCTCCAAGGATAATTTCCCGAGATTGGTATCCTTCTCAACTATATCGGACGAGTGCTTCCTTGAACCCGGTGATGTGCCTTGAGGCACCACTATCAGCAGCTTGAGACATCCATAGTGTCGGGTGGAGATGCGGCCCAGAGAGGGCATATAAAAGAATGTGTTAATTTCTTTTATCGGCAACATTTGATTCCTCATGCAGGAGTTTCTTGAACTTTTGAAAGGTTTACCGTTTCCTTTGGAGGAGCCTTCTCTCCCACATGAACTTATTGTTCCTTTGATTTCTACTGCTCTTGGTTGTTTTGTTGTCATCACCATCGGGAGAATCCTTCTTGAAAGGGCATTCTCTAGCATAGTGACTTGACTATGACAAGTGTAACACTTGCCCTTATGTCCTTGGGTACGATCTTCCTTTGTTATTTTGACCACCAAAAGTTCTTCTTTCTAGAGTGAGCAACATAGGCGGCATTTCCTTCATTTTAATACTCCTTCATTCTTGTCTCTTCTTGAACGCATCTCGATAGTATTTCATCAAGTCGGTATCACATTATTATTGAGAATGGTAGTGTTGAACACATGCCATTCAGATGAGAGCCCTCCAAGTGCGGTGAGTACCATCTCTCGATAAGCTATTGTCTCCCCAATAGCTGTGATTATTCTTTGATCTCGGTCGACTTCATAAAATATGATTGAACGGACTCATCTTTGCCTTTCTTGATTCTTCAATTGATTCTTGTATAATAGGACTTGATTTGCTTGGTTGTGTAGACATGTGGACCAAATTTGGATGTTCACGGCTTAGAGATGTAGGCAACTAGACTGCAGTGATTGAATGTGATCATCAACTTTGCTTTGATCTCCCCCTTCTTATATTTTGTTTTGGTGCTTGACGATGTGATGGATGGAGGTTCTTGGATTTTACCTGCACATAGTCCATGACATCTTGGTCTTCCAATTTGTGATCCAATGTCATCTTTCAAGCATGGAAGTCATCCTTCCTAGTCAATTTTCATCCTCCTTGAAGCCATAAGTTGTGGAACAATTTTCTTCTTCGGTGATTCTTCTCGCATTAGGCTTTGTCTTCTATATAACTTTGATACCATGTAAATTTATGTAGATGTTCTATGCTTGATGCAACTTTACTTTCTCTTCAATACTAGGCAGCAATCACATAAATCATTAAGTAAAATTCGATAGAACATACGAGTAGATCGACAAAGACAAGCCGGAAACAAATAAGTGTGTTGGTGCGTTACGGCGATCAACGGGATGCTTCAACCAACAAAGTATCAATTGGTCAGCTAACCAACAGTAATCTCACAACCCTCACGATCATCCAAATAGTCAATTCAAAAGTCAACGTTCCCTAGAAAAGTCAACGTAGGACAACAATAAGTAAAAGTCAACACAACATGGTCTACGGTCCACCTTTGACCTTGGTTCTTGTGCCAAAATGTGCCAGTTGAAGAAATCGAAGTCTATGCCAAAATTGACTCGCACACCATGCGTTGACCAAAGTCAACGTTGGGTCAAACTTGTGGTGGAAACCCTAGTGCCGACGGAGAAAATGTCTTCGTTCTTCTCGCACGTGTGAACCGCGGTGCCTCAGTGGCTTGAACCAATCGGACGTGGAGAGAGAAATATGTGTGATAGGAGATGAGTGAAATGTCCTCCAACATTGACTTTATTTTATATCCATCAGGGAGTGTGTGACTTACATTCTTTGGGGTAAAAACCTTAAAAGCTAGGCACACATATTTGAATATATTGAAAAAAATTCAAAATAAATGTTATGGGATCAAGATGATATTTAGATTGATCTTGCACCTCTCAGAAAGAGGAACCCAATAAAAATATTGGTATCTTCATACGAGCATCACAACATGGATTTTGGACCCTAGTTGTCAATTTTAACATAAGATTCTCCCCAAACAACCCTTCATTATCACTAGAAACGCTGCGAAAACAAAGCACGGCTCATACACCGAGACCAAGAAGAAAGTAACTAGCGAGATTTTCATCCACGAGTCTTATCAAATGCGACCCACTCCCGGACATGTTACCTCCTCGATTAAACAAGATTTTAAACCTTCATACCTTAGCCGGACTACGCCCTTTACCACGTCTTCGATACCATGGTTAAGGAATAAGAGAGACATAAAGATCTTAGACGAAAATTTTCGGGGAAACACAACCTTGACTCTTTGTAAGCGCATTCTCGAGATCGATTGAAGATTTCGTTGCTGCTAGAGCCGAGGATACGATCTTTGATGAGAGGATTCTTGACTAATCCAAAAACCTAAACCTCCACCCAACTTCCAGTCCGGCTCAACAAACCTTGCTTGCCAAGTGGAGACTTCTACGGCATTTTGACCTTCTCAGTTGTTGGGTTGGTTCCTTCAGACGAATATCATCTGTCTCCGGTTCGGTTCTAAGTTGACATGGTATTTGGCGCTAACCATACTAAGACCATAAAAGATGAATCAAGAAACTATTACAAACTCAACACTATGAGGGAGATTCTCAAATTCCGGAGTAGCTCACATTGGGAGGATGCAAAAATGGAACAACGATGAAACGGATAAAAAGATAAGTAAAACAAAAGCAAGAGTGTTAAACGGGAGTTTGCGAGGAGACTAGTTATGATTTCAGGAGTGTTTGACAGAAGACCCACCATGTGCATGCAGTGGTGAGGTAGTTCCTATAAGGCATCGAGCCTCGGTGACCACGCACGTGTAGTCCCAATGCCTGAAGTGCAGAAACCACCAAAAACACAAAATCCCCCCCCCCCCCCCCCTCATTTTTCAAAAACAAAAAAAAAAAAGTCCTTCTATTCAATTTACCCTCAACCTACTAGTTTAAAAAAAATTATTTCAAAGGTCGACTTCCCACTAATTTCAAGTTAGAAACTATATATTCTTAAATTTAACTTCATTGTCGGCATAGTTTTACTTCTATAAGGATTATTATCATTTGAATTTTGCACCACATCTTTCAATCATAATGGCGTGAGAATTTCTTCATAGGGCTATCCATCGGCCCTCGGAAATCCACAAAACAATATCACCGCAAGCAACGAAACGAGACTTGCGAAGCCGATAAGAGGTTTACCAAGCCGGACTTAAATTTATTCATCTCCTTAGGTCACCACAACTCCTTTTAATTACGAAAAAATTGGCGGGTTTCATTTTCGATTTATTTCATCTATATAACTTTAAACAAGAAATATGCTAAAGTGTACGGCAGGTTTTGAATTTGCCATGTGACTTACCCTTCAACTCTATTGGACCGGATAGGGTGTCAACGCTATCCACCACGGAGGAATCCGAAGATGTTAGGTACAAATCCTTTTTTAAGGCCCTTTCCATGTCTTTATGCATACACACTCAAGCATATGTAGATAGATGGATGGATGGTAAATTGGCATTGAAGAGTCCAAGTGATAACATGGCATGTTTGTGCAAATACGTATCCTTCATTGTTTTGACTTATATTGTTAAGTCTGTGAGAATGTAAAAAAATACCTTGTCTTGCAACCAAAGCAAACTCATTTTCCCCTTGCCTAAATTATCACTATTTTGCATTGGTTTGTTTCATCTCAATATTACTTATTTTGGTGTTATGTTGTTATTGATACCATCGGCTGCAATTGTTTTTCCATTTATTCATGAAGGAACTGAAATCAATCCGTCTCTCCAATTGAGTCCCTGTTTCAATATTCAACTTCTATTTAGATTTTGGCATTTTGAAGGTTCCATGTATTTATGCATTCATACCGAGAGACTCCAAAATTATGACTTCTTGTTAACAAATTCCATGTGTATTGTGTACATACATCAAAGGGTTGTTCTATCACCCTTTAAAAAATTTCTTTGACAAGTTACTTGTTTGATAAAGTGTTCTTTGGCTACCATAATCAACACGATCTTCCTTTGATTCATAATGTACATTTTATTTGATCATTATGACTAGACGGAGGTACACCCAGGCAAACCTTAGTATAAGATTCAAACATCTAGATTTTTGGTTTATCTTTACAATTTAGTTTTTGTGTGGTTTTGGTAGGTTTTATTTCTAATTCCCGAGCATATGCATGGTTGATCTCAATTTAGGAATATACATCACACAAATACTTGTCATCGGGGGAAATAATCAAGTTGTAGGGCTGCGGTTACTAGTTATTTTAAGTGTCGATCAAGCATTCCTGAATCGCCTTTGTCATTGTTGATCTTTGTTTGTTTTTCCATTAGTCATTTGAAATTCAAAGAGGTTCTTTCTCCTTGTCTGGATCCTTAAAAATAAATAAAAAGTGGTAGAAAACATCCAATAGAGATATTGGCATCATGTAGCAATCCTGCGCTTCTTGCATATCTTGATGAAGAAAATATTTGGCCGATCTTACTCCCTCCTACCCGGGAGATCACAAGCCTAAGCTTGTCTTTCTAGAAAGCAAAGTGTCCATCGAGGCATCATAACTCGATGTGATATCACTCAAACATGACATAAAATGGGAATGTCCTTTGTTGTACCATATAAAGTGGTATTATGTGAAACACTAGATTCTCTGAATCCTTTTACGCAATATACAGCAATGACAAGCTGAAGAGGTTTCATAGGGTATACATCTAGCTGCCGGTAGTCTTTGGAGTATATAACATAGATGTGCTCTTTCCATCCATCATATTGTCAACCGAGTTATCATCAAAATATTCATGGAAACCTTAGATTTCAGTAAGTGTACATCGGATGTGGGAATCAACGAGATATCTCAATAAGCGAGTTGTCCAATATATGGGGCTCACCCATAAATTGACTTGAGAACTTTCATAGCGAGACATATGTCGATTAGGTGGTGATCGGGTATCCTGAAGATATACATATGCATACCATTTTACCTCAATCCTTAAGTGTAGGGAATAGTGCATCAAGGCTAGGTCTTACATCTTGACTTCGAGAATCAACTCCCTCTTACGTTGACAAACAAAGTGTCATCCCAATCGAAGTAGTTGCATCCTTAAATCCAATCATCATGGCTTGTCCATAACTCCCTCAAATATAAGGAAAGTGACCTTGCCAAAATTATAGTCATAGAGCTATACGCAACTTTGCTACTTTTCCGATCCCACTATTCACTGGTCCATGTGCCAAGTCATCAATATTGCTCCCTCTTAATTCTTGCTTCAACCTTTTATCAATACACTCCTTATTTTTAAGATGACACCTTAGAATACCAAAACTCAATACATAGGTGAACTCTCTCACATGCCACTGGTAATGAGATCTCAATAGCGAGTATATCAATAGAACCTTATTATTGAAATTGCAGAATAGTAGAAATTAAAGATACCAAGGGACTTACTACGAATTTCGCCTTTGAATGATTTCCAAATCCTGAATATGCCATGGATATTGGCTTCTAGCACGATCTTAACATCTAGATAGACCAAGGAAATTTCAAATGATACAGTTTCTACTCAATACAAATACTACATACGATATCTTTTGAATTTATTTCTGAGTTCATTATTATTGCGAGAAGAATGTGGAAAATAGTTAATGCACTTTAAAGGCGGGTGAAGAAGAGCGTATTCTTCCCTCAGGTTACGATGCTTGTCATTAAAGGCGGAATACTTGATGCATCCTTGACCTATGCTAATGGAATGTCCAATGTTCAGCTTTGAATTATTGTAGCGATTTTTGTCACAAGGAGGTTTGGTCTTGAGATACCTACGAAATTGCTTCCTTTAATGATGCTACTATAGGCCTTGAAAGTGAAAAAATGATTCTTCTCGAGCGGAACAAGGATCGATAAGCTTGACGCTAAGAGATCTATTTTGGTGTATATATGAATGATGACATATTGAAGGAACATGGTAACTGAACACAATCAATACAACCCAAAGTGATCAAAGGCATTGATATTTTAGATGGAGGATATTGCGGCTACTCCCATGCAACATCATTCTCGAATGGGATTACGACACCATATATAGGGTAATATTATTGTTAAGTATACAATTCCAAAAACTCAGCAATTATAGATAGTGGGGAATATACCATATGAATAGGGCAGGAGAATCCATATGCGAACGGATGGATGAACTTCCATATATTCATGTCACGTATCATCATTCATATACAACGATGAAATCGAGGTCAAGCTTATCTTTGCTATAATACCAATACCATATTGGAGTTGTTTCACGATGACATCCATACACAAAGTTGAGAGTATATAGGAATGGGTTGATACCCATTATTGCCAATATCGGAAGCCATACCAATGTAGAGTAATATAGAGAAACATATATATGATGAAGCAGAATAAGTATCAAAATGCAAAGAATCATACTTAAGAATATGCCATATGACATTATAGTAAAATCATACCAATACCATAGCTATATAACAAACGTCGATTATTTCATAGGTGCGGTATCAGAGTGAAGATCGAGAGACTTCCTTGAAAAGTAAGCTTGTTGAACCCTACTTCAAATCAACGTACTTTCCGCATTAACTTATGCTTCACGTTATGTTGTTATACTATACATTCAAAGCATGGTTGGAAGGTTAGGCTCCTCCCTCAAGCCTCCTACAATTCACGTGTTTGCTACATCAAGGTCTTCATATATACCAAGATATACTTGATCTTAAGCGAAATGAAACTTATAGTATTTTAGGTCTAGGCCTCAAAAAAAAAATTCCGAGTTGTTGCCGAAGCAATCCCTTCTCACCTGGCCTAGAGCGGAGATAGAATCTCCTTACAGGACAAGGAACCACCCACATTTTACACACGCAGCACAATACATTGAGATCTGTGGCTAAGGCGAGTCCCTTGAAGCCTCTTGGCCCTCTCAAATCCCTTCTCCTCATACTCTTTATGTGACATCTTCCGAGCAACCTTGTAAATAGAGACAAACCCTTCACAAAAAAGTACATAAAAACCATAAATACTTACCTCTTAACTTGTGGTCGATCTAGCAGAGACACTTCCCAAAACGATGATGACTACTGCTCTCCTCCTTGTTGGCTACTTCCATTAAATGTTGAAGGAGGACTCTTGCAATAATGGTTTGAAAATTTGATTTAAAACCCCTACAGGCCTAGTAGGACCAACTACGACCCTTATTTAAAACTAGAATTCTAATAGTCCCATACTTGATGGAAAAATTGATTACATTCCTTGTGGTTGCATTCCTTCTCTTGCTTAGGATTATTTCCCATCTGCAACTCTGAAACCATATTGGCATTTTGGGCATGATGCCCACTTAGTTAGTTCAATGAACATACTATCCCTCATCCCATTTGGAGATTCACTTCAGCAATCACATAGCTCATTATCATATAAACGATGGCAGAAGAAGAACACGGAGTGATGAAGCAAAAAGACAAGCCAGAACCAAGATAACACACGGATATGGTATGAAACGAAGAGAGAAAAACACGAAAATGGGGAAACATGATCAGAAGTCCTTCATAAATGTTCTCAACATATGTTGACGAGAAAAGTACAATGATTTTAAAATTAACCTTGAATTTCCAAATAGAATGTCTGACCTTAAATTTTTTTTAATTCGGAATATTTGTATTGAAATTTTTTAAGATTTTCCATCTTTCTCCATTACCTTGCTTGCGTTCAAGCACGGGAATATGAGGCCCTAGAAAAGGACTCCAACCATGCCCTTCATTCTCTCAAACAAATTAACAACTAGCTATAGTAATGGTCCTCTTGTCTGCGTCTGCCAAACAAATATGTTCAACGAGAGAATCATGGAGAGATACACTCTGACAAGGGATCACAACTTGTCAAGGTGAAACCTTTGATCCAATTGCATTGGCTTCTTGATGGCTGCAGCTAAGTAGGAATGCCTAGACTAGGTCTAGGCCTCTGACTTCCTTCCTGACCTACGACTACTTGCGGCCCGGAAACAGGAGATAATTACCATAAAAAGAAAATACGTAAAGGCACCCTGCTCTTTCTGCACCTACGGATTAGACCTACAAGTAATACACCTAAACAATATTTTAGGGGAAAATCGCCTGAGATATTGCATTAAAATTACAGTTATTCCTGACTGACCAAAAGTAGTCAAATAAGTAACTTATTACCACAAAAAAATAATACATTAACATTGTGGCTTAAAATGGCATCTTATCCATCTTTACCTAAAAATGACAATGTTGGACAAAAAGTATAGTCAGCTTGATGTAGTAAATATAGAAATTTCTTCCAAATTAGACAAAGTGTTCACATCTCATGCAGCTTGAACACTTATTTTATCCTTCTATAGTAGGAAGGATTTTTGGAGACGGTGCGTCACGATTGTACATGCTTCTGAGACAATGCTTTCCCCCAAATAGAGCATTATTCCAGCTGAACACAAGAAAATAAGTGAAGATTAAAGCAGTCAATATTAATGACCTTGAAAGATGATTAAGTTTGCAACATGTATACAATAACCTTATTAGACAAATGAAATGAATTATCCTTATCACCAAATGTTGTGAAGAACCAAGCAATCTAAATTACTTGATTTTAAAATACGAATACGATTTCCAATGTCATGACGCTGGTCCCTGTAATCATGGTCTGTATTCCTCCTTGTTGAAATGGATTTCCCTTTGTGGTGATTCTTAGTTCTTATCATAAAAATTCTTGGTTCAATAATATAAATGGTATCTCATGAGACCATTTCCAATCTCTCAAATGGAGTAAAGAATATCTATATTATTATAAGCCATTTAACATTATTTTAGAATCAATAAATCCTATTGTAGAATAATGATCAATTTCTTGAAGTCTTTGGAAATAATAAGAGCTTGTGGCATGACCACTTACATGTTTCTTTTCCCACAAATAGTGTCCCCTTAACAAAAAAGGCTCTCTTTCACAATGGTTTCCCATAGAAAAGCCCTTGTAAATTGTCCTTAATATATAAAATACCAAATTAATTAAACAAACAAGTTCCATAATTCCTTGATAAAACAATATGGTGCCATTAACATTATAAAATCCCAACATGATTTCCCATATACCATGCAGGTATGAACAAAGATCTTAAGGCTTCAAAACACTTGACCAACATGGCAAAGACAATGTGCTCATCTGTACACCATACTTTTGTATTTAGAGCATGGTGTGATGCAAGTATCCACTAATGATTGTTTTCATTACAACACATGACTAATGATTAATTTTACAACAATGTCAGTTCTGTGTACATATGATCAAGCCAAACCTTCCCTTACTCTAAGTACATAGCTCATTAAAAATGAGGAGGCTACCTTTTCCCTAACCTGCCCAAATCTTCCCTATAGAGCTAATTTTTAAGGAGGACGAAGTAGCCTATCAACCCCATATGATATAGTCATTGATAAAGAGGAAACCCATTATCATTTTTGGAGCAACATTGGGTAAATTTGGGGTGGCCTGGGCAAAAGGCATGGAGTGGGGGCTATGCTTATAAGCCCTCAGAGTAAATTAGGAAGAGCCCCCATGAGGTCTAGTGAAGATGAGTGTTTTCTCATCATCGGTGGAATGGACATATCTCGTTTTTCTTCAGGCCAGAGCTTTGAGAGTTTTAAGACTCCTTTCTTCTCTGATTAGTTTTGGTGGAGGTAGATCCACTGTCCTCTCTCCTTTACAACTCTTGCAACATATGTTTTTGAGCAGTATGATTCATTTTGGCAATGAGGAAATACATTCCCACTTTGGTTATTCTTACAATGATAAGTCTATTAAGACAACGGAAGGTCTTTACGCTGTGGATGCTGACCACCATTTCGTTTTTACGAAAAGACTGAAATATCTTCTCTACTTGTGATTTTTCTGGTGCACCCAAACTCGGGAGCCTGGTGCAGAAAGGTAAGTACAGGGTCCTCTACGAGGCACTAAACCCAAGCAGTGGCAATTTTAGTTATAATGACAAGTCATTAGATTACTAGGGTGGTTTTTAGTGCCCAGTCTGACATTGAGGAGATGCTGTGGGCCTTCCTCTGAGTGTATATGAGACTCTGAAAGGGCTCTATTTTGGGGTATGTGATCACAGCAGAGCTTTGACACTCCCAATAATTAGGTAAAGTGCAGCGATAATGGCTGACCCAAGCGAGCCTCCAGGCAATATTTTTGGCGTAGGTAAAATAACATAGTCAACTCTCCAACCGCGGGTGAAATTTTGGATCAAGGAGATACATCTTAGATCTAATAATGATTTTACCGGGTTAAAGACTACTCCAACCGTAGATGGAAACTCCCGCTTTAAGAAGGCTATCACAAACTATATAACAACAAACAGTTTGAGTATACCCAGTTAGGCAGTGATTGTTAATTAGTATATTATCAACAGAAACTTGGATAGTGCTAGTGCGGGTTACGGTTGGAATGCTGATGCAGTAGCAGATATTGACATTCACTGATTTAAAATTCACATATTGGTGGATTATTGGTTGGCATAGGTCTCTTTTATTCAGTAGGCAGGTCATACTGACTTGTGGTAGTTTGTAGAAGAAACATATGATTGTTAATCTCTCTTATGTCATTAATAGATTATAGAGAAGGGTACCATTATACGAGTTGATAAATGTGCACTACTATTATGATTTTTTTCATAATTGGCTGTGAGAAACACTAGATAAGGATTGAACACATAAAATAAAAAATTGCAGGAAATTACATAAATCCATTGAAGAAACGGTAAAAATTCATTTCAATCTGCATGGATCATAAGCTATAACCAAATATTAAGTATTTGTCTGGAAATCCAGGGTGAGGTAGGAGGATGGCCCCGCAAAAGACGAAATGATTTGCGGCTGAGGTAGACTTCGATGGAGTGTGCATTTCTATTGAAGAGGATCTCCATAATGTGTCCCTCTATGGTGAGGATGCGTGGTAGGAAATAATGGTTCGGAAGGGAGGTGAGACGAGGGAGAATATATTGCCAAGGGTACCTGAGTTTGTTTCAGGCTACAATGGATTCATAAGGGAGATGAGGGCTCAAAATTCTATTTGACTTTTTAAAAAGAAAAGTGGCGATGAAGAGGATCTTGGATTTCTCCATGCAAATGGTTATTTTGTCGGCACTCCAATTGACATTAGAGGTATGTTCAAATTGCAATTTCAAATATTTTTCTCCATATGCGAAGTGATGGATCATGTAGTGGTTGCAAGAAATTATTATTGTAGGGTCAATCCTCATAAGAGTTTTTATTGATGACAGAAATGATTGAAACGATGACTTCTCAAGGAGGATTTTGCGGCACTTAGCTACATGAGCAATGGCAAGTCTCAGAGAGTATAGAATCTAGATGTATATGTGTGAATTTTACAAGGCCATGAGCCATGAATAGTGACAATTTTTGTCATTTGGAAAAACATTCCCAAAAAAGCGACCATAAACACAATTGGTGAATTGGCATCCAATTTAATTGTAGTATGTGCCTTGAGATCATGGCTAAACGAGACTCTAAGGATCTAGTCAATGCCATGGAAGGTTGTTAGGTTTTCTAATGATAACAGAAGTTTTGTGTACAAACAAGTAATCTCAATGCCATGGTTTTCAACATGTAAAACCTTCAAATACAAAAACTAGCAGCCATACTGTTGAAATTCATTTGACAAAGCTTTTGGTAGGTGGATTGGACCTTCATTATTGATATGTTGGATCTTGTGGAGTTTGGACCTAGATGTGTGACTATGGAGAACACATTGTTCACTAATACATTAGCTTTTTATATACCAAATAGTGTAGATAGGTTTAGTTGATGATGCTCATGCTTGTTTAGACATAATCAGCCTTTGGCATCAAGTGATGTGTTTAGTGACTAACAATATACATATATATTTTTGCGGGTAGAGTTTGGAATCTCTTCCTAACTAGAATCCCTTAACTTGGAAATTTACCCACCACAGGCTGGTTGTTAGATATTTTGGTATTCTCTTTAAGTCTGAATCTTTTGCCAATATCCATGTACAATTGGTGACTTCGGCAACTACAAAGGAAAAATTCCCGTTTAGCATCATCAGACCTTCCCTTTGTAAGAAAGTTGATCATGGTTGCACAATCCTACTAGACTTGCAAATATATTTTGTGTCTTGTTGGATTTGCATATGAACGATATCAATAGTAGAGCATGTTTTGAGATTGTAACCATGGTGTCAGTCAAACAAAAGGGTCTTCCATTGGTCCCTTGGGATGTGTTTACTGCTCGAGGATGTCAGAGGGTTTGGTTTGATCAAAATTCTCATTCTTAAAGTGTCTATTTTGGCTACCATATGAGTGTCGAGGGGTGTAAGAGGGTGATGCTCCATGGCCGGGTTACGATTTTTACTATTATGATGTCAACAAGTGGGGAAAGTGTAGGGGGGATTTTTCTTTGTGTGATATCATCTCCTTCATCCTCGACTTGTTAATGATAGTAGCCTTTGGATAGGTACTTCGAACGATTTGAGTGTACAGACATGTGATTGGATGAAAATGGTATTTCATCCAAGTATATATGGTACGAAATATTTAGCGAGTGATTTTACGTAGCAGGATCATTCCCAATAAGGTTATACAACGAGTGTGTATATCAGCCAACATGATGGCACAATGAGGCCATACTCATCTTGAGAGAGAGAAATGCGAGAGTTGTGTGGAGGGTTCAGCGAGTTATGTGTCTTTGCTGATGATGAGCGCCGCATGTCTTGTGAAAAGTGGCTTCGAGCGATCTGCGTGCCATAGGAAACGATGGCGGCACGTGCTATGGACGGTTAAACAACCACAGTGTGAAAGGTTGCCTTTGGGTTGAAACATATGGAAAGTCGTGTGGGTGTAGGAGGTCGGGTATTATAGCTTGCACAAAGCCATAAAATTTCTATAGTTGTTGAAATTGTAATTTTCCACAAAGGACCATGTTCCCGGTAAGGAAACCCTTGTATGGTAAGAAATTATTTAATGAACACGAAATTTTGATGTGTATATTTTCTGTGTATGCATGTGTGGGATTGGTGCCTAATTTACCTGCTAGCGATTTTATTTTATTTACATTAAATACCAACAATGATTTTTGATTTAGTAGTGAAACTTTAATTAATTTACGACGGGAAATTTACTAGAAACTACATTTTCTAGTTGCTAGGGTTAAAAATTTAACACACCAAATTCGAGGTCTCAAGCTCACTTATTTGAATTTCCCAGGTAATTGGGTAGCATGGAAAGAAATTGTGGACTTGGATAGATGGAACATGAAAGAAAAATTGGGATCGACGCCTCCATTTGGTGTTGGAGACGTAGGGTGATTTCCTTCGATAGTTGCCCCACCTTCAAGGTCACACATTCAACGAAAGGAATCCTCTTTTGGGAGAGATGTCAGATGAAACTACTTGATATTAGATGAATTGGTAGTGCTTGTCTCAAGAGAATGACCTTCTCGACCCTAATAAAGATTAAAATATGAGTTTGTAGATCCACAACAAGATCTAATGAAAATAAACATTGGGTTGTCGGCTCCATTTTGGAAGGAGGCGGGAGTGGAGTTTTGATAAGCCTTTGTAATAATATTTCTCTTCTCAGCTTCTTCTCAATATTGCATCCAACGATATCTAATATCCCCCTAAGCTCAATGGAAATAAGTTTCCAATGAATCATCCTATTGTTTGATATCTTTGGTAGAGCCTTTGCTTTCTCTTGTAACATTTCTAGTTTCTTCTTATTTTGGTTGCCTTTGCATTATGGGACATGGGTTTAATGCCAACTTTCTCCCTCTTCTCAAAGATTTGGATCCACAACATATACACTTGGTAGCGGCCTATTGTTCATGTTCTTGAAGCTTTATAGATTATAGTAATCCCTCTTGAAACTTCATACAGAAGTTTGAGCCTTGGACAACACCATAGCACGTTTGAGAGTACGCCATTTTGAGGAGAAAGGAAAGCGAGTGGAGAATCACAATCAAGTTCCAAGGGCAAGTCTCCTTAGAACAATGCGCTGAGTAATTACAAAATGTTGCTAATTAATACAATTCTCGCTTTGTCATATCCATGGATTTTGTATCAATTAGGGGCAATTATTGATGGACTAAACCATAGCATACCGAGTAGGGGAGTGAAAAACATTGAACGTTATGCCTGAAGAAGCGTTATTATGTACTTCCTAGGTATAGTGTATTTTCACATCTTATTGTGTTTAGACAAAATGACTCGAATATGTTATCATATGTGGTTTTATCAAAACTTTACTGGGTGTGTCAGTTATAAATCACAGTTTCGGGGAAACAGTTTTGTTTGAGTGGTTTATACTTTCCTTCATATATTAGTTTTCTTGCTATTTCTTGAATAAGTTGCGAGAGAATTATGAATTGATTAACGAGTCTAGTTGGATGAGTAGGTCAAGACCAAGATTTGGTTACCGTTTTCACCTCTATCTTTGTTTTTTGCCATTTTTGACATTAATTTCTTTTTAAATGTCACGAATTATGTAAATTTTCTTTGTCCCATATGGCGAAAGTTTCATGGAATGTTAATAAAATATATCTATGTAGTGACTTGCAGCTTAAATTATTCTAGAGCTTAAACGTGAAAGTTAATACATACTTACCTTTTAATGCGTCCATTACTCTAGTTAGAATGATTTTTCATTTCCAGTGATTTGTTTTTTAATTACAGGAATTTCATGTTGAGATGCAATTGAGATAACCTAGAATGTTAAAATTAACTCATCATATCAAATTGTGACACCTTAGAAAAATATTTAATGTAAAAGCGTTTATCCCATGGAAAACATTGTCATTTGGAATATTTTTCAAGTTATTGTGCTATGTTACAACATTTTAATCCCTTAATATCATATTATTGTTGAAGGTAAATCCTACGCGGAGAGAGGCGATCCCTACTAGCCGAACGGGTCTAGCAACAATCATCAAATGCTACAACGCAAGTTCCTAATTGCGAATAAACGGACGATGATGGAGGCCTACACGGGTCCAACTCTACGATTCGTAGAAGAGACGATGTTGGATTCCTTAGCCTCGACGGATCACGATCCCCACGATCTCCCGTGGACACCTGCACATGCAAGAAACAATACGAATACAAGCATAAAATCCGAATACGCAACTATATATCGGTCGAAAGGATATAACTCATCATCATCATAAACGAAAAGCAGTGGAACCGCAACTTGATAGTCATTCATTAATAAGCAAATCGAAAGAGAGTACAACCAATGTTACGTACGGCCGAGGTCTCCTTCGGAGGGGTCTCCGGTCGAACACGTCTCGCAAAGCACACTTGAGGATGGGACAAACCTCTCTTTGAGTCTCTCGACAATAGTCTCCTTACCTTTCGAGTTTGGCCTTAAGGAAGAATGAGGGCTCTTGCGACATAAGGCTCTTGGGAATTTGGGAACTTGGAGATTCAAGACTTGGGCACTTCAGACTAGCTTGAAATGGAATTGGGCAAGCTTTTATAGATGGAGGAAGAGGAGTTGGGATCCCTATAATTGTGGGATTGGCCCCATCTTCAAGGAAGCTTCCATGGGAGGTGGCAAACCACTTCCCCCACATGGAATTCCCGGAGCCAAACCTCCCAACTCAAGATGAATGAGTTCTGAGTCTGTTGAAGCAGAAACTTCCACCATTTATTTTTAAAAACACTCCTTAAATTGGATGGCGCGGCGCGACTGCGGGACGGAGCGCCAATTGCGTGTGACCTCTTTGTAGGATTTTCCCCATTGGCGCGAGCGATAGTTAGCTGCCGCCCCAATCCAAAGGGGTGTTTTTATGGTTTTTTTCAAGGAGATGTCTTCGGAAGAAATTGAAGCTCATGTTCGGAAGGAATGCGATGAAAGGTGGTTTCAAGGCATAACAATGCTCACAAGTCACGGAATAGGCCTCCAATGTGCGGGATGGGGAATGGTAGGGACGGTGACAGACTGCTGATATATGTGGTCCCCCTAAAAGCATGAGGCAGAGAGAGAGAGAGGGTGAAATGCTTTGCGAGAATGTGTCCGAGTGAAACTCCGCGTTCGAAAACCTACGTGGAGAAATACAGCGATATCTCAAGTACATGATGTATATGTGGTATGGGCGCGGCCATCCATATGAGAATATACAATAATCCGGATCAAGGTATGGACGCGACCATCCGGTGAGGATCGATAAATAGACTCGGGTATGGTCGTAGCCATCCGGTGAATGAGTCATGTAAATAATCATAATAATCCACAAAATCGCGGCTGGTTACAACGAGACTGATCTAGGGTCTTGCGCTCCATCTCGACCGGAACAAGTACAAATTCAAGCATGTGAATGAGTGGTACAGATCGAACATGCAAGAACATCGCACGATTACCGACGATTGATGAAAGGCCACATTATGACGCGAGAGGTACCACGATGATGACAATGGCCCTCAAGGTACTTGTAGGTACAATCTACGTATGTGAATCAATGAAGTGGCGTCGAACACCGTAGAATCACTCAATCGGAGGCCGATGATGAAAACCTGCGTCGAGCCTTGAAGAACTGCCATTGGGCCATGCGGGCTCCAAGTGCGAAGGAGTCTCTAGACCGACTTCCCGGATAATGGTGAAGTCGACGAGAAGTGACCTTGATCGAAGGTGGGCCATAGTGTTTCCCACATCATCGATACGAGATAGAGGAACATAATGTTTTTGTGAATCGGGATCATATGAAATCGGAAGGAAGGTTGATACTTTGTAGAGGTCAGCTTCTCTTGAACATATTGGTGGCACGGCACGATTTGCATCGTGTTGACATCAAAATATTAGAGGTCATGATGACGAGGCAAAATGAGATGAGAGGTCAAAAGGGATCACCCAAACCAGGAAGCGAGAGAATGAGATGAGATGTCCCCAACCCGGCACGGTGCGGACAAGTGCCATGTTCAGAAGCGACATCTTCTTGACACGGCATGATGTTGGTTCCGGTTCCCCACCATGCTTGGTGAGTACCTCTTTGTTTTTACACAAGCTTGGGAGTACCATATGCTTGTCATATAAATTAGATCGCCAGAACAGAATCCATCCTAGTACATTTAACGAGCCCTAGGAAGGAGGAACTCGAATATCGTCATCATATTTGAATCCAATGTCATTAGGGTTTGCCGTCGACAAAGGAAGAACTCGACGTCTTTTCATGTTTAGAGAGTTTGAAAAACAGCGGAAAAGTAAACTCCGAGTCCCTTTTGGTAAATAGTTCTCGGATCCGAAAAGGTAGAAAACTATGTACGAGAAAACCTCCTAGTCGCGATGAGCTGGTGTTGCTTTTTCGTAAATAATCTATCCCGGCCAGAAAGGAGATAAATGTATCTTGGGTAGATGTCGTTTCGGGGCCACTTTAACGAGATCAAAATGACAAAGGACTTCCGACAATATTTTCATGTTTAGAGAGTCGAAGAAGCTGAAAGATGACTCCACCTAGAGGAACGAGTGGTATAAAGGGTAACTTATTTGGTTCGGTAATGGTGGAACTACTACGAACAAATAAAGGTTGAGAGGCTGGCTAACAAGACCACTCATCGCAACGGTTCCTCGGGAATGGGTAAAACAACCAAGTAGAAGGCATATGATCGACGACGGATAGTGACGATGGGTGAAAACGAGCTCATATGGAAAAACGGTGATAAAAAAGACAATCACAAGAGGTAAAATGGGAAAGGTTTCATTTTTTTACACGAAGCTTGAAATGAAGCTACGCCGAAGTTGGTTTTCCATTTGCACAAGCTTGAAACAAAGATAAACTATGCCAGAGCAGTTTCATTTTTACCTGACCCAGAAGACGAGAAACAAACTATGCTTGAAAAATTAAGCATGCCCCCGGCATGGTGACTCGGTCGGTGCATGCCCCCCGAGCTTCAATCCATATGAAAGGCGGATGGAGTGAAGGTTCAGAGACCCGAGATCAAGAAAAGACTCGGCGGGATTTTACAAGATCTAAACAAAGACTCGAATTGAACGAGACGTGTTTCATTATTTTAACGAGGTTGACACATTAAAAGAACTATCCTCGGCACACCTTGTTTCATGGTTTAAGGAGCTTGGCACAAGACAAAGAACTCTATAAGACAACCCTATTTCATTTTTAAGGAGCTTGACACAGAAAATGAAGCTGTGCTCCGACGGAACCTTGTTTCATTATTTAAGGAGCGGCACGGGGGAAAAATTCATGCTCACGACGAGCTTGTTTCATTTTTAAGGAGCTTGACACGAGGAAAAGAACCATGCTCCGATCGACCTCATCATAATGAACAAAAGTCATCGCTTCAAGTTCAATCCCGATGGAAGGAAAACATCACGGAAGTCGGGACCCAATGCCCCCGGCACACGATGCACGACGGCATCATCAGCGAGCACAGCATGGGGTAGGCGACCACATGGTTGATGCAACGATGGAATACAGCAGGTGGATAAAAACCGAGGAAGGGATGATGGCGGGCCGGTTACTTACACATGGGGACAAAGAAATGAAAAGGCGATCAATGGTCACAATTCGTCCTTCATGTGGAAAAGCAGACCACACGAAAAAAGAGAAGGGAGAGAGCAAGCGCTCCCATGGCATAGGTGTAATCGCGCCCAAAGTGAATTGAAATCCAAGTGGCACGGAACAACCATCATGTCCATATGGATAGTTTTTACCTCCCAAAGTAACGGAGTAACCTTGGAACGATCCCTAACGGTTGACTCATTCTTATGTTAAATGCTGTGATTACGCGTAACGATGTGACGTGAGTGAGCCAAAAGCTTGCCAAGTAGTTGAGGATAGAATACTAACGAACGCGCCTTCATCTATAATGGTGTTGGGTAAGGACCCAGGACAAAAGCCTATCTTGTGATCTCGAAAGGCACATAAGACGGAAGGCGGTATCCCGCAAATCGAATCCAATCAAAGGAAGTGACCAAACTACTCGGAGGCTGCCATCGAGCCAGTTGGTCTTCCCACAATTCATTACGAGAAGAAGAAGGAGCATCCTCCACAACCTCCATCTCGAAGACAGGAGGAGTATCCTCACCAGGACCTCCATCACGGGAGGCGGAGGAGCGACTTCTTGAGGTATGGGGACGGAGAATCTTTCTCCAAGTCGAAGATACGAAAGAAACTAGAAGGGCAGGGATGTGGGGTCCCTCTCTACGGAAGGAACTGGTGCATCGTAGGCCGGAGCCGGCTTCAGCCGATCCCCGACCCGATGGTTGGTCGGGAATGGATTCACAGTGCCCAATTTCGGGGGGGCGGGATCGACCAAGGATGACTCTTTGACCAATCGTAGGATCAACTAGTGGAGGACTCAAGAAAGGCTGTTTGTAACCGGTAGGGAGGCATGGTTGTAGAAACGAGTTAGGTTGTCCCGAGACTCTTTTTGGCTTCACATCCATATACGGACAAAGGTGAATGGCATGGTCCCCTTCTACGACTTACATGGATTGGTAATCTTACCACACTTCTTAGACCTTACGTACACCCGGTTGACGATTTTCCCCCAACCTGACTCCCGGAAGCCAAAGGCAACGTTGGACGACCATTGGACCATACTTGAGTACCTTGGGAATGCTAGGGAAATCTCGAAGAAGATGGTCTCAGGTGCACAACATGCGGGGAACTTGACTTTCTATGGAGGGTTTGGAGTTTCATCAAGAGGAGACTTCTTGGGTGCAATAGGCTGAGCTAGCCTCTCCTTTATGGGACTTCTTCTTCTTTGTCTTCTTATTCTTCTTCTTAGCCACTGGCCTATCGAATCCGGAATTTCACTAGGCAAAGTAGAAAGTGAAAGGCAACGAAAACGAGGGCGAAGAAGGAGGAGTCCACCTTACAATCAACATGATGTTGTTCGGGCGGAAGGAATTGATTGACCGATGGCAAGAACATCGGGACCACGGAGGTTGAAAACAACCAAGCAGACGGCCATGATTAACCCGGAAGGGACAACGTTGCCATGTAAGGAGCACCAACATTTCCAAAAGGAGGAAAATGGCCCGGATTCCCATCGAGAAGAGTTCCTTGGTTGTGAACTCCGGAAAATTTGCCATCAGAACAACTCAAAATAGCACATGGAGCGAAAACCAAGGCACACAATCAAACGGTCAACAAGCAAATCTAACAAGGTGTGTGATCGTGGGTGATTAATTTTTACTACATGAAAAATAGAGAAACTTCACCGTTTCATGTTTTAAGTCGGCTTGAGTGAAGAATGCAGCTCTATCTCAAGGATTTGGCTAAGCGTGAAAGGACAAGCGCTTGGTGATCCTTTCAAATTTAGGGAGTCGGAAAAGATCAAATGACTACTCGAGATACTAGGAAAAAAGGAGTGTACCAAATAACGAAGTGAACTAAAATATACACCTTGGTTTCAATAATGAAAGAGAAATCGACAAGGACTTTCCGTACGTACGGGCAATCCTCTCCCCGAATCTTTGTGTTTGGTGTATCACGGGTATAGGCCCAGGCGGACTCGGCTTCCTACAGGATAAAGGATTGAAACCTAGCGGGGTCTCCCTTTATATACACGACGGTACGGGGGCACAAGTCGGAAGTTACTAGTGCGCTCTAAAAACCAGGAAAGACTTGTGACTACTAGGTTTAAAGGCAATAGGAACACATCTCTAGCCTAGACCTCTAAATGTGTTTCGTTAGATTTAGTCTTTGCCTTAGTGTAAATTGAGTAAATTTTATGGTTGATCTTCAAATTATGTTTTGGTTTCAAGGCCCTACCATATGTCATACGTAATAATCTCCTATATATGACCTGTGAGAAAGAAAACTTTTTAATTCGATGAATGCTATCTAGTTAAGGGAAGAGCTTCAAACAATGATGCAACAAACAACAACAAGAAAACAAAACTTTTTTCCAAACTAGATGACTTTCACTATCCAAAAGTAATTCCAAACATTCAACGTCACCGAATAATGCAATGCTGTATGCAAAATCCTCTTTTTCGAAAACTATGCAATTGTAATCTATGCACAATTTCCTTTTCTTTGAAATGATAAGAATGCACTCAATGCATATGTTCGATGAAATGAGAATCTACTTAATACCGCACTTTTAATAAAAGAGAATGCACTCAAAGTGATTTTTTAACTTTCAATCATTAAACAATGTGATCTAAGTTCAATGATAAATCTCAAAATACTCTTGATACAATGTGATCTAATGCATTTTAACAAAAAGAACACTTTGAGATGAAAACTAAATAAACGCAAATCTTCTTAATGAAGGATGAATGCAAAAGAGATGTAAACAAACACACTAGAATGCAATCATTGTTTCAAACACTTTGTAACGAAATCCCTCGAAAAGGGAGACAAAACATATGAGGTCAAACATAAAGAGGACTTCCAAGCAAAGAGATCAAAACAAGGCATTCATTCCATTTTACATCAAACGATCATGGAAATAAGACATTCCCTTGGCAGAAATGTAATATATGCTCATACGGTGAAAAATAGGAAGGGAAAGACACCTTTGAAAATTTGAGATTTAGGGAAAAAAATCTCAATTTTCACACACTAAAATTGGCTCGACTTGTACATTGACAACTAATGGCCCAGCGTGACTTGCACATTGACAACGCGCCCCGATGGCCGGTGGCGCGGGTTGCTAGCCAGCTTCGCCTTAACTGAAAATGAAAAAACAAAGATTTCTCCCAACCAAGACCAAACTTACCACTTCGAAACATAATCTCAGACTCGAATGAACCATGTGAACTAGCTCAAAGCGAGAACGGAGACACGAATCGAAGCTCGAAATATCAAAACGAGTAAACCCTAGTACCTTATAAGATTGAGCGCGGCCTTAAGGACAGAAACTAGCGAATAAGTGTGCTTGGCAGATACACTAACTGTGATAGGCCGCGTACATCGAAGCTAAAGCGCGCTAGTCGAGTTTACCGATGGCTCAAAAAAGAGCAATCCAACAAGCGAGACCGGTGATGATCAAGCTATCCAAAGAAAAATTCACGAGAAAGAGCCGGCCAAAAGAGACGTCGAAACCAAGGAGGATCGAATCAGCAGAAAGGCAGACAATGCTCCAAGTTGTTTAGTCAGTAAACTAGCGGGGTCAGGCGGAAGCAACGTTGATATACTCCGCTAATGCGAGAGAAAAATGTTTCGAAGGCTATGCGGCTGCACTTCGAGGCTCGTCACAGCACAAATCAAACAGCAAGGCGAGTCCCCAACGAGTTGCCAAATTATTGAAGAGTTAAAAATCCCCTCTGCCGGACGGGCGATCCCTACTAGCGCGAACGGGTCTGGCAACGGTCATCAAATGCTACGGCGCAAGTTCCTAATTGCGAATAAACGGACCAACGATGGAGGCCTGCACCGGAGTCCAACGCTACGACCGTAGAAGAGATGATGTTCCGTTCCTTCGCCTCGGCGGATGCGGTCCCCACGATCTCCGTGAATGGACACCTGCACATCGCAACAGTACGAATACAAGCATAAAATCGAGAATACGCAACTATATATCGATCAGAAAGGATATAACTCATCATCATCATAAACGAAAACAGTGGAACCATAACCGGTAGTCATTCATTAATAAACAATCGAAAGAGGTACAACCCGATGTTACGGTCTCCTTCGGAGGTCTCCCGTCGAACACGTCTCATGGCTTGCCAAGGATGGGACAAGCCTCTCTTTGAGTCTCTCGATGATAGTCTCCTTGCTCGAGTTTGGCCTTGGGGAAGAATGAGGGCTCTTGCGGCATAAGGCTCTGGGAAATTGGGAACTTGGAGATTGAAGACTTGGGCACTTCAGACTAGCTTGCAATGGAATTGGGCAAGCTTTTATGGATGGAGGAAGAGGAGTTGGGATCCCTATAATTGTGGGATTGGCCCCATATTCAGGGAAGCTTCCATGGGAGGTGGCAAACCACTTCCCCTACAAGGAGATTCCCGAGCCAAACCTCCCAACTCAAGATAGATAGAAGTTTCGAGTCGACCGAAACGAAACACGCCATTTTATTTTTAAAAACACTCCTTAAATTGCTGGTGGCGCGGCTGCGACTGCGGGACGGAGCGCCGAGTTGGCGCGGCCTCTTTGTAGGATTTTTCCCCATTGACGAGCGATGAACTAGCTACCCGCGCCAATGCAAAAAGGGGTGTTTTTATGGTTTTTTACAAGGAGATGTCTTCGGGGCAATTGAAGCTCATGTTGAGAGGAATGCGGTCGAAGGTGGTTTCAAGGCATAACAACGCTCCTTGGTCATAGAATGAGCCCTCCAATGTGCGGGACGGGGAATGGTAGGGACGGTGACAAAATGCGTACTTAACAATTAATTTACACGAGTTACTATTGGAATGTCAAGAGGTTTCTAAAGGAATATCCGATTGACAATTTGTTTGTTCATGTAAAATCAAGCAAGGGAAAGGGATGCCTTAATTGAGCTTTGGCAGCCGTGCAGAGCACGCTTGTGTTCTTACATGTTGTTGGGAGCAAGGTTGTTTATTTTCCACGAAGTCTGATGAGCAAGTGAGGTGGTTTCTCATAATTTTTAATTTTCAATCTTCTTTTGGATACAAATGAGCGCGAAAATAATGAGTGCTTATCTTCTTTTCATCATAAAATGAGACCCCGGTATTTTGAAATTTTAATGTTACGTAATGAAAGTGATCATAATCAATGTGATTTTTCGTTAGTTGCTTCAAAAAATGAGGTTGAGGGCTTATATATCGAATTATTCAAATCTTCCAACTGATTAATCACATGACTTCACATTGTTACAATGCATGTAGGTTCTATGTATTTCATCCTTGCTTTGGTTGTGAACCATTCATATCGTTACTATATCTGAAGATTTAAAATTTAATAAACACCTTCTTGGTAACGAAGATTTGGAAATATATGAAGTATATGCTCAAATGACATTGCAACCTCTTAATGTTGTAGACATTTTTCAATTTCATTATTTGTGCTTTGTAAGTAATTTGCCAATTTTGGTGAAATACTTTGGTACTAGTTCCATTTGTGTAGGGAACTAAAAATTGATGATATTGTGCAACAAGAGAAAAAAGATTGTTATCTTGGTTTTGATCTCGGCACACCAAGCAAGCAAGCTGAATAATTATTTTTGTAAGCCGATTAAATACAAGTAACACTAGTACCGATGACGGGTTTTATGTGCCATGTCTGCTTGTGGAAAAGTTTGTCCTCCACTTGTGCAATTCTTATTTTCCTGCATTGTTCTATTTTTTGATTTAATAGATAAGTGCGTAGACTTTTAGACCTTTTTTAAGAGAAGACGACATTCTTTAAAGGAGCAAAAGGTAAGGGTATTTGTCTTATTTTCTCTTATTAGTTTGATTGTTTTGGGCGGGGTTTCATTTTAAAAACCACCTTAAATTGAAAGGCAAGGGGATATTCATGACAATGAATGGAAATTTCGACATATTTTTCGGGTACGATTATAGTAGTTATTGAATTTGTTTTGGAATAAAAGTGGATAGTGAATATGTAATTATGTGCAGTTTCTTTTGATACTCTCATATCATTGCATGCATTTTAAAATGTATACATCTAGTGCATATATCAAACTTGTTGCCACATTTGAGGTAATATGTGGTAAATCTATTTTTAAAATTTTTGTTAATGGTGTTAGTAGCTACTCGGACACTTTCAAAAAAAGTGTCGATATAGCTAGTCCTCAGTTGCCTACTTTGAATATGGACCCAACATGTTTAGTTTTTCTCACGGATATAGTTTGTTGGCTTTTGGGAATTGGTTCTTTTTCCCTTGGAATATAGTATGTTGACAATTGTAGATTGTTATATTGAAACTATATTCCCCGTTAGTATCACAATTTACAAAGGCTTGTCTTATTCTTTTTAGTTTATTGTTGTAATTTTTTGTCATCAATACTTTGCTCCACCCATTAGATTTCTATTAGTGATTTTATTGTTGAAGTGTCACTTCACTTCTTAAAAAGATAACTAGAGGAAATGATACAAATAAAAAGTGGAGCATGGGACATTCTTAGTAGAAATTACTAGCTACTGTTGTGTTTGGTTATGTAGGATAAAATCAAAATTGCAATGTACCATAAGCATGCGAATTCAAAATATTGGGATAAAAATGTATTACTTCTATTTGCATTTATTACTTTAGTTGAAGATAACATTTCATCAACAAATGTTGTACACTAAAAACATAGTAGGTTCAAAATTTATTCTATGGTGACGTTTTATTTCATTTTGTTTATACTAGTCATTGGCCCAGGATAGTGGCCACTATTTAATTGAAGAAAACTTGTTCGACTTTCTTGCTTTTATGGTGAGAAATGACATTAACAATATAGTTTATGTTGAGGTATATGTAGTATAAATCCTTTATAGTCTACTTTAGTTTATATTCAGGGATTCATCGACTTTCGTGTCTTATACTTTGTATTGTATTTTTTTTTTTTTTTTGGCGAGAGAAAATGAACTCGGTATTGATGGTAGAGCGAGGAATTGAAGAAAGAGAAAAATAACACTAGAGAGACAAAATGAAAATTAAAGAGAGAGATAGAGAGAACTGGTACATAGTGGTACTTGTAGAGACGATATCTCATAAGACACACATGAGACGGATGGTCAAATCTTGAGTTGGTGAATTCACTTGCAATGTCTTGGCAACAAAATGATAATGTGTTGAAGTAATGAAACAATATTTTATGTGTAAATTGTACTCCAACCAATATTAAGTTGGAAACTCATATTGTAATACTTGAAATTTTATAGAATATAATTTGTTGTTCGAATTATTTTATAGTTTCACTTGATATTACTTAATATTGTAATTAACATATGTAACTTTATAGTTTTCATAATAGATGAACATGTGCATTATATGATATTTCATTTTTTTTAAAATTTAGTTGCAGATCATATAATTAATTTATGTTAATTAATAATAAACACATAAAATGAATCTAAAAGTACTAGATAGACAATTTATGTTTATTAATAATAGACACAAATAAAATGAATATCATTAAGTTAGTTGTTTATGATGATTGTTAATGAAAGTAAATGAAATGAATATAAATTACTAAAGTAGTCATTTATATAATGAATATTAAACTACCAAAAAATAAATAAATGACTATTGCAAATGATAAATTTGCTTGATTACAGTAATTTAATTTTGCATATATACGACTATTAGTAGCTAATTCCTAGGTATCTTATAACACGACTAAAATTTAGTCATATTTCTTTGGTCATTAATTAGTTTCGCTTGATGACTAAAATTTGCATATATATGACTATTAGTAGCTAATTTATAGTATCTTATAACGACCAACATTTTGGCCATATTTCTTTGGTCATTATTTTTTTCTCAAAGTGATCATTTAATAATATATTTTATTGTATATTTGGTCATTAATTGTGACAATTAATGATCAAATCAATGATTAAATCAATGACCAATTGACTGACTAAATTAATGACCAAATAAATGAATAAACCAATGACCAAATTAATGACAAAATATACTACTAGGCGACAAAATTGAGGCGACCAATTAATGAGCCCTACGCTAAAAGCGACTAAAAGTTGGTCGCGTTATAGATCTGTAAATTAGCCACTATTGGTCAGCGGCCGAAAAATGATCGTTTATAGCAAATTTTAGTCATTTTTTTGGTAACTAATTAGCCATTTTTTACTAGTGAAATACTCAATCATTACGGTATTTCCTCCTTCAGCCCGAGCATTTGTATACGCTCTCTCTTCATCTATAGCTCGTACCACTTTACTTTCTTTTGTTGAGCCAAACAACTCTCACAGCTTTCCTCTATCACCATCTTCGATTTATTAAATGTTCTCTGATATCAGCTACCTCTTTCCAATATTACGCATCGATCGATTTATTCCTCATACCATGCAATGCGGCATCTTCTTCCTCTTTTAACATTGTGGCCTTTCTTAGAACTTAACATCTACCGCTATGACTATCGGTAGTCATCTTCTTCTCCATCATGATTTCCTCACTCATCGTGCACCAAACCTCTGCCGACAACAAGCCTCTCCTGTTGCTCTTACCTCACCAATCCTTTCCTCTAGAATGCAGGCTTTTGGCAATTCTTGGTCTAACTCTGCTAGACCTTCGAGCACTCTCTTACATGCCTAGGCTTCACTTCTGCAACTTTTAAAGAACACATCTATTCTTCTTCCATCCAACCTGCGGTAGAATTCTCCAGTTTTCACATTTTTCTTCTTCACTTTAAAGATCCTCTCTTTGGACTCTTTCATCTTTGCTCTCAAAGTACATGTTGATCTACTTTTGCTGAAATTTCTTCGATTTCTGCCAATGCGAGTTCTTCAAACAATCCTTCAAACCCGAGTTAAATAATGCTCATCACTCACCTTGAATTTTGTATAATCTTGCTTCTTCTTACACATATGTGCATCTGTATCTTGTAAATTTTCTCTCCTATCCAACCTTTAGTTGAATACCGAGTTCACTACCATCACCATCAAAGCTCTGTCACCTTTACGCAACCACAGTGCAATCATAAAATTCAAAATTGGGCAAAAAAATTGTTTTGCAACGAATCCTTGAATGATCTTGATGACACGCAACTCTGTTCTTGTAACTTCCTGTGTACCTTCACGCACACCTCCTCAAATGCGCAATCACTCTTAAATAGGTCAAACACAAATTTTTCCTGTACCTTTCCCAGAAGCATGTATTCCAAAATTAATCTTCAAAGAGCTATTCCCGGCTACGATACCACATGATAATGGGGACCCCCTTCCTAAACCACTTTCTCAACTCTCATGCATATAAAAGTGCACCCCCATCTTATTATACGAGGCCAGAATTTAAATAAACGTTGAAGCTTATCTTCTCTTAATCAAAGGTTATGAAACCATCAACTTTACATGCGGGGTTTAATTCAATGTATGCCAGAGACCTTAGATTAACACCCCGGTAATTATAAAAAAACCCAACCTTGCGACCATACTCTCTATAACGTATATAGGGCCACAAACGCTAGACCCGAGCCCATTAACATTTAATGTCATTTTATATATAAAACTTGGTTAAGAATTAGCAAGGGTACTTGACCATATAGTAAAGACTCTCGGCCCTACTACCTTATATTTCATCGACATAAACTTCCGCTCTCCATTCATATGCATATCAAATGGTAACAACTATTAAAAGTCCTCAACCTTTTTGGTTCAAAACCAAATTACATAACTAACCATTAAGACCCACCATATTAATTAATTAATAAACAATTATCAACACAATTAACACGGTCATACCTTTGAGCTAACTCTCATGCAAATCTCCTGTGAGAAAACCCTTGGATCTATTTCCAACATGATTGGACGTCAATCGCAATTTTTATTCCACAACACCTTAACACCCCGAGAAAAAGTGCGAAATGGGTGGTAAGGAATACCACTTATTCCCGGTGTCCTCAATAGAACAATATCACACTTTTTCCGGTCATTAAAAGCACCCATCTAACAATAATGCGAAACCCACTTGTGGGTTTATAGCCTTCCTATTCAACGCTCTCGGATTTCCGATTCCGTTTGTTCAAAGGTTAAAGCCTCTCTTGACCTACATTTCCATTATCTTGCCTTTTCATATGTTAACCTTTGGTTCATCGACATTTTAACAGCGCTACATGTTGCAATGCAGTTCCATCAGATTTTACCTTGTGCATTAGAGGTTCGATCAATCGAGAATTACCGAGTCTTCAAGCTTCGCTCTCCTCTTTTTCGGTTGGATCTCTTTGCTCAAATTTACCTAGGACACGCCTTTTAGTCGGGCCCATCGCGGGTCCTCAAAACATTGTGTATTCTCAATAATACACTAAATTAATCCTTGGATGCCTTCTTAAGATACGAGATATTCGGATATCGAACGTGTATCGAGAGTCAAATCCTCCATGTCATCGACCCCTTGCCGATGGTTGATGACTACAATCCTTCCTTCGTCTTCTCGAAGGCATACAACCCTTCATACAATTAACCCAAACTACGAATCGTATTAAGCACACTCATTAACCAACATCGAATTCCCAATCATATACGGAAGCATCATTGAAATCCCAAATTACAGAGTATATCCATACGTTCTTATACCATTACTTATTGAATTCAAAAGCCATTCACACGATGAGTATATCAAACAATACTCATGTTATTCGACGAGATCCTTTCATATACAAAACGAAATTACTTACAAAAGCTTCTAGTCTACGGCCGAGATCTTCAATTCGTGGCCTCTATCTCCTACTGCGCTCTACGAGATCTCTCTCAGTGCATGTAATACTGCTGAAGCTTACACTTATACGGGATGGAAACGAATCGACTCGGCTCCTACAATGATTCAACAAAACTCTTTAAATCCTCAAATCATAAATTTAGCCCACTTTCTAACCCCATGTGAGCTAACTCTTCCACACACATTCTATCTAATCGACTTCTCCTATTCTCTAATCATTCGAGGAAGTTACAATTCTCTCTACATTTAATCAAAATTAATTAAAACCTATTGATTTCATTACATAAAATATAACCCCCTTTGAAGACTCAAAACTCTAAGCCTATAAAACTACATGGAATTTATTTAGCCTAATGCCCCTACATCGGTTTTTCTTCCCACCAGTTCGACTAGCTAGAAAATGGAGAGAGGCAGGCTTTTAGAGGGAGGAAGGGAGGTTGGGATCCTAATCATGGGATAGGCCCTATATCTTAGGAAGGTTCCATGAGAGGTGGAAAACCTCTTCCTAATCGGGGAGATCCAGGAGGCAAACAACCCAACTTCTTTCGATGATTCGTCGGGGTTGTTGGGAATCAAACTTCCGCCATTTGTTAAAAAAAATTCCTTAATAGGCTTGTACAGAGCAAGACTCGGGGGACGGAAGCACACGGCGAGACTCGGGGACGAGCACTAGGCCGCGCGCCCACTAGTGTGCTTTTTTTTCCCCGACCTGGCATGGTGATGAAATAACTACCCGCGCCTGCCAAAACATGGATTTTTAGGGTTTTCAGAGGAATTTTTCTTCGGGGAGAATTCACTTGTCCTTATGTAGAAGGATGCCATCAAGGTGTTTTCGGGACATTTCTTTACATTCACGGTCACGGGAATAGTCCTACAATGTACGGGACGAGGATTGCGGGGACGGTGACAAAATGCTATGTAACACCACCAAACGGAGAGGGCTCTCTCCACGAGTTACAACCAAGAGGGCTAGATACATTAGGTTTAGGCTAGGTATGAGTTCGGGGGTTTTGATTTTATTTGATTAGGTTCTTTGGATGAGGATATTAGGTCAAAGAAGAGGCTAGATCGGGGAAAATAAAGTGGAGTTACAATCCATTCGATGGCGCAAGGTAGGTAGAAAGGCTAGCACATTAGGGTTCTTGGGATGGAATGATTCAATAAAGTGAGGAGCTAGGAAGAGCATGAAATATGAATTCTTCCCTAAGCGAAAGAAAGATGAATAGACTATGAAAAATTTTCAAAAATAGAGAGCATGTGAGATGGTCTGTTTCTCTAACTTGAAAATGATCATACGATAGACATGAAAATGGAAAATGGACCAACAATACATTCATACAAATGAAACGAGAGAAGAAACAATGCTATACAACCATACCATGGGTATCCCAAATAAATAAGTACACCTTTTTATTAAGCTCCTACCAAAATGATTACAATAGAGTCTCTCCGATCAATATGCCAACATCTAATGGATTCCAGCTTTGTGAAATGACTAAAACATTGCATGATATAGGCCTCAAAAAATTCCTCCCAGTGACCTCGAGGGTCGAATCCATGAGAGGAGGAGCGGTTCCACCAAAAAATGGTGAATACCTAGAGTGTAGGGTGGTCAAGCCCGACTCATCCCTCACTTTTTACAAGCCCCGATTCATTACACCTCATCATGAGTTTTCATCTAATATGTTTACTCTGGGTAACGATGCAAAAAAATGAAAATTACATTTGCATCATCAATTATATAAGTAAAATGCCAGTTTCCCAAGATGAAATTCAAATTTACAGAGAAAAAATAGAGAAAAATAAAAAAGTCGGAGTGCGCCCTCCCGAGTGCAGTGCGCCCTCTAACCCAACCCAGCTAAGTTTTGGATGGATTCTTACGATGTCAAATTGGGTAAGACAACTCATTGAAATACTCTATTTTTTATAAAATCATATTTCTTGGATTTTCATAATGGACATGATTTGACCTCAAAACACCATTCTCCCAAGACTTCTCGATTAACGCGGCCCGCCAAGGTGAAAAATGAGGCGAGCTGTGGTTTTTAGGGTGTTTTTTTTCACTTTTTTTTTCACCTACAGATTTCCAAAACAAAGCTTAGAAAAGTTGTTTTATAGCATGTATTCACCATTATTAATCAGCTAGTGATACTATGGCAAAATATGCCTCAAACAAAATCGCGATTACCTAGGGCGTTGCGCACTTGGCTTTATTTGTCTGGCTTAGTCTTGAAATGCACAAAATTTTAAAAATTTGCAAAAATGTCCCAAAACACCTTGTCAAAATTTACGAATGATGATTGATGATGAAGGTTATGCATGGAGTGAGGCTTCAATAAGAATATCCAAGCCTCTTCCTCTTTTTTGATGGTTAGGGTTTTTAATTTTTGCATTGGCCTTCTTAAGTTTTGACCTTGCAATCTTATTTTCCTTAGCATAATGCTTGGCCCTCTTTCTCAATATATCATTATCCATGTTTTCCTTCTCCATAAGCTTCTCTAGGTGTTGGTTATCACATCGAAGCCATTTTCTCCTGGTTCTCATTGAATACCCTTTGCTAATTGTTCATTCAAAGTGAGTTGATTAGCAAGCTCAACCTCCTTTTGCCTTTCTAGTTCTACAACTCTTTTCGACCCTCTAGTCCTAGGCCTTCTCCTTAGAACTTTTCTTCTGCCTCATTGGTTTCACTATGTTTCTAATGTTCTTAATGAAGACTTTTAGCTTTTTACGCCTCTCTTTGAGCTTTGATGAATTCTTCATCATTGAAATATTTGGTCTTCAGGCTTGTTGGTTCTCCTTAACTCAGAAATGTAATGACAAATTTAGATCTCTCAATATTATTTTGTAGCTCCTTAATCTTGGATTCTTTCTCCTTGATGATTGTGATAGTGATCGAATCATCTTGCTGACTCAAATCAGCAAGGTCAAACTCCATGTCTCTCTCTTGAAGATTCTCCTCCTCGTGCACGATCTCTTCTTGAATATACGCCTGTGTCACCTTTTGTTTTCCTTTGTCTACCTTATTTGGAAATGAAGAAGGCAAGGCCCCTCCCACAATGCGCGGGGAAAAACTTATTTATGACCTCTGCGGTATGTTTTTGCCAATATTCCCAAATTATCCCTCTTAGGCTTTCTAATCTAGCTACGCTTGGTGACCCAATGTGCACATGAAATGGTGATGGTGGTGGTGAAATGGGTGGATTAGTTTGAGCTGATGATGAATTAGGTCTTGTGGGATGAGATGGAGGAATGAAAATGGAGGGATATGGTGGAGGCACAACTTGAGCATGTTGAATTGGTGGGCTGAGTGAAGATGTCATTTTTTGTAAGAAAGTACTCCATGAGATGTTCAATTGATCAAGGTGATGGAGGACTATTATCTTGATGAGGGAGTGGTAGAAAATACTTTTCATATGGTGGTCATAATGTCTCTTTTGAACCGGAGTAAGACATTTTCAATGCTCGTGAGAACACACAAAATAAGGTATATTGCAGAGCATTTTGGCTCTTGTGAGAAGTGCATTAATAACCGAGACATGATATGTGTAGAGTCTGGGAAAATTCCTTCTGAGTAAAGTACTTCATGATGATTTTCATCATGGGGGCATACCTATCCGAGAGGTAAGAGAAAGAGAAAGGCCCTTTTCCTTCATTTTTGTACCTTGGCTTAATGTAGGGCTCTTGTAATGATCCTCCAGAAGTCTTTTTGTTTGTACCATTTTTTCAACAGCAACAGATTCTAGTCATGAAAATTTTGCTATCATGGATGTAGATACTATGAATGACACCAACAAGGGATTGCTTGGTTTCTGAATATTAGAGTAAAGAAACGTGGTCCAGCAATTGATATTGGACCATTTAATAATATGTTTTCAACATTGTTAAAACATCCTGCTTCTTCAGAAACATGTCACAATCATGGGGAGAGGCCATGCATTCTTTGGTTTTGGAGTTTCAGTACGAGGATCCTCCATCCTTTGTGTGGCCTCTCTCTTCCCTTTCTTCTTCCTCACTGATTTCTCTTTGTTTTTCCTCATAGCATAGTGTCTTGGCTAAAAACCCTAGGGAGATGATGGGAGTGAAATGTGGGTTTAGGGAGTGGGGATTGGGATGGAAAAAAATAGGGAGGGGAAGGGTTTATGAAATGAGGGAGAGGTGATAGGGAGTAAAAATGATAAAGGGGGAATTGTGAATGGGAATTTAATTACAAGTATGTAATTTTGGGAGCCTATGGAATTGAAGCACCTAGGTCTTATGGTTTTGTGAAAAGTGTTTTGGGAAATGAAGATAGTGATATAGGGGGTATGGATAAGGTCAATTACCCAATGTGGGAAGGAATGTGAAGTGGTAGGGAATGGAAATTGGGGATTTGATAGTGATACTAGGGTTTTAGCTCAAGAAAACACCAAATCTTGCCTGCTTATTAAAAACCACCCATAATTGATTTGAGGAAGAGGAGGAATGGTGTGATTTTGGCACTTCTTTAGGAGAGTGTGAAATGATTTTTTTGAAGTTTGAAAGTGATGCCAATCGATTTGGAGCTCATAATAATTTTTGGGCAGGTGCGTGGTGCCTACTTATGAGTGCACCCTCACTTTGCTGATTGTGTAGCGCACAGAAGGCGGTGAGCGAGTGCGAGCTATAGGTGTGCCTCCCACGATCATCCCAGTGCACAACGCCATACAAAAAACTCAATTTTTTCGCCCTTCAAGTGGAATTTCTTCTTTGTGGAGTAGGTGAATCAATCTTTGAGGAGAAATGAGGATGAATTTGATATCTTGGGGATTCCCTATACTTGGTGCATTGATGATTTGGGCACTTGGGACCCTCTTTTCCCTCTTGTTTTCAATTTAACCCTTTGAAACTTTCACCTTTTATTTTGACTTCTTTTCTTTGGAAATTGATCATTTTGATGGACTAGGAACTCTTTGAATTTACATTTTGATGTTTTGGCATCTTTGGAACATAGAAGTTAGCAGCTTTGGGATGATAAAATTATTACATTTAAAGACATAAAATTACAAAATGAAAAATATAAAAAAGCTACATCTTTGAACTTAAAATTACATGCTAAAATGAGATATTTCTTCACAAATCATCTTCACCTAGTGAAGAGAAGTTTATTTGGATCACCCTTTACTTGTTAGTCTTATGCAATGGAATAGGTTTTATTGAACCTTGGAAACCCTAGAGACCTAATGAAACCTTGAAAAACCATAAAAAGACCTAATGAGACCTTGAAGAATTTGGAATTTCAAGATAACCCTTAGTGATATTGATTTTATGGATGATGTATAGTGATGAGTATGAAGATATGCTAGCAAGTTATGAAATTCTTGGAAGAGTGATGATTTTCGACTTGGGGCTACCATCATTGACTAATTTTTTGCATGACCTAGTGGAATGGTAAAAATTACAGTGGGACTCTAAGATGATATGAAAGAGGATTTTGATCACGTGGTAGGATGAAAATCTTGACACTAACGAGTGTGAGGGTGCCATCTTCATATGGGTCTTCACTATGTGTAACTTCCTTTGTGAAATACCATTTGTTGGGTCGAAATTGCATGACCATTTGAATCTTCTAAGAGTACATATAATGTGAAATAATGATTTTATTATTTGTTATATTAATAAATTACATCCATGCATGGATCATAAAACATTACTAATTTTGTATATTATTTCATGTGTTTATAACTTTACGTGTCATTTATCCTTTTTTTAGGTGTGTGGGTGTGTGAAACACGACTTCCCTCAGACTAGGATGTGCCATATCTCAATTATACGCATTTGTACATTGGATCACGTCAAGGAGATTCATGTGGCCTAGCATTCTATGGTGGTGTCAAGAGATAGTTGAGATTGTTTGTATGTTTGAGAAGGGGCGCCGATGAGTTTCATGGACTTGCGGGGACCATCTTCTAATCCACCTAGTAGACGAGAGTTGAATTAATTGGGGTGGTTTCTTGTCATTAGGTGTTCTTCTTAGAGAGGTACATGAAGAAATTGAAAGGGATTTTGTTCGACGAAGGGAAACCAGGGGTCTATGGCGGTACATATCGTATGAGTCTATCTATTATGCCGATGAGTACATCAAGAATATTGACAACGCCACCGAGGGTGAAGTGATTTTGGGACAATGAAAGGGATGAAGAAAAAAGAGAAGGGGGCTTCTCAGCAGATGGAAAAAGGTGCATGATAAAGGTAAGTGACTTATAATTTTTTAATTTATACAAAGTAACCCTTCTGACTAATGAACTTTGATATAATGTATATTTGGATCTAATATGTACTATATGTCGGTTTGATTTGTCAGCGAATGCATAAATTGAAGCAATAAATAAATTTTTCTTTACAATTCCAAAGAAGTGACACAATAGTGGGTCGCATTGTGCAAAAAAAGATGATTAAATGGGATAGTGACGAGCTCTTCCGAGATGGTTTAATGGTAGTAGTGTGCCTTATCCCAATCATTAAAAATAAAATATGCAATTATATACTGACGGTTAGGTTCTTGACCAAGTTAGAGAAATACGGTGCAACCGATCATTACCCACATCTTTGAAGAGGATGCGATAAACATATGGATTGGGTGCAACAGCTCGGTAATAATCTATTTATGTACATTTCAAACTTAATAATGCACCTTTGAAATGCACCATCTATATTTCATATTTTAATAGTTGGGTTATTTATTTATTTTCTAAGTTGGTTTAATCTATTTATAAAAACATAGTGTAAAAAAGCGAGCTTAATCACCTCCCGAGTGCTTAAGTAGCCTACGTTGGAGGAAGAGGCCGAATCAAAGAAAACATCTTGTATCATAATATAGGCCGCCCATGGCCAAGGAAACCGACCCAAGAATTTTCTTCCCAAGCATGGAAACTAGCTTGCGATACTATTCCAGGCCCAGATGTACATAAAAATAATAGAACTATTTGTGCTATAGAGTACATTCTAAATTTCCAATAATGCAACGAATCCAAGACCAAAAACTCCAAAAGAAAAAGAACCTTTCATGAGACTAGGCACAATGGGTGTGGGGTGGACTTTCTTCACAATTGGGCGACTATAGCCTTCATCACGGTCGGCGGCCTTTTCTTTGGGTCGTAGCTCGGAGGAAGAAGGAGAGTTGGAGCTCTTGGCGCGTGTCCTCGCGCACGGAGTTGTCCGCTGTTTGGAGGTTTGAGAGCTCGAATCGTCAACGCGGAAGTATAAGATCTAGGTCTTGAGCGGGAGGGCGATTTCTTCCAGGAGGCAACCTGGGGAGGCTGTCCGAAGATAGTGGACTTCCTTTGCCTCTTTTGCGCTCCCGAGCCTTGTGAAACATCACCGAAGCCTCCCTCACGGAATGCCACGTTTGTGATTTTCTTTGTTACCCATGGTATGTTCAATTTGATACGGAAGATGAAAGTGGCAACGTTGCGGCGGAAGGCGGATGGCTTCATCATCCCCAACCAAGAGGGGCGGCCTCGAGCCACTTCATCCACCTTCTCCTTTGTCGCCTCCACCCCACCGGCATCTCATACGTTAGCGTCGCTGCATTTTTATTCTTACCGAAACGGTCGAAAGGGAGTGGGAACCTTGAGAGGTTGAGGATGGAGCTTAAGTAGGCAGAGGAAGGCGAAATGTGGGCGGTAAAGGAGGACGAAGAGCGCATTGGGGAATTTTGAGGTCTAAAATGGGCCTCCTAAGAAAAAAATGTACAACCAAAATAAAATTTATAAGAACAGTAAGTTCAAGATGATGATGTCATCCATAATGGATGATTCACCATTTTTGGAGTAAAAAAGTAAAAATATTAAAAATAATAAAATAATAAACCTATTTTTCAACTCGTATTTCGCTTATCTCCCAAAATTTTTACTCAAATTTCGACGAAATTACTTGTTGGACTACGAATTTAATTCCTCATCAAGGAGTACCCATGTTGCATACTAGATGAACTCTTCTACACAAAAAATGAGAAATACATAAAAAACGTGATTTTAATCACGTTTTTTATGTATTTCTCATTTTTCATGTGGTAGGACCCATGGTATGCAACATGGATGAGGGTCGCTCTGCATCCAACGAGTACTCCCGCTGCAAAAATTTGATAAAAACTTTGGGAATTAAGTTGAAAATATGAATTGAAAAAAGTTGTTTTTCATTTTCCCTCTGGTGATGATGTCATCGAAATCTTATTTGATTTTTTTTCCACTATTATTTTATAATTTTCCTTAGAGCCCATTTTAGACCTCAAGAACCCCTAATGAAGAAGAATTGAGCTCGGAGGCGGAATGCGGTGATGGAATGTTGGGGATGGCTCGGAGAGTTAACGCATTTATTATTGCGGGGAGAGTCTAAATGAAGGTCTGCGAAAAAATGGAGGGCTAAAGGCCGAAGCGGTTTGGGGAAAATTTTAAATCCGGAGGCGAGGGGAATGGGCATGCGAAATTCTCATTGATAGCTCCAAGCACACGAGATTAATGCTAAGCAAGTGGAGGAGTGGCGTGAGAACGACCCTCTTGTAGGTCTTTAATGGTGGAGGTGCGCATGCGAACAGCTTGCAAGTGGCTAAGGACAAGCATTGCAATTCACACCTTCCACCATTCATTGCTATTCATCTTGCTTGTCAGGATTAATAAAATTTGATTATTATAAAGATACATGACACTATGATTTTTAACTTTTTTATGGATGCATTTGTTCCCATCATGTGGGCATATAAGACCTGGTACACACGTAAATCTTTGTTGATGGACACATGACACAAGACTATGGAGTGGAAGTCGAGTTTGATTAATCTAGTTGAGATAGCCACCATGATCAGAAACCTAGTAGGAGGGACATTAGGTTACGTTGGAAAGATACAAGATATCATTGAAGTGGACTTCTCTTCTTTTTCGATTATGTGTTATTTTTAGGTGCAAGTAGTGGGACACCTTTGATCAGAATAATGTAAAGAAAGATCACGATAGTAGGCTGATATGTATCAACTCTAGAAAGATGTGGGATAGAAGCTAGAGGTAAATTATGTTTTCCCCAAACACTATAACCAAGATTGGTGGTTCATGTTAGAAGGACATGACCCTAGATACATTGTATTTTTTTTGAAATTAATAGTGTTATCATGTCAATAGTAGGAAGATAATGAGGTGATCATGAGAAAAGAGTGATATGGTACATACGGTATTTCATCATTTATACTATTTAAGATGAGTTTTTATAAAGAATAGGACTTAACCTTATAACTAAGACTCTTTTTTTGAAACATTATAATATGTATTTTGACTTAATTGGTTTGCATTGTGTTAATGTTAAAATCATTTCAATTGATAATTTTCAATTATGTTAATACTCCAGAAAACAATGCATTGTATCAAGTTATTTTTTTTATGTCAATTCCTAAAATAATACAACTACTTGATTGCTTTAAATGTGTGTTAATGGAATCTTCAAAATTTTAAAAAATGTATTAATGTATATTGTTATTTTTGAGTATATAAAATCATAATAAAATAATGATAATTCTAAAATTCAATTTATTTGCATTATTTTCTAAACTTTGTTAAATACATTACAAAAATTCATATTATTCTAGATTTATTATTTTACAATTATTTATATTGTAAAAATTTACAAATTTACAAATTTACAATTATGAGTTAATTTAAAAATATATCGATATACATTTTACATACGGTAGTTATGGTTCAAAATTGACAATTAATTTACAATTTTACAAATTTTCAAATTTCGAAGTTTACAATTTTAATAAAATTGAATCATGACAATACATACAATTACAATTAAATTTTTACAATTTCACAATACAATTACAATTACAATTACGAGTTTACAAATATTTTACATGATTACAATTACGATTTTACAATTTTACATACAATTACATTAAATTACAATTACAATCATTTCACAATACAATTACAATTTTACAAATATTTTACATACAGTTACAATTAAAATTAGAAATTAAATTAGAATTTACAATTTTACATACAATTACGTTTAAAATTACAATTAAAATCACGATACCTAAATTACAATTACAATTACACAAGATTTTATAATTACCAATACATAATATTTAATAAATATCATAATTTAATGTTAAAAATAAACATCACGACCATGATAACCATGTTACAAACATCATATTCTAAAATACACATTCAAGGTCGCTAGCATCGTCTAATCATCGTGATCAAAGTCATCGAACAAAACACAAACATTGTAAAACATCATCACAACACAAACATCAAATATACATCTCATGTCAAATAATAGCTATCACATACACATCTATATGCAAACACATTAAATGAACATATCTAACATGGCCAAAATATGCACATCATGATGAAAACAAAGATGTAAATTAAGTACATCAACATGAATATAAAATACATGCACTATATATATATATAATAAGCGTATAATGTCACAAAATATACAGTAATAATATAATTTTATATAAATGTCAAATATCTGGTGGTGCTACATCGATATTATAACTAGTACTGGTCGAGGCACAACTGCATGCGATGGTGCGACCTCATTCTTAGATGGATAGTGTGCACCTTTCTGGAGGTGCACATTGATGAGAGTCGTCGATGGTGCAACTGCTCGGTGGATGGTGCTGCTTAGATGGACACGCTTGCTGGATCAAAGTGCTGCTCGTTCGATCGCCATGTGCTGCTCGGGGACTAGGTTCCTGGCGAGATGGTGCGGAGAAACACTTTCCGAGAATATGCATGGTGATAAGGACTCGATGATGGGCTTGCTCATCTTGTACGAGGTGAAGGAGGAGGTGGAGTACTAGAATGATGATCACTCCCTCGTTATCATGATCATCGAGATGAGTTGCTACTTCGCACATCTCCATGATGCTTATCCCTCCTAGTACACTGGTAGCACCCAAGGCTCCAACGATATGATGCATAAGGGTCATCATATTGCGGGGAGACTGTCTCCTCCCGAGCTGCAGCGAGCCTCTGATCGGCCACGGATCTCTGCTATGATTGTAGCGAGGAGGACTCCTCATCAGCCATGAGTCAACATAGTCGATCGCCCAACTCCATCTGAATCGAGTGTACGCTTCTCCCAGCATCCCGAGGTATCTACACCGAGGATCGGGTTGTCACCTTGATCAGTTACCTCCTCCATCTCCTCGTCATGATCTACACCCAGATCATTTTAGTGGGGAACAGAATCATGTCCCCAATAAGATGTGCCGATATCTACAAAATATATAGTACACAACAATAATTAGACAATTTCATTAAAAAATTTAATAAAACAAGTTAAAGAACATGTTAGAATATATTTTATTCTAATTAATTAATTAAGACAATAAATGAAACTATATTAATTTAAAGAAAAAACTAATATTGCCTCTAGCATCCGGTGGCTCATCACCGTGGCCAGAAGAGGATATTTAGCACACCCTCGCCAAATCGGCAGAGCGTAGGACATGACACCATCACGAACAAGTGATCATCGGCCTTGGCCTTTAGCAACTCCGGTGCATGAAGTAGATATCTGGTTGGATAGTCGGATAGGCCCCTCTTGGGCATCATACGGCATACGCATCTGTACATACGCTTATCGGTGCAAGGTTGCGCAGAAAAAAAGTATACCTTGTCTCCCGGAAAACCTATCGAAAAATAAAAAAAATAGCTGCGAAGCAAAAGGAAGGTCAACCTCCCACATGCATGAGAAAAAAATCTATCTAATGCTATACAAAACTACCTTAAAAAAAATCGCAGGAGACTATCTCACAAGTCGTGGCGTACGGAATAAAGAATCAAAAATAAAATAATAGTGGGCAACTAATGCGTTCCCCATCACTAGTATAGTGTGCAATGGTGTCAGTGGTAGTGGGAGAGGTACCTCCCTCCCTATGGACCAAACGAATCAATACGTGGCCGACCATAGGAACACCTAAAAGTCTGCCCGGAAAAGTATATCGTCCCTAATGTATCCTCGGGGTACGCCAGGCGATTCCCTCGCGCAACCCACGGGGACATGCGGGAGGCCGGGGAAAATCATGCTCCTCTCCTAGATAGGCCGGTAATAAAATAGATTTCCTCCTTAGTGGGCTCGTACCATGGCCAAAACAGGCCCATAAAACACAGCCCGTTGGGCATCCCACCTGTGGAGTCAGTTGTCCCAATAACCCTCGACCTTTCGGGGATGTGGCCTCCTCCCCTTAGAACTTGAGGGAGGCCTGCCTCCCTTGGGAGCAGGCGGGTGGGTGTCCTAGCTAGGGTGGTACAAGTCTCTCCCTCTCCCATGCCTCTCACGGTACGAATCATGTTATAACGGTCCTCCATATGCTCTTGTTTTTCTCTTTTCTCTCTCTATTGACGTATTTGAATGATTCATATATTAAATACATTATTTTTTATTAAATGAGAAATGTATATATATATATATATATATATATATATATATTGAAAAAAAAACACTCGGTGCACCCAAAAAACGGTTACGCACGGGTGCCGGTGCGACAACAACATTACGCCTTTAACGCGAAACACGAATTTTTTGTGTGGTGCGTTGAAAAATGCATATATATAGGCGGATAGTTTGGTCGATACACCACACGAAAATAGTACATAGTTAACGATGCGGTCTGTAAGAAACCCTGCTTGTTAATTATGCCGGCGTCGGGCGATGCGTTAAATAAACTATCCACCTCGAGGCGGTTAGTTTGGTCAGCATCGCCGATAGGCATGCATAATTAACGGTGTAGTCTGTAAACGACCGCACTGCCATGTTATTTTTAAAAATTTCTTGTGTACGTTTTTCTTGGTACCATAACGTAACCGTGCGGTTTTCGTGAACACGCGTTCGCGATTGTAGCCTATAAATTTATAGCGTACGTGAACGGTGCAAGGCTGAATAGATTGAACCTGCACACAATTTTTTTTAATGGTAAGGATGCCTCATAAGCTAATAATAAATTTTAATGTGCCTAAAGGTTTGGATTATTGAGAAACAAGTAGATTACATATAGATTTGCGTGTCGAGGAAGCATATTGTGAGGATTACCAAAAAAAAAAACAAATTTTCCACCGCTTTTGAGGTCGAACTCCACTGGTAGGCAATGGACGGTAGCATTGAGGGCGATAAAACCTTGCGATGGTAGGGCGCCCTCGAGAGAATACAAACTCACATCGGTGCTTGAGAGCTCTAGAGCACTAAACAGTAAAAATGAGGTTTTTTACGGCCCTTTTTTTAATTAACCATTTATCGGTACGCTCGATTTTGAGATGCTGCTTGGGTGGTGCTATCAATGACGCACCACACATCGTTACGGTGCGCTAGATTATGGAGACACACTAGGCCAATTTTTCGTAGGTAGCGGTGCATTGGAGTACCTAGATGCCCCTTAGGGTCGGGTTGTAGGGAGAGCAAAGTGTCTCGGTGTTCTAATTGATAGTATGCACCGGAGTGCACTTTTCATAAAACGTCTTAGCAAAAAAAACATCCATAAAGTGATTTTGCGGATTTTGAATATAAAAAATTGATTTTTGAGGATTTTTAATTCATTAAAATAATAAAAAAAAGTATAGGACTAGAATTGCAAAATTAATGAATCAAAAATTAATTTTACTTTAAATTATAAACAAAGCCACCCATTTTTTTTTTATTTTTTTTCAAAAGGAAAAAAACTGCAGCGTATATGGATGTGCCAGTTCAAAATAACATTGCACTATGAGACCAAATACTTTCATCCAAATTTGTTCATTAAAGTACATTTTTTGAAGTCTATAATAAATAATATCATAAAGTAATATATTCTGGTTCACCAAAAAACTACAACATAAATAAAAGCTGGTTCTTATCTGATCATCCGGCTAAAACGTACCCCGTCTTCTTTAATACATTGGTCGAGAGGTCGAAACCTCCATACGAGAGAAAAACAAAATTGCTCCCAAAATGACATTTTTAACTACCCATTTTTTTTAATTACGACATTTTTTATATCATTTTTACTTTCATGTATAAATTTAGTAAATAATAAAGTTTACTTAAATATATTTATTCTTCCTTGTATATTTTTGATAAATTATTATATAAAAATTTAAATTTATTTTATTTTATTTTATAATTAGTATATATTAATTTTTGTGTGGAGATGTATAATCAAATTACATCTAAAAAATAATAAAATAATACTTATTAATTAAAAATAATTATGATAGCCAAGTCTTACGACAACCCATAAATCGTAACTATACATTATTAAATTAGAGTCTTTATTATACCTCATGCCTATAATCCCATCGCCATGACATATATAACTCGTGAAGTCATGTCCATATTTATTACCTCACATCTCGAACTCCCCGGCCTTTGCCTTCGGGAAATTGAATGGTGATGTCGACGATGGGTTAGCGTTCAATGAATTAAGCACACGTGAGTGCCTTCGTACAATTGATATTTGGAGATTGAATCGCAAATGCCTTGATGTGTGAACTGGTACTATATCGTAACATTGGATGGTGCAGGATTGATCGGTTTGATTTGTATTCTCCTCCCTTTCAATTAAAACAATGGTTGTTAAACGTTGAATGGGTGAATAATTTCTTCTTGTTTACTCTCTCAAATCAAGCAATTGCGAGTTTATGAGTTCTTGTGTAAAGTGCCACGACGTCTATGGTTTGCAAGCATTTTATACCCAGTTATTTGAGGATAATAACTTTGATGAGTTAGAAGCACCCAAATTTTCTTGTTGTATTTGAAATACTTTTATTAGTTCAACGCATAAGAAATTGCCGCGTCTATGGTTTTGCGAGTGTTTTATACAGTTGTTGAGGTTAATAACTTAGGTAAGGTTCAACACCCAAATTTTCTTGTTGCATTTGAAATACTTTTATTTGATTCAAAGAAATTTGTTTTAACCAAGCAAATTTTATTTATTTGGATATATATTTTATTTACTTGCTTGTACTTACTTCCGGAATACGAACATTCTTTCATTACAATTTTTCTTGTTGCATTTGAAATATTATGGATAATATATTTATTTATTTGGGCCCCTTACTTCCGAGTTAAGAACATTCTTTCTTCCGGGAATATGAACATTCTTTCATTCAACACATTTTCAATATTTTAGAATTCATCACATCTATATAAGAATCCATTGAAAATTTACAATTAAATTACATCTTTGAGTCAATATTTAAGAATCTTTTATTATTTAAAATGGAGAAAATGGTTGAAATCTAGATGACATGTTCACAACTAAATTATTACAATGTTTGAATTCTTCCTTGTAGCATACATGGGAGTTTCTTTATTTAATTTTCCAATTAGATAGGTATGGGTTAGAATGAGTATTAATTAGTTTTTTTTGTTTTTCTTTATTCTCATAAATCAACCAAAACACAGAAAACCCCCACAGTTTATATGTCAATATGTAAATTTGAAGTTTATAGTAATATTTGATTTGGTTATAGTAAAATTGGTGACTTTGGACCATTACCTTCAATACTCAATGAAGTTTACGGTAATATTTAGTTATATTAAAATTGTGGTGTCTTGGGACCATTTTGTCGATACTTAAATTTGAAGTTTACGGTAATAATTTGGTTATAGTAAAATTGGGCTGATTTCTAAACGAAATTTGCTCTCAAAACCCCTTACGATTTAGGAAATGGAATATGGTTACCTGATAGCAACGTTGTTTGAATTTTTTTCCCAAATCGGGAAATGTGGTACGGTTACGGACAAATTTGTTTGATTTTTTTAATTCAATACGAATGTTGTTTGATTTTATTTTATTTTTATTATTATTATTTTTTTCTTCTGGAAATGTGATATAGTTCTAGAAACGTTTTTTGATTTTTTGGTTACGGTAGAAGTTGTTTAATTTTTTATTCAACCGAGAAATTAGTTAGCACGATTTAATGAAATTTGTAAAAAATCAATAACTTTATATATATAATAATAATATAGAACATCTTTATTGAGATAATGGGGTTTGTATGTAATTTTATAATTTTATTAAATTAAAAAAAAAATTGAAGTCAAAATTTCATAATTTTTGTTGTGAGTAATTTATTTTGAGTAAATATAAAATTATAAGGTTTAATATTTTGTATTATGGTTATTATATGTTATAAATTAGAATTTTGTTTCTCGTGAGCAATGCAACATTATAATTAAGAATATAAATGTATATTTTGAAAAATATTTGTACGAAACGATGAATTATCCATTTGGCTTAGTGCACTTGCCCATACATCTTTAGTTAAAAATTGGTGATATATATTTGAGTGGATTTTTGGTTAAGGTTTCTTGATTCTGACATCATCATTCGGTGGCAAAGTGAAAATAAAAAAACCCAAATGTTCTAGCAATTTTCAAACCACAATTTTGCATTAAGCATCTAAGAAATACAAAAATTTGCCATTTCCAAGTAAATATAGAGTTAAGTGGTAGGCTAGGTAAATAAAAATTCCAAGCTAACTTGACTACTTCAAGTAAATATAATTCCATTTCCAAGTAAATATAACTCCATTGCTAACGTAAATGTGGAATTTATATGGTTTAATTTAATATAGAATTTGATTTGAATACATCATTATAAGTGTAATTGTGTATATCAATGAACACACAAATCATGGAAATTCTAGTGTAAAACTATGCATTTTCTTTAGTATAAACAATCATTTTAAAAGATTTTTTTGACCTGGATTTTGATATGAATGTAAAAGAATTGAAGAAAATGAAGGAATATTAACATGAATGGAAAGTCATTGTCAATGGCACCAACCACATTTTTTCTTGTTTAATTGGTGATTGTGCTGTGTATTCTTGATTGAAATTAAGTGGCCTTAATCACTATCTTATAATGATACACAATCCTCCTTCCTATTCCTCCACGTCAAAGAGGGGCAAAGAGATCACAATTCTAGAGAGAAGTGGGGTCAAGTCGCCGAGCAAAGTTAGAAAGTAGAATGAAAATATCCATTATGATGTAGATGCAAGGTTATGTCATACCCAAACAAGCATATAAAATATTTGTTCATGAAGAAATTATTTCTCTTGTAAGTATTTATTTGGCATGGTTATGTGTGTCTTATTATAATAATATGAATATATGATTACATGTTAATCATTGAGTTGTTTTTAATAACTGATACATTTCCCAATAGATGAGCTTGATGGTGCCTCAAAACTCCAAAATAAAAAAGAAAATTGATCATTGGGACCAAAACCTCGTAGACGCATGGACACGATTAAGTGCATAGAAATGGCTTTGCAACAAAAAGAAAGAGAAGAATTTTCAATGATATAAGGGCGGAAAGAGATAGATGGACATAACCCTAACTTAAACTATGAATATAATAGATTTAACAAGCTGATGCTCACATAAGTCTAATTTTTGCTTGTATTTATTTTCAAGATATTTTCACATTAAATGACATGTTTATTTTTAGTATCGATGGTATACTAATTCCCCATTTTTATTGATATTATTAGCCTAATGAGCATAATTACATGAGAGATCTTCCATATTATTTGCTCACTGATTTTAGATTGAGTAACTCAAAAACCCAACATGCATGTTTGAACCCCCACATGCATCAAGTTGTGAACCATTTCTACGTTCGCCTAGATTTCCATGATTTTGGAGGAGGTAGTTTGTTTCCATACAAACTATTTCACATCAACATTAGCATACATATTCCTATATTCTTGGGATGACAAGTGAGAAAACATATATTTTATTATTCGAGATTTCTTTTCTTATTTATTATTATATTTTACTATGATGATAATAAATAAAATGGATCTGCAGTATTGTTTTGGAACCATTACAATCATTTGAAACCCCAAAACATGATCATGGTCTTGAAAATAAAGTAAGTGAGATGGATCAAGTATATATTTAAATAATTCTTTACAATTGTTAATTATCTTTACATTTAATTTGGTTTGATATATATATATATATATATATATATATATATATATATATATATATATATATATATATATATATATATATATGATATTTTATCTAAGAATAAAGAATGTTACATCTCCTCAAATCCATCCACATATAATAGATAGCGTGCAAGTGATGCATCCAAAGCCACAATGTTCACAACCATTGGCATGTTCACCTTGTCTTTAAAGAATTTGGGAGATGTAAGTTGTATACCCTATACCATAGCTCATAATACATTGACATATAATTTATTATACATTATCATTGAATAGTTTTTCAATGAATTGTGTCTTCTTCCATTTTGCATGGTGCCCATCTTATTCATTATTTCCATACTATTTTTGCATTTGTTTTTAACCCATTTTTTATTATGTTGATATCAATTTTCATATTATTTATTACGTTTTAACTTTTGCGAGAAAGAAAAAAGGGCAAATGATCTTGGGATGGTGAAAAGCAGAAACCACCAAAATACTTGAAAGCCATTGGGTTCATGTCTTGAAAACAATACATAGAGCATATATGCTCAAGCTGGTATTAACTCTTACTAAACCGAATAGGCTTACCACTTTGAGAACTAAAACAACTCACCATGTGTAGGTAACTTGAACATATTTAGGGCATTAATTAGTGTTTTGTGTGAAAGAAGTTCTCTTTTATAATGAATATTATATTTTTGAATGATAGGCTAAATTTCTCTTTCGATATAGAATGGTGCATTAGAGGTGTTTTTCATTTGAAATTATATGTCCACTTTGTCTTATATCCCATTGATACACTTTAAAATAGTTACATATCAACTATACATATGATATATTCTTTGGAATTTTTCTTAAGTTCATGACTTAAATGTACATGATTAATCTTTCTTTGATTACATGCTTGTTAGTAGCTTAATGATGTCAACATACACTACTCTCACAATATAGTTAGAATTAGTCAAGGGATACACTTAGATAATGAGAAGTTATGTATTTTAAACTTTAGTTATTCTAATAAGAATAATTTCTCTGAAATTTCTTTCAGAAACTAAAAACTAAAAAAAAAACCCCAAGACTCACTTTTTACATTCTACAATACCAATAATTATAAAATTTATACCACTAACATTGAAAGGCATATGCCTTTTGTGCTTTTCTGATTAAAAAAACCTTTTGGAGCTAAGAAAAAACTTAGGGCACTAAAAAAATGTTTAACACTCTTTCAAAACACTTTCATGCATTCTACTTTTACTTTATACAATGTCGTGCTATTCGGTTACTTTGAAATTAATTCATATTATGTAATTAGTTTCCAATTCAACTATACATTTCAAAAGTATTGATAAGTTAAATTACTTGAGACATACCTTTGGTGCTTTGTAATTTAAAATATTTTGGAGCCTTAAATCTAAGGGCACTAAAAAAATGTTTTAACACTCATTTCAAACACTCATATTCCTACTTCATTTTGCATAGTCTTTAGTCATTGAGTAAATTCTAAAGTGATTCATATTTTGTAAATCGAGTTTTCAATTCAACTATTCATTTAAAACTATTGATTAGTTAAATTAAAAGAGTGAAATTCCTTGGGAACATAAATACAATTAACTAAAAAATATATAATTAGTATCTATTCTTGAAAAAAAAAATAACAAAAAAATTATTTTATTTAATACTTTTGCTTTAATGTAATGATAAATTTTTTTTTCTTCTAAAATATAGTTTAAAACATAAACGGTACTTATTTAAATCTTAATATTTATAATTTATCGAAAATGTCAAGGGATTTTTTATTAAAATTATCATTAATTTTTTTTTTCAATATAGATAATTCTTGCACATACATTATTCATAAATAATTTTTAAATAATATGAAAAAAAATGATTTATATTAAAATATAATTCAAATTATGACAAAGTTTTTCAATTAATATGAAATTTATTATATTAAAATTATACATGGACATTAAAATACCTATTTATAGAATGTGTTATTAGTTTATTATTTATATTATTTGATGGAGAATAACTCAAATTGCATTAAAAAAATATCTAGATAGTAATATGACAGCGATAATATGTGTAACATTTTCCTTAAATTTACTAAATAAACATGTTTGGTTATATATTTTTTATTTTAAACCTTTCAAAACTTTTTAACCCGGTAAAATTATATTTATTTTTCGTTTTATTGAATATACTACATTCAAATAAATCTCACTTATTTATTTTAGAAAATGATATATTTTCCATAATCGAGATATCTGAGTTTAATATTTAGATATAAAAAATAAACAGTTAAATTGTTAAAGAACAAGATTTGATGAGAGATAAGAAGAACCTTAAATAATAGTTTTTTTGTTCCCACCATTATTTCATGGAAAAGAAGGTGAAAATATTGAAATGTCTTCCATCCCCATGGGGAAACCTAATTCGGGGAAGCTAGTGAAAATGAATCTTATATGTGAGGAGTTTTGAGGTTCAAATCTCTTTGATTCACGTGTTCTTGTAAACATAAGTAGTGGTAGTCGTGAATAGACCCCATGTTAAGGTATTCTCTACATACGTAAAATAAATAAATTTAGAAATATCTTTCATTCCTATTTTTGTTATCATCTATGTCATGAAAGAGAGGTGATAATATTATAATCGTGCTCATTCTTAATTTTTTTGTTGTCCTCCAGTAACATGTTGCATAATATTCTAGTTTTGGGTAAACCATAAAGTTTCATATTTATCTTTCTACACACATGTTGAAGAGAAATACGGTTGAAAAACACTCTCAAACCGTTGGACTCTTCCAAAGTTATAATTTAGAAATACCTTGCGACATATTTGTTCATTTTTACCCATTTTATAACAACTTGAAGCCACCAAACAAGTGTAACCCATTGATAATTCCTTTTTAGGGGAAACAATATTAGTGTGTAATGAATTCTTCATAATTAGTTCATGTCTCCCCAATCCTACCTTAAATTTATTAGAATGATTATTTGCAAAATATAATTCCCATCCTTCACATACAACGAAGATTCCCTTTTGATACTCATTTTAAAGAAAAAGAAAGAAAACTCTTATAAATTTATTCCTTAACCACTACCCCTACTAAGTTTTCTTCTTTACCCTATGAAATGCATCAAATATGATAAATACATTGGCTGCATTTGGCTGCATACATTATTGTTAGAATGTTTTTTAAGTCACTAACATTATTTATGTTTATTACAATAAATTGATGTACATTATTATTTTAATAGACATGTTTATTTTGTAATATAATTTTCAAAATTTTAATTTAAATATCACTAATTATAAAGTAGATGGTAAATATTTAACCTCCATAAATATGTTAGCATATTCATAAATTAAAGTTGAGATTTATCTTGAAACTAGTTATATCTTTTTGTTCTTTTAATTAAATTAATAATTTTTAAAAATGACCATAGCATGGTCTTGCTTCATAGTAATGTAACAAAATCCATTTATAAATTAAGATTCTCCATGGTAAAGTGATGTTAAATCTACATGGTTAAAAGACACACATTTACATGTTCTTTTAAATACATTATTTATCCATATATTAATTCTTTTAATAATAATAATAATAGTAAGTAAATTTTTATGTTTTTTTTTCTTTTAAATTTTATCATGTGAAATGTATTTTGAGGTAAGATTTTGATGTCTATCGACACTTACTAACAATTTAATGTATATGGTCATCCTAGTCTAGTTTATACATAAGCATATGTTATTATCATTAAAAAATGACCATATATTATTCAATCAAATTAAGGATTCACTTTAATAAATTTATAATTGTAATTAAATTATAACTTAATTTTTTATAAGATATACCTTAAATATATTATAAATATTTAATAAAGCATATTTTATAAAAATGCAATTTAAATTGTTTTTTTTTAAGATTAAGATGGAATATTATTACAAAGTATATCATGTCATGAATTCATAAATAATATTTAAATTGAAATCAATTTTTTTTAAGGTTAAATATAAAATTATTTTTAATAATAAATATAATAGTTTAATTTCAAATTTATGGTTTTTTTTTTGTAGAATAGGGATTTTATCCACATAATAATTTGATTAAAAGAGTTTATAAAAGTTTAAACTTAACCTCAAATTCTAGTTTATGAAATTTTTGTTTATTTATCCATCTATTTTTGGATATGGGTTCATGTACATATACTTATCATATACATATATATGTACATAAAAGGAGACACCACGATCAAAATATATATAGATGAATCAATTTGTTCTCTTCATATCTTGTCAATTTGTAATCTTATAAATATATGTTTGAAATATTACTTTGCTATAAACATTATTCATTAGATTTACTGTCAAATTTTTTGTTACTTGTAAAAGCTGAAATCCTGATAAAATAACATATCTCTATCAAAAGTAAGAAAATTCAACAAAGAAATTTTTTTTTCTAAGTAAAGCTAATTTCTATTATAGTGTCACAAAATACAATCAAACTTCATAGCGGGGTTCTTTGGACCTGACAACCCACATTGGTCGAATAGAGAAAAAGCTGATCGAAAATGGGTTTCCCTTCATGGGGAAACTTGACCCTTAATGAGTTCGGAGGTCCAAAGATGGGTTGCCCTTCCGGAGGACCAACCATTAGCATAAGCATAAGTGACAAGTATCCTGCGAACGGAAGTAGAAATAGACATAAAAACTAAGAAGGAACATGTATGCCAGGCGAAGACTCCAAGGAGGCTGCGGCCCCTGCGGCTTCTGGATGTCACGGTGCTCCTTATGAGGATTCTCCCTTAATTATGGAAAACGACTAAAGTCGAACATGGTCTCGATGTCCTTCTTTGAGAGCTGGGGAGGCTCTCTCGGTTGAGGTGGAGACCAATCGATTGGCCCTGGCGAAAGCTGAGTGTGCCGCATGATCCATACAAGATTTTTTTGTATGAGTCCTCGGTTAGGCTTCTCCCACTTTGTTATCCTAGTCTTCTGCCGGTTGCTTGGCCAAAGGAAGCGAAAAATTTCCTTGGCATAGGGGAGGAGGAGAAGCTGAAAGAGTGGATTTGTGGAGGTGATTTATACTACGGCCACGGAGAGGTGGGCTGCTCCTCCCCGGGGGGAGATGAATCGAGGGCGGGCATAGAGAAAGAAAATGTGGGTTGATAACCTTGGGTTCTTCCATGGAAACATAAATGGATAGGGAGATTGCGGTACGTGTGGGAGGGTGGGAGGGAGAGCTCTCTGCTTCGTCCCGCGAGGCATTGCATCCCGGTGCCTTCTGAGCATTGTCTCGGCGGGAAGGGGGCTAGCAGCCTAGAGCCTAAGGCTCGGTGAAACATAGAGGAGTAGTGAAGATTGAAGATATGACGGAAGGAGGGTGGTAGAGAATGAGGAAACGGTCTGTAGGTGGAGCCAAGCACGAATCCGCAGGCCATAAATGGCAAGGAGGCAAGTTGCGGGGGCATAGGTCGAGGAGAGCGTGGTGGCAGTGCAGCATCCTACATGCATTGAAAAATTTCACGCGAGAGGCGGTGCGGTCATATGGAGGGGCCATGTGCCCTCGTGACGGTGAGAGCCAGTGGCGGCTTGAATCAATCATTTTAAGCACCCTCCAACCTTAGATTGCCACTTCAACCTCCGGGGAAGAGATCGTTCTCTTGACAAAGTTGAGACCTTGGATGAGTTCTTCCGAGTTCAACGGAAGTTGTTGATATCTCGACCGTGGATCCATAGAAGATGAGAAAGGAGGCGCCTTCGAGTCACGAATTACTCCAAAGCCATCTTCACAAGAATTTCCTTTTGAGAGGCTCCATCAAAGTTGAACGAGATACCTCTTGAGGGGGTCACACTGATGGACACCTCTTGAGGTCACCTTGACATATACCTCTTATGGGAGAGAAGGTGGAGAGAGGGTAAACCATTGACCAAAAATGGAGAAAAATTGGGAGGAAAGCATACTCATGATCCATCGATCCGGGTGGGAGGCCGAAGCGAAGGCGAGGAGCACTTGACGGATATAAGTCCAAACTGAGTTTGTATCAAATGCTTTAGAGAGATCGATTTTGAGAATCATGTAGTTTTCACATTTTCGAAGTGGATGACTTCATACGTTAGGATGATGCCATCTAATATAATATCTTCCTTCAACATATCTTGTTTGCTCGGGTGATATAAGCGATTAGGAGGAGGGTTTGAGCACATTGGCTATCACTTTTGATATGAGCTTATAAATGACGTTGCGAGAGGATGAGTGGGCCAAAATTGTTCAAAGCGGAAGGGCTTGTTGCTTCTAACAAAGAGGCGGGACCATTGTTGAATAGGCCAATTATTAGACCTAAAGCGAGCGGAGATATTGGTGGCCAATGATCATGTATATGAGCATATCTTACGTAATAATGTATATCTTCTATACTTATCTTTCGTACATATACATATCCTGTATGTCTGCACATATCTTCCATAAATGCGCATATCTTAGTGAAATTTGCATATCTTAGTATATTCGCAACTTTTATCTTTTTTTATACCATACAAAACTCTAACCTCACGTATATACATAGTTTCCACATATGTGTGCAACACGTGTATACGCATATAAAAGAAGTTGTGCATATACGTAATATATGTGTATTTATAGAAGTTGTACATATACGAGACTAGCAAGCATTTACAAAAGTTATACAAATACGAAAGATATGCGTTTATACTAACATTGCACGGAACTATAACCTCTATATATGCACATGTCTTCCATATTTACATAACTTAAAATTATGTGAACGTCTTCGGTCGCATGTGCTTCTTACGTATATATAATTATTTATTATAGGCACGAAAGATATCTTATATACGGATGTTGTGCATATATGGAAGATATGCGCATATCTGAAAATATTTATGCATATACGGAAGTTGCGAATATACGGAAATTGTGCATAGCACGCGTATATACACAAGTCTCTATATATGCGCAAATTTTGTATATGCACAACTTCCGTACATGTTCAACTTATGTATATGTGTATCTTTTGTATATGCACATATCTTCCATATATCTTTTATATACTTAATATATACACATATATGAAAAAGAGGTACATATACGAAAGATATGCACATTTACAAAACTAGCATATACGGAGAAGATATATGTATATATGGAAGTTACACATATATGAAAAGATATGCGCATATAAAGGAAGTTGTAGCATGCAAAATATATGCGCATATACATAAGCTATGCATATATGGAAGATATGTGATACAAAATATGAAAATATATAAGTGCACAACACGTACTTGCACATATTTCGTACATGTACAACTTCTATATACCAGCATATCTTAAGTATGTGTGCATATCTTCCATAATATGCAAATATATTTTGTATATGCACATACTCATGTGCGCATATACGGATATTTGTGCATATACGAGAATAATTACGCATATACGGAAGTTGCACATATGCTAAAGTTATGCGCATATACGGAATTTGTGCACCAACCCAGTAATATGTATATACAAGTCTCTATCTATATATAACCTATATTTGAACAACTTCCGTACATGCACAACTTATGTATATGTGTATTTTTAAAAAACATGTACATATCTTCCGTATATATCTTGTATATACGAATATATCTACATACATAGAAGTTGCACATATTCCAAAGATATGCACATTTACAAAACTTGCGCATATACAAAAGATATATGTAGATACGTAAGTTTCACGTATAAGGAAGTTGTGCATATACGAATAGATGCGCATATACATAAGCTATGCATATATGGAAGATATGCAATACAAAATATGAAAATATATAAAAAATTTGCAACTTCATTTTTTCACATATTTCATACATGTACAACTTCTATATATCCCCATATCTTCCGTATGTGCGCATATATTCCATAAATGCGTATATCTTCTATATATGTGAAACTTTTATGCAAAAATATTTTGTATATGCGCATATACGGAAGGTATGCACATATACGGAAGTATATGTGCATATACAAAAGATATTCACATATACAGAAGTTGTGCATATATGGAAGATATGCGCATATACAAAAGTTGTGCTCAACTTCCGTAATATGCATACACAAGTCTCTATATATGCATAAATTTTGTATATGTGTATTTTCTGTATATGCACATATCTTTCGTATATGCGTATATACTGAATATATGCACATGTATGGAATAAGCGCATATACAAAAGATATGTACATTTACAAAAATTGCACATATACAAAAGATATACGCATATACAAAATATATAGGCATATATGAAAGATATGCACATATAAGGAAGTTGCACATCTACAGAATATATGCGCATATATAGAAGCTTTGCATATATGGAAGATATGTGATATAAAATATGCATATATACGAAGTTATGCATATACGGAAGATATGCACATATACAGAAGTTCTGCATATACAAAAGATATGATCATGTACGGAAGATATGCGCATATACAGAAGTTCTTCAGATACGGAAGATATGCGATACATAATATGCACATATACGGAAGTTGTGCATATAAGAAAAATGTGCGCATATGCGGAAGATATGCACATATATAAAGACTTGCGTATGCGTATTACGAAAGATGCACAAAAATTCTATATGTGCTCAACTCTTGTATATGTGCATATACAGAAAATATACATATATAGAGAGAAGATATGCACGACTTACATATATACACAAATTCCATATATGTGCATATACGAGAAGTTGTGCACAACTATAAACTCCTTATATACTTGAAACGATAAGTATATAACATAACATTGATAAAATATAACATCAAATCGACATCATGAATTTAAAATTCAATGATGATGTTGTCATAAATACAAGTCTAAATTCATGTATTTGTATTCAAAAATTGGTCCGAAATTTATACGTTTTTATTTTTACAAAATGGTACTTCATTCCTAACATATATAATGAAATATCATGCCCATAAATGACATAATAGAGAAAAATTTTCATCATGATTTATCTACAATATGGGTATATAAGTCACCCTCGCCCCTCTTGGCACTCCCAAGTGCATTTCTAAATTGATATTATTGCAAAAATTACATTAATCAATTAGTTGTAAAAACAAAATGCATAAGATTAATTTCATGTACATGATGCATTTACATCAATATCATGTACATAATATATGCTCTGTTCTAGGGAAAATTTTGAAAATAAAAATTTATCTTAAAGTTTAGAACACTTTAAGAATATTCCTAGTTCCTAATATGCAAACTATAAAATGATAAGCGATCTATTTGTAAAAGTATTGAAATTTCCAATGATTTTATGTTGTATCTATAAAATATTGATGATTTTTAGTGTCAAAAAAATAATTCATAAATTCTGGGCGAATCCTTTTTTAGAAAATATGGAAATTAGTGAATCTTTTTTTTGAAAAAACATGGAAAATTAGCCCACTTGCTAATATTAGCACCTAAAATTTTCCATGTTCTTTAAATGTACATGATACATCTATTATTATAAATAAGCAAAGTTTGTGCAAGATATAAATATAAAGTAACTTAACATGCAAACCTAATAATTTGTAAATAGAAAAGATAAATCCATTCTAACTAAATTCATCAAAAGTAATGTCACATTGATAGAATAGAACATCAAATCCACATCATGAATAAAAAAGGTAATGAATATGTTGTCATAAACACAAGTCTATATTCATGTATTTGTATTGAAAATTGGTCCAGCTATACATTTTTATTTTTTACAAAATCGAACTTCATTCCCAACATAGATAATAGAATTTCATGCCCATAAATGACATAATGGAAAAATGGCATCATGATTGATATATGATATGGATCTATAAGTCACCCTCTCCCCTCTTGGCACTCCCAAGTGCATTTCCAAATTGATAATTCTGCAAAAATTACATTAATCAATTAGCTGTAAAAAATTAAATGCATAGAATAAATTTCATTAATTCATGATAAGATTTTGATCAACTACTCATTCTCACCGTAAATATCCAAGGCAATGGAGAATATTTCCCTTCCTGGGTAGATGGTGGAGCACCTGATGATGGATATGGGCATGGTTCAGGGGTGATGGATAAAGGCATGCTAGAATTGAAATTGGAAAAAGGTAGTGGGTGTGGGTGTTGATACACCTATACTGGTTGTACGATAGTGGAAATCACCATAGGGCGGGAAATCAAACTAGGGGGGGAATTGGAATGTTAGGGGTGGATGATTGAAATAATGAGAATTGTGGATGACTAAAGGGTAGGGGTGAGAATTGGGAAGGATTTTGAGAGGTGTTTATAGGCATAGAAGAATTTATTAAGGAAATAGGTGGTGGGTGTGGGCAACGATACATCTCCATTGGTTGTACAATAGGGGGAAGCACCCTCGGGGACGAAATTGGGATGCTAATGACCGGAGCAGTGTTTCCAATGGTAGATATTTTTTCAATAACTTGTTCATCAAATAATCTAATTTGACAAGTTGGAATGTTGTGAGATGTCGGTCCCTCAACTGTAACAATAAAAAAGTTCAGATAGTTATGCAAATGTATTGAAAATTATAATATATCACATATCACATAAAACAATGCATATCAAATTTCCTTACCAATTTTGTCTATAATAGAATGTTGCACTAACTCAAGCATGTGTTCCACATTTTTTTATTATTATAAGATAACTCCAATTGTTCATCCATGCGTTTTTTTTTCATGAACTCATCCAACCCTTTCAAATTGTAGTTTATCTTTCCCTGATTTTGACTTGCGACCACATTGCCTTTTCTTATTTGTTGGGCTCAAGAAACTATGTTTTCTCTTGGTAGTGATCTTGGATGGAGTTATAGTATTGAATTTTTTTTTTGTTGTATTCTTGACACACTTTGTCTACCAAGTTTTTCAATGCATATGCCTGTTCCAAATTTGTAGGTGTTATGGATCTCAATTTCTCATGAGTTGATGAGTTAACAAGTTTCATCTCATCATCTTCGGAGAATGCACTATCTTCTCGTACATTGGTTGAGTCAACATTATACAATAAATTCTCTAAATCATCAATGCTTGTTTCATTATGATAATTCAAATTGGGAGGGGAATCAAAGCATGGTGGAAGTTATGTTTGGATTTCTGGGCCCAATATAGGTGTTTCATTCAAATCAAATAAACTATTAGGCCTTTCTGTAGTAGGATTAGTGACACTAGGTAGTACATTTTCACCCAAAATAGTGTTACTCACCAACATCTCAACTTTTAATAAATGCCTACATATATTTCCATTTAGGGCCCAATTGCAATTACAGAAGTGCATATTAGAACCCTTATAAATGAAATTGTACCAAATGTCACGAGTATCCTTATTTTGGATATGAACCCAATAATAATTTTTATTCTTGTCACCAGGCACACAATCTTCATTTTTTATTTGTTTAGCTCTACACTTGGATGAATTCAATTGTTCCTCAATTTTCCTGGGTCGTACAAAATCAACTTCTTTTAAATGTTGCATATGATTGTAATATAATAAAAAAAATTTCAACAACACATAGATTAACCAATCAACTCGTCTATGGCATGCATTGTTATTCTCACATAGGTACCTTTCCTTGATATACCTATGGTAAGATTCAATTGCATTGTTTGTATCTTTCCATTGGAAAGTGGAAAATTTATGTATGCTTTTCCCACATATCTGTAGAAAGAAATCTATTAGTTATGTATTAATAACTATACATATGACATGAAAAATAGAGTCATTAAAACCACCAACAAGAAACTTACATATTTTGTTATCGCCTAACCAAGTGGTTTTAAAATAATCCAAAAACTTTTTATGTTCGCTGAACTCTTCAAATAAACTTTCAACTGCCTTTTTTACAGATTCATCATCTTGACATGTGTGCATGATTTCTCCTAAAGTATGAAAAATGCGGATTTGGTTTTCCCTTCCGTGGACCTTATTTCCAACATTCTTCAACCATGAACGACGAACATGCCACACACATAAAAATATTTTACAGTTGATTGAAGACCTGGAATAATAGAATTTTTAGAGAGTATACATTAACAATATTATTTATGCCTTTGATAAAAAGAATAAATGCATCACCTTAATGCTTCAATTTTAGTAGTAGCATCATCTGTGATGAAGGCTTGAACATGCCAATCTGGTCGCTCTTTCTTTCCAATGGAAAATATGGCCAATATCCATTTAGAAATATAATCTATAGTATTGCGTGATGATATCACCCAAGCTACTGGAACCCCATTTTGATGTTCGTCAAAAACCATTAAAGTGTAAAGTTGATACTACATTACAAACAATGTGCATAATTATAATTATATAAGATACATGCATTAATATGATATTGAATAAATGAATCGGATTTAGGATAAATATGTACTCACCCCATACTTATTTGTACTAAATATTGAATCCATTGAGATAATATTATTATGAGAGTATTTTATCATCATTGAACACATCCACTTTGTTTATATGCCTATGATAAAAGGGATGTTTTCAACAATATCTTGTTCTGGTCGAAGAAAAAACTCTCAGGGTTTTCCTTATACCAACATTCTACACTGTTTGGATCACTTTGATATTTAACATACTCTAGCCTTATGGTATCATTGTAAATGTTTAATATATCTTGTCTTGTCATGTATGTATCTTGAGATATCCCCGTGGATAACTCGCCAGATACATCCTTCACATCAGAGATGAACTTGTCCCATATCATTGAAACATTAAAACCTCTTTGAATGAAATGTTGGGCACTAGATCGCATATTCATTGTTAAATGTGGTGCATAATTGAATCTCATCGGCTTAAGGATTACATCTTTCTCATGAAAAACAACATTAGATTGATCAATATGCCTACATGAAGTATATATTATTACAACATCATCTGGTCTGAGTTGAAGTCGTCACACAATGAAGTGATAGTGACAACCAAATTTAATACTTTCATGTTGATTGCAGTTTGTATTTTGATATGAGGATGCACTGACAATTTTCTTTTGCGACCCCATACCATATGCACACCAATAACTATATGTAAAAAAATTACAAAAAATTAGATATAACATTTATGCATATTGAAATAATTATACGTATATTGAAAAAATATATAGAGACTCACATAGCATACTCCAAATATGTTGAACAATATGTGTGTTTGATATCCTCTACATTTTTAATTCAATGAGACTTAAGAAGAAACTGAGTTGGTGCCAATTCATTTGATTGCTCTCCACTTATAAAATCATCAAGTCAACAATATGGAATAACTACAACTTGGTCCCCATCAACCTCTGTCCATGTTCAGTCTTTGGCTGAAAATATTATTATATCCTTTGGGTCTTCAACTTCCAACTTGTTAATTTTCTCCCACTTATTCATCCTTCAGATACCTATACAAATTGCATTGAAACTAATTTATACTGAGTAAATATTATGGTCTTGATTAATGCATATCACTAAGCATGGAAGTCTCACTTTTAGGTAAATATTTTATACTTTTCAGGTAAACCACTTTGGGCTTAAGTAATATTGAGGGGATCTTATATGAAATTGATCAATAGGCAAGATCATAAGATATTGGTCGTTACTAGGAAGAGATGTTCACCCGGTAGCGAATCGTTGAATGGTGATCCTTTGATCTGACTTGGGAGGTCCGTGATGAACTCAGCTAAAATTAAAGCCTTCTTACTCTTAGGGGAGCGAAAATTTAAGTCTAATTATTACCGAATGACTAACTAGCGAGAGTACTTATGGTTCATTAAATGACGCATGAGCAGGTATTTGATGGGGTTAATATCTGCGACGACTGTTGTAGTCCTTAAGATAATGTAATGGCGAAGTTTTTGGACTGCATGTATTAATGCTAGGGAAGTCTTTTCTTCGGGCTCATATCTTAATGCGAGGCCTGATAAGGTTTTTCTAATGTAATAGATTACGTGTTCCTTACCATCTGGGCCTTCCTGGATCAATACACCAGCCAAAGCGGTCTCAGATGCTGATAGATACAGGATGTAGTCTTTGGTGTAGTTTGGGGGACTGATCAATGGTGTTGAGGATAGTGTGTCTTTCAACGCCTCAAATGATTGATGGGCTCGATCGTACCATTTGAACGGGATGTTCTGACAAAGGAGACACAGGAATCCTTGAGCACAAGTGGCGTAGTCTGGGACAAAACATCTTAGAAAGTTGGCCTCAGCTCCCTGCAAGCTTTGTAGTTGCTTGAGGGTTCGAGGTGGAGGTACCTCTTTGATGGCTTGGACCTTGTCGAGCTATCCATGGATTCTATGTCAAAGTCATCTTGTAGTGAGAGGTGAACTATGGCCGTGCATAAACTGGTTAGTGCTAAGCGAAACCGAGGGTTTTAATGGCACTGCTCTAATGGGCGATTCCCAAAATATATTGGACATGAAAACTGGGCTGCTCGCTGGCCAACATAGTACACTGGGTCCATTGGATACCATCTTTTGATGAGCTCTAGGGTTGCACAGTCATCGATGAAATGGTAACGTTCATCACAAAGTGCACAACGTATGATAGGAGGAGGGAAGATGAACAGGAGACATTCTGGTGACTGTCGTGCCTCCTTCAGGTATAAAATGATGCGAGGTTCTTCTCCATTTGATTGCATGGAGGGATCATCTTGATATGATTGTATGAGGGCATATAATGCATCCCTATATCACAGTATTTATGGATAATGATGGGTGTAATGCCCATAATTGCTACAAATAGCGCACATGTGGTTGGTGCACAATGCCTTGCCTTGGTTTTTGGTGGCCGGTTCCTTTTTATGGGAACTTTTTGCCGCGATATTTCTTTCGGAGCTTAGGAGTGGTTTTAGTTCATCCAGCTCCAGGCAGATATGGGTAGGGTGGGTCACATATTGCGCAAGGTTGTAATTCTCGTTGTATGATGGGATTTTCTACCTTCTTCCCCTTTTTATGGGTTTTCTTGGTCGTGACAATTGGTTTTGAGACGAGAGTTTCCTTAGATGGTATGGTTGCGGCCGTTTCCTTAACAGGTGGGGCCTCCTCAGGGATGAGGGGGATTAACCCTATAGAGTTAATGCTCGTGACTCCCGCCGTGGTAGGAGGGACCAGGTTTCAAACTAGTATTGGAAAAGATATGTTTGACAACACTAATGTTGCCAAGACATGCTCTGACACAAAGCAAGATGGAGGGTATATAAAAGGAGTTTGGGAGACTGCAACGGATAGAGATGTTGTCGTGGCAGAGGCCTCAGTGTCGTTAGTGCTTGTCTCTGTCTCTTGGCTGGCTTCGGTGCTTGATTTAGACATCATGCACACTGGAGCCCTTATGATATCATCGGATGATTCTGGTATGGCAGGGGGATATCTTAGGAATGATCCGAAGATAGACGATGGTTTGAATTGGCCAGGGCCATATTCTTGGTACCGTGTAAGCGTCTTAGCAGATGTGTCTACATAGGGTAGAACGATGTCGACGTTTGTCAGGTATCGCTTGTCGTGGTATGTCAATTGGTCCAGTGTAATGATGCAGTCCTCGTGGGAGAACATCATGGTTCAGAAGATGGAGGATGCTATGGCAGACATGGCGTAGATATAACTCTACCCAAGGAGTATATCGTAATCCAGCTGAGCATCCAAGACCTCAATGTCTATAAGGACTGTCTTTATAGCCAAGTAGGCCGGGACATTTTGATAGAGACCAACAAGAGAAGAACGATGCCTCTTGTATTCTCTGAGTGTGATGTTCGATGGCTTCAGTTCGGGAGACCATAACTTTTTTCAGACGTTCTTTGACATGATGCATGTGGATGAACCTTTGTCAAAGATACAATGGTGGATAGTGATATTCTAGACTGATATCGAGGTCCCAGTCCTTGGTTTGTGAATGACTGCTGGAGGGGAGCTCTTCTGTCGGCATTTCTAGATGCGTACTGGGTCCCCTGTGTAGGAGGGTATGGTCCTCCTTGCTTATGATGGTATGACTATGCCCTATTGGTCATGTTCTGCAAAGGTGCATGATGACTCTGATGGTAGCCTGGTTGCGAGATGTTCTGGTTAGGATCATATGCGTAACCGAAGTACGGATTACTGTTGCCTAGGTTATTTTGGGTCAATGACCCTATCAATCCGTCTGTAGTGTTTGAAAAGCCTGGAAATTCTTTATAATTTTGTAGGTGCGGGGTGTTGGGCAAGATGTTATAAATGTATCTTGACTGCATGTATATCAGCTCGAGTTGCTGGGATTTTTTGATGGCATCCTCTTCGGACATAGGTCCTTGAGTTTCCACATCCTTCGAAATCTCTGTAGTGAGAGTTTTCAGGAATAGGTCCAGCAGAACTCGATTGGCGAGTTTGGCTTTACACAAACTTCGACGTCGCCACCATTCATGGAGATGGTCCGAGATATGGATGACTGGTGTCTGTCTAAAATGTGTCACTAACTCCATTCCTGAATCATGGTGGATGGGTAATTGAAAATATGTGAGGAATGCAGTAGCGAGGGCACTAAAGGTTCCATGTGTAGTAAAAGGTTTCTCCATATACCATTTCGCAGCTCGTCCGGTTAAGGTGCGTTGAAATAGTCTTAGCCCAATAGTATCAATAATAATATTATTCGATGAACACGACAAGTGGAAAGTCATTACATGATTTATGGGGTCTTCCACTTACTTCCCTTCGAATTTTGGAATGTCCAAAGGGAGCTTCATGGGCATGGGGGGCCAAGTGGGGTTGTGTGAAATGGGGTCATTCGTTAACTTTGATAGATCGGTTAAGTTCAAATATGCTAAGAAAGGTAACTGTGTGTCAAATGCCATTTTATATTGTGAAAGAACAAGGTTCTGGTTGGGTATTGGGTTAGTCTGTGATGTACCCGACTGTGTGTTCTACTGGATCCACGAATGGGTAGTGCTCCTCTGCACCCTAGGGGCTGTGGGATTGGTGTGCGGTGACCCTGGGGGGGTTTCCACTGGTGTGGCATTGGGTGACCCTTGGGGGTTCCCTACTAAAGATGCCCCGACAAAGGATGAACCGATAAGGGTGGCAGTGTTCTCTCTTTGATGCCTAAATGATGAAAGACCTGGAAATCCTCCCGCTAATGCGGAGAGGTCAAAAAGACGTCTAGATCGTCGAGGTCCCGTTGGGTCTGTTATGGTGTTGACTAGGTATGGTTTTGGAAATATTTTTTAGTTCTATGAGACGAGAGAGATTATATATCAAAGAGAAAAGGTGATCACATACATAAAACAAAGCATAAAAAAAAGGTTAATTTTCCCTTTAGATTATTTATATGTGATCAATCAATCAAAAAATGGTTATGGTTGTTTTTGCATGTGATACTCAAAATCCTAAAGACCTAAACATCCTCACACTCTCAATTGTAACTAGGCCTTGTGAAGATATCTTCTGGTGGGTACTGGGGGGTACTGGGGCTAACGTCCTAAAAGAACTGGTGATGCCTTCCAGTAGCCAAAGAATCAACCAAGGTAATGGGAAGAGGATCTAGTGTTGCCTACACCATCACCTATAAGAAAGGATGCCCTATATTTGGCCACTAAGTACCATCGTCCCATATGAGCATTCGAGTCTTGAGCTTCTTGGTAATCAACTACCAGTACTAAGCATTAAATGGTTCAAGTAGCCCCAAATAATACCGCACGCACTAGGCCTAAGCTTAACCCCCTCTAAGTCGGGTCTCTGTGGCACTCGGGTTTTATTTTCCATGGGCGAATAGATGGGTTTAAAGCTCCCTATAAAGTCAACTTCTATGTTTCAAGATGTAAACTAAACATGGTGGCTTATTAGGTGCCTACCCCCATGGTCCTAACCTGAACTATTGATTATCTTGTGGCCCCTGTGGGGAGATTTAATGAGTTCCCTTATGTTTAGTTTTAAGGTGGCTTACTTTTATTATGATGTGGAAATGTGTGTGAGAAAGTGAACAATCACAAAAGTTTGTAAGATGTGGATATGCAGTGATACTTTACACGTCCGCCTATTTAAACTATGTTTTGATTATTCCTTGCGAAAACAAAATGATCTGCAGATAGTGGGCCGCTTACAATTTTTCCCTATTAAACTAAATGTTTGACTAAAGGGAGATGGGAAATTATCAAAAGAGAGCGTTCATATGCATGCCCAGGGTCACCAAAAGGTGCAAGGGCAATAGAGATTACTTGCTCTCTAAGATAATTTAGTCCTGGTCCCGATTCCTAGTGGAAAAAAATAAATTAAAAATAATAATAAAACTAGGAAAAAATAAATGGAAACTAGCTAAGCATGCATGGATATGGGCCACTTACTCCTTGCTAATTAACTGTGTAGCTTAATTTTATGATTCCAATGTTTTTTTTTGAAATTTTAATAAAATTGACCAAAAAAATATACCCCTAAAAAAACCAAAATATAAAAGAATCGAATTAAACATTTATTTTTTATAAACATTAATTTTGTAGCTAAAAAAAATACTAATCAATAAATAAGCATACCCAATTTTCTTATTAACAAAAGATAAAATTAAGCTCTGATCAATATACTTCTAGGAAAAATTCCTCTTTAAATTGGAAATGAATTTTCAAAAAAAATATTGAATTTAGCAAAATTATTATTATATACTAGATTGGAAGCTTCTGTGGTGTATTTTTTCAGATGTAGGACTCAGAATATCCACAGTAGTCATTTTTAGTCTACGTTTCGAGTCTAGATCTAGACTCATCATCAGGACAACCTGCTAAGAAGAGAGAAGATCAAGGTTAATAAATAAAGGTGGAAAAGAAAAAGAAAAAAGGAAAAAGGCCGACCAACTCTTAATAATTGTAAATTAATTAATGCATTATTTCCTATTTTATTTATATTTATTACCTTAAATTTTTTTATAAATTGGTTTATTAAAATATATTTTTTATTGATCGAATTTTAGGAATTAGACAAATTCTTAGATTAAACATAATATGCAAATTTAATGTAAATAATATTTAAAAAAACTAAGATCTCTAATAATCTTTATTAAAATTATTTTAGATTACATCATATATTTTCTTAATAACATTTAGCTATCTTATATAAAATTCATGTAAATAATATTTATAAAAAACCAAAATCTTTTATAATAATTATTAAATTCATTATATATATATTTTTAATAACATTTAACTATTTTATATAAAATTCATATAAATAATAATTATAAAAACCAAAATCTTTTATAATTTTTATTTAATTATTTTATACAAAAACTTATATGTTTTAAATAACATTTAACTATTTTATATAAAACTAGTATGTTTTTAATCATTTTTAACTATTTATATAAAATTCAAATACCAACTTAATAACAATTTAATATAAAATATTTACTTGTTAATTTATTGCATTAAAAAAATTATAAATTAAAAAAAAACACAAATTTTAAACATTATAACTTAAACATTACGAACCCAATACCTGAAATCCAGTTGGTAAGAAAAATGAATCCCAACTCCAACCATAAAATAAAAAAATATTGATATATAAATAAACATATGAAATTAAATATTAATAGGTCAATTCTTGAGATCAATCAAACTTAAAAAGAAAAAAATGAACCCCACAGATGGTTACAAGGAATCTTGAATCCTGTGTAGAAACAACACTAGACAAACTAAAAAAGAATGTTGGAATTCTCTTTGATTTTGTTTCATTGTTCTCGATAAACTTATCTGATATAGAAATACTTGATGGATGTATATAATAAAATAAAATAAAAATATATATAATAAAATAAAATAATATGATTCATAATATTGCAACATACCTTATTTAAAAGTTAAAAATATATATCTATATAATAAACTAAAAGTTAACCTTAAATTTTGTTATATGTTTTTTAATATATATAATTCTAATTTATATATCACATCTTTTTATAAATAATTAAAATCATTTAAAACAAATTATAATTTAATTAATTTATATAATTTTGACAATGTAAAAAACATAAATAAACAAGTATTTTAATACTATTCATGTGTACCATTTTTTTTATGTAACTATATTTTAAAAACAAAAAATTATTCTGTCATAAATCTAACATTGCATAGGCCCCCCTGGATGCGGGTTAAATCGAGTGATGGGATAGCAATAAGCCTGCGGGACGGCGCGTGGCAAGGCCACATGTTCTCCCGTAGGCTACAGTTAAGGAGCTCTAGGAAGTTTAATTCCCCGGGCTGTCACCCTATGCGGCATTTATGCCGGTGGGGAGGCCGAGGTTGCAAGCAATGCATAATGATGCTCTCTGGTTCTTTGTTTTCGCTCTTCGTCTCTGCGTCAGGGTCTTCGGTTCTGTCTTAACTCCGTTTGATAGCCTCCAATTCTGAATTGGCTCTCGCCTGTTGGGTCTGGGTGTCCTCCGGAGGCTGAGCTTCCCAGCTCACGCACCTCCCTTGGCAAGTGTTTTCACTTGGGATGCTGTCTGGATTTTCTTCCTGGTTTTCACTTCTCCCACAGCCCGTTCTGCCCTCTGCAATTCGTCTCCCCGCCTCAGCCTAATTCGACTCCCTCTCTGTCGCCTGCTGCCAATTCTACTCGCTCTCACAGGCTTCGTGACAAGATGCCCAGGCTTAGGCATCGTCTAAGATGTCGTCGGGGCAGCACCAGGCCCCCCCCTCTCTGGCCGGCGTCGCTCCCTCTCCATCAGCTCTCCGTCGTCCTCCTCTGATAGTTTTCATGGAAGATATCTCTCTACGCGTAGTGGGCGTGGGCATGGGCGTGGACGTAGACTCCCTTCCTCCCCCATTCATGGTGTCTCTGCCTCTCCGTCGCCTCCCCACTCCCGTCCCACTGCCTCTTCCCCTCTTATCAGCCCGTCTACAACCCATTTCCATTTCCAATGCCAAACCAATCAGCCCCTGGTCATAGCGACTGTTACAGTCACCTTCAAGGAAATTTCAGAGGTTGTCCTTGAACCCTCCTCTCTAGCGCGTCCAATTCACAAGCCGGACCCCTCCGACCTTGTGCAACCCACTCAAACCGTGGAAAAAGAAGTTTCTCTCAAGGCAGGCGATGGCAGCTCGAGTCTTCCTCAGGACAAAGGCAAGTAGGATGGCAGCAGCGAGGCAGGCGCAGCAGCAGCTCGAGGATGTCCTGTTCCGGATGACGATGATGGATACTGGTGCAAGATTGAAGAAGAACCCCCCTCAGAAGATTATGGTCTCTAGTGCAGGTGCCATTTTCCAAGTAATTTTGTTCAGTTTTTCTGTCATTTTGTTGTTCTGGGAAGTCATAGTCTTTTGTTATGTCATAGCTGGTTTCCTCCTTCGAGGCAGCTCATATACATTGCTCAGGCTGGTTTCCCCTTGTGGGCAGCCCATTTTTGTTATTCTGCTGAACTCATGAAGCCTCTGATGGCCATGGATTGAATGTATCATATGTTTCAGTAATAGAATTTAAACTTACTAAGAAAAAAAAAACATTGCATAGGCCCAAAATACCATTATCTTGTGAAAAGACATTGACATTTTATATATTAAAATAGAGATGGTATTCTTAGAAAGGTGTTTGCCATGTAAATTTAGGTTGAATTTTTAATTTGAATGTATTATTTTGGTGTTTTTGGATCAATGGGCTAGTAGCTAAACTATATTTTTTACAATTTAGTTGGAGTTAAACTTTTAATATTTCACACGCTTTAAGAACGAGGAAACGAGAAGGAGTAACGCTTGTTTTTTAACCAATATTCTTGAAAATACACACTCAGTCAAGAGTCAATGACAAGACCAACGTCCAATGAAATGCAAATTTTGTGAGAATTTTTGTATTCATTCATTCACCCAACTACACCATATATTATATATTACTCAATATAAAATTAATTTCCTTACAAATTTTATATTATAATGAATCACAGAAATTTCATTTTATCAAGAATTTTAAGTTTGAGATAAAGTCATATATTAAACTTGTACAAATATTTTTCCAAATATACATTTATATTCTTAATTTATAATTACTCATTGCTCACAAGAAACAAAATTCTAATTTATAACATATAATAACGAAAATACAAAACATTAAACCTTATAATTTTATATTTACTCAAAATAAATTTTACTACAACAAAAATTATGAAATTTTGACTTCAAATTTATTATTTTTGTTTAATAAAATTATAAATTAAATACAAACCCCATTATCTCAATAGCATATTCTATATCATTATTATTACTATTATTATTATTATTATTATATATATTTGATTTTTTACAAATTTCATTAAAGCCCTGTAACTAATTTCTGGTTGAATAAAAAAAATCAAACAACTTCTCTCGTAACCCAAAAAATCAAACAACTTCATCCCATAACCATATCACATTTCCTAATTTCAGGAAAAAAAAAAAAAAAACAAACAAACAAACAAACACCATTGTTATTGAATTAAAAAAATCAAACAAAGTTATCCCGTAACCATATCACATTTCCTGATTTGGAAAAAAATCAAACAACGTTGTTATCAGGTAACCATATTCCATTTCCTAAATCCTGAAGGGGTTTTAGAGAGTAAATTTCATTTAGAAATCTGCCCCAATTTTAATATAACCAAATATTACTGTAAACTTCAAATTTAAGTATTGCAAAATGGTCCGAAGTCACCAATTTTACTATAACTAAATATTACTGCAAACTTCAAATTTAAGTATTGATAGAATGGTCCAAAGTCACCAATTTTACTATAACCAAACCAAATATTACTGTAAACTTCAAATTTACGTATTGAAAGATAACCAAAGGGGGTTTTCAGGTTTTGGTTGATTGATGAGAACAAAAAAAAACAAAAAACAGCTAATTAATGCTCATTCTAACCCATACTCAATCTAATTGGAAAACAAAAAAAAAGAAACTCTCATAGATGCCACAAGGAAGAATTCAGTATTGTAATAATTTAGTTGAGAACATGCCATCTAGATTTCGACCATTTTCTCCATTTTAAATAATAAAATAATATTTTTCCACCATTTGCATCATGCATTGCATATTCTTAAATATTGACTCAAGAATGTAATTTAATTGTAAATTTTCAATGGATTCTTATACAGATGTGATGAATTCTTAAAATATTGAAAAATGGGCTGAATGAAAGAATGTTCGTATTCTTGGAAGAAATAATGTTCATATTCCTGGAAGTAAGCGGCTCAACTAAATAAATATATTATCCAGTCAAATAAAATTTGCTTGGTTAAAACAATTTTGAATAAAATAAAAGTATTTCAAATGCAACAAGAAAATTTGGGTGCCGAACCTTACAGGTTATTAACCTCAACAATCTGGTGTAATATTAACCTCAACAATCCGGTATAAAATTCTTGTAAACCATAGACGTCCTGCAATTTCTTATGGGATGAACTCATAAACCAAAATTTCTCGATTTGAGGGAGTAAACAAGAAGAATTTATTCACCCATTCAATGCCAACAACCATGGTTTTAATTGAAAGGAAGGAGGATACAAATCAAACAGGATCATTCAGCAATTAAATGTTACAAGATATGGCGGCTGAATTCACACATAATAAGGATTCACAATTCAATCTCTAGAAATATCAATTGTAGTAAGGCACCACGCAGGCTTAATTCATTGAATGCTAACCCATCACCGGCATCGCCATTCAATTTCCCGAGGGCAGAGGCCCGGGGTTCGGGATGTGAGGTAATAGATATGGACAAGAAATCACGAGTTATATATGTCATGGCGATGGGTGGCCATATGGTACATGGGATGGGATTATGGGCATGAGGTATAATAAAGACTCTAAAGGAGCATTTAATAATGTATAGCTTACGATTTATGGATTCCCCAAGTCTTACTAGGATGAGCCTCGTTAGTAAGGTGACCCAGGATTAAAACCTCACAGAGGTTGTTGCATCTGTGCTAGAGGAAGGAAACAGACTAAAATCTAGTCAACTTAGACATGCTTTCCCTTGGCCATAATGCTTTGGTTATCAAAAGACCCTCCATTATCTTGGAAAGTCTTTTTAATGTTTTCTCTAGCTGTTGTTGTTGATCTTCGAAAATTTTTAATTCCAACTCTTTTTCCGTTGCTGTCAAATTATCCCTCTCTATGGCTTCTCCATACACGTCAAATGCAAATGTATAAGAAAAGTGAGGGCTTGCCTAGATTTAAAAATCCATTGTACTGCATTTATTAGCCAACCATAGTCACTAAGATCAGATTCTTTACTTTCTATGTATTATGATATCAATATTTGTTTATCAATGCATTATGATATCAATTTTTTTTATCACATTGAGACATCATTTTTTTCCAATTACAAAGACATTTGTGGTTCACCATATTACAACATTGTTTATATTTTGTCACATGGTGATGTTTTTTTGTTGTTACTCACTTTACAATGTTGTTTGTTGTTATCACATTCTCACAGCACTTGCTTATCACATTGTGATGAAATTTGTTTTTCATCACATTTTTTTGTCACAACATTGCAATTTTGTTTGTTATTCATCACATCGTGACAACATTCATTGTTCATCACATTGCAAAGTCATTTGTTTTTTGTCACATGGGTGATGGAATTTTTTGTTTTTCACATTATGACGTCATTTTTTGTCTAATTTCCATATCATTTATTGTTCATCACATTGTGAGATTATTTTTTATTCATCATGTTGGGACAATAAAATCATTGTAAATTATACTTTCAAAATAAAACAAGTGTAAGATTTAGAGTTTTTTATTACAAATTTTGTGTGCATGTAAAATTTTCGTAAAAAATGAATATTTGTTTGTGATCGTTATGTTGAATTTAATTATATTTCTTTAGTTATTTGTATTTTATATATAGAATTTTTTATTATTTGTGTTATTATTTTTTTTATAGAAATTATTTAGTTGATTTCGAATTCAAAAATTTAATTATGAGCTTATTTTGGCTCTATTCTTGGGGAGACGATCTTCCCAAATCTCATATTCCTTCGGTGTATTTTTTCACCTTTTGGGAAAATTGCTAGTATTAGTACAAGTTGAGCCTCTCTTCTCTCCTAACTATCTTAGCTTATCACAAGGGAGTAATTGCAACATCGATTATGGTACTCACAATAGGTTAGATAAGGTAGTGGTGTCATAGTAAAGAACAAATTTCCATGTGCATTATTTAGTTTCATGTTGCCTTGTAATGCTTCCCCTTCTTGGATTTTAATGTAATTTATATGTGTGGTTCTTATGGGTTTAAAAGGAATTGGGAAGGACAAAGAAAAAGTAAAATCTAGATAAAGTGTTTGTTCTTGAGGCTTTAGGAGATTGATCCGATTTTGGTTCTTTACTTAGAAATTTTTCATTAAAGTCTTAAATTTGCACAAAATGATTTTATTATTTTCAAATTATTCTCTTATTTGAAGTGGATGTCGTGAAAATTTAGAGAATACATGGAGTAAGTGGGGTAAGTAGCAAGTCCAACAACTTGCGTTGGTTTAGTTGCCTTACCATTATTTGGGTTAGGATTGGGTTACATAGGAAGCCAAATTCAAGGAGGAGTTGATGTGGATAGCTGCATTGGTGGAGAAAGAAGAAGTGACATAGATGGTTGCAATAAGGCTTGTTGAGGGCCTTTGAAGGAGGGATTTCCTCCACCCTTGCAAAGGCTATTTGGGTGGAGGAGCCATCTATGGCTAAGCAGGTAAGTGCTAGTCCCCTATTATGACTTGATTTTTTTTAAAATGTTTTATCACTTCATTTAGCCTTAGGAAAGCCATTTCAAGTTACTTTTGATACCATTTAGTCATATTTTTCTAATAAATACATTCTCCAAAGTGTTTTGTTGGTCATTTTTAATTTTTAGAAATCTATGAAATATTACATTGTAAAACGAAATTACAGAACTACAATAAATATCATAATTGATTATTTGTTCTCATATATTCAAGCTACCTGGGAGAAATCCACGACATGGTTTTTTTTAACTAGAATCTCAAGATGGATGAATACTTATCTGCTTGACTAGAATCAACACTGAGATGCTTAGTCAATGCGCCTAGTCTAACAAACCAATTTTGTATTTTCACTCAAATCTATTTTTTCTTGATTTTATCCACAATATGAGCCTTGAATAAGGTTGATTTGATATATTTATAGTCCCAAGATAGCCCATAATAATCAACAAGTAGGATTTTTGTGTTTTTATTTCTTTTTTGCATATAAAAGCAAGCAAATGGTGCTTGTTAAGTAAGTTTGTAATTTAAAGAGATTGAATAAATAATTGGTGAGCTTAGAATTCAAATTTAACGCTTTTGTTCAACTTTATTTCATATAATATATGCATATATTTTGATTCACAATTATTGATAGTCTACGAGTGTGCTTGCTAAGGCATGGAGGACCCCCATAACCTGAGCATGTACACTCCATTTCATATGTTTCTCATTTTGTACATGTCTTCATATCTTGTTTATATTTGTTTCTTTCATGTTCATACTTCATAATTTTGAATTTTTTTTTCTTCCAAAGTATCGTGTTCATACTTGTCATTTTATGCTATTGTGCTTATAATTTGCATATAAACTTGTTGCCCATATTTTGTCATATATCGTTGTTTATATTTTATTGTTTATAGTATTGTTTATGAAACATAATTATCACAAAATAGTTTTTGGTTATGAAGACAAGCTAATTGATATGTTAACATAGAGGACAAGGACTGCCATCCACTACTTTTCTTGGTCGAAAATGCCCTAACTCTCTCACATCTTCTCACTTAGTGTTGTATTAACAAGCCTATTGTAGTTCCTTCATTTCTTCCATTCATTCCTTGCTTTCCTACATCAATTGCTTAAGTATACACCAACTAATGAGTTCAGTAAAAGACTACCCGAGTTTCCATACACTTTCTATCTCACAAGTGGAGAATGCCATAATGCATTCTTGACTGTTTTAAGTAGTGTTAGGTTGAGTTTATCAGATTGGAAAAAAAATACCAGAGTGTTTGTTTACTTACACTAGTGGAAAATGTCCCAGTATATTAACAATCCATTAAAACAAACCAATTGAGAATTTCTTTTGATTCAATCATTTACAATCATTTGATTTATGTGTGACTAGATTAAGTTTTTCTTTCTCAGTTTAGTCCTTTAATTAAATTATAGATCTTGAATTCCATTATCTAACTTTAATACTTAGGATTAAAATGTGATAGCCAATCTAGCATATTTCCTTACATATTTTCTTGTGATTCTAAGTTTACAAACACCCGTTTTGGTACAAATATTATGTCCTAATTTATGCACCCAAATTAGCTTAGCAGTAAGCAGCATGGTAGGGAAGAATTATGCGTTGAAGGGTTAGTCCAATATGAGTTATAATACTTTGATTGAACTTGAATCGTACCTTAAGATTTTAGCTACCATGGTCACTTATAAGAGACAAAACATAGGTTCTCTGGTTCTTCATCTTCCTGATAAACAACTTTTAATATGGGCAAAGATGGACACTTGCTTGTTTCATGGTCCTCACTTCAAATTACACAAGCGTCAATGTTATCCATCTGGAATTTCCCCAATGGGTGCTTTCCTCTACACTTCGGACAAAATATTGTTAAAATTAATTATGCTTCTACCTTCTCAGTTGTTCATGTGTAACGTGTCTAACTAGGAACTCAATGAACTAAGTATATCAATTTTAAAGTCTTCTAACATGTTCCCAATATATGCTCTGGTGATCCCATTACCAATAGTCTTGCCAAGTTTTGTTAATATGTCTCTTGGTCCTCCTCTACTAATATCTGAAGTACCTCTTGAATATCTCTAACAAAAATCCATGATAATATCATGAGATTATTAGGAGACATCTCATCCAACCATCAAGTTTAGAAGTTCAAAAAAATCATTTAGGATTCCTTGTAGTAGCAAGACTCATAGTGTCTCCAGGGACAAATCTCCCTGTATTTCCCTTTGTAAATTGTACTTGAATATTTTAATGTAGTCTTCAATACTTTATTCTTTGTGTTGGGTTATCCTAAAGACTTCATCCCTCCTTTCCTTATCTTTACAATAATATTTATACTTTCTATGATTTATATTTATTTTGTGCCCAAGTGTGGATGTTGTCTCTGCCAAGGCCCAAGAACCATCATAGAGCAACATTCTTTAGTGTATCAGGGAAGAATTTCAATTTTGGAGCATCCATCACATAGTCATAAATTTTACAGAGAACATGAAATTCAAAGAGGGAGGTTGCAGGATCCTCTTTTGATAAGCCATGGAAGTTAGGCAAGGTTGAGTGCAGAATGTTCTTACTAGAATCCTTGCACCTTAAAAATGATAAGAAGCCAATAATTACACTTCTCTTAAAGGAGTAAAACTCCTTTTACAGTGAATAAAATGTACAAGGCAATATTTGATGCTCCTAAGACCAGGTATCCTTAGTATATATATTGGATACAAAAGGTACACTTATAATAAAATGGGACCATAAGGGTTTCTATCTTACATAACAATATAACAATAAAAATAAATCACTCAATATATAAGGCTTAATAAGGGAATTTAGGGTTAAATTGGGCTCATATATGGATTAACATGCCCCTCCCCTTCAAATAAGTGTTGTCCTCAATACTTGTCTATCTGTGGGTGTTTTTGTGTGAACAACTCATCTTCCCATTCCAATTATTCCACTAGTAGATTCTTCCATTTGATGAGGTACTCAATGATTTCTAGATTTATCATTTGTTGAGTCCTTGTTTCCAGAATTGTTTCTAGTTTTAGAGTATTATTTTCACTTCATTAATCTATAGTAGAATATTTTGGATTGGGGTCTTGCCACTAATTACCTTCTTTAAGAAAGAAACATGGAATATTGGGTGTACACACCCCAGACGTAATACCCCGGTGCTAATTTATATTCCTTCTTTTGTTTCTTTAGGGGCATATGTTTATATGGTTGTACCTCACAAACACTCAATCCCCCACTTCAATTTCCCTTTCATTGCAATGTTGGTTGGCTTGTTGTTTCATCCTATTTTGTGCCATAACCAAGTTGCATTTCAATAGTTTGATAACCTCTTATTGGTGTTGTATGTGGTCCTCTAGGACTTGAGCCTTTATAGTCCCTTTCAAGGGTGATGAGATATATGGAGGATGATATCCACAAGGTGCCATAAATGGTGGCATTTTTTATGAAGTATGTAAGGATGTGTTGTACCACCATTTTTCCAAGGCTAGCCATTTGACCCATTGTGTTTGCTTATCAGATGCAAAGTAACATATATTTCATTCTAAATGTGTATTCAAAATCTTAATTTTCCCGTCAAATTGAGGATGGTAAGATGATTTGTGAGCCAAATTAGTACCCAAACAAGAAAATAATCCAGTCCAAAATTTTCTCGTGAAAATTGGATCTCTTTCACTTAAAATAATCTTTCTACTGGATAATTTTCCATGAATGTTTCGACCACAACTATTGATTTAAAAGGATGAGAAAGAGAACAAAAATGGGCATACTTTTTCATCTTTTCTACCATTTCGATATGAAATTATTTCCTTCAGATTTAAGTAAACATGTAATAAAATCCATTGAAAATTCTCTCCAACACTAGCTTGTTATGGCTAATGGTTGAAGGAGCCCCGAGGTCTTAATAATATCTCCCTTATTTTATTGGTATATCACACATTCCACCACAAAATTTCACACATTTTCTTTAATACATTCCAAAAAAATCTCTCTTGATCCTATTTCCTATCTTCTAGAACCTTGAATGTCCTCCCATATGAGAAATATGTAATTACAAAAGGACCTTCTATCTGAGTTGAGAATTATTACATAGGTATAAGTGATCTTTGATACCATAAAAAAATATTTTTTCCACATAATTTTTTCTATTGCATGGGGGTACTCCAATAGCTATTGAATGATTTTTCATATCTTTTCATCTTGTTTCCATGCTATCCTTGCTTCTTCCGCCCACTTAGATTATGGAATGGAAATAGCACATAGTAAACCATTTGTGTCTTCCTCTTTGATTAAGAGTGCATGTTTTCCATTTTTGTAGATAGTTTCAAAGTCATAACTCAACATATTTATGACCCGTTATTTTGTTCTTATGAAGATAGTCTTTTCTCCAAGAAGTAATTCATGATATCATGATTTGTTTTTACTTTGAAGTGTCTTCCTATTAGGTATTGAAGCCATTTCTTAACTGCATATAGTATGACCAACATTTTTTTTCACATATGAGTCTATGTAAGTTCTTTCCTTTAATTTCGATACTTTCAAAAGAAAGGGGCCTTCCTTCTTACATCAAAACTACATCAACGTGATGGGTTGAGGCATCACACTCTACAACAAATAATTTTTGAAGGCAGGTGTCGCATGAGTTGTAAACATAACTTCTTTAAGTTCTCAAAATTTGTGGTTGCTTATTTAGTCCAAGAAAATGCTTCCTTCAATAATTTTGTTAAAGGTTATGTTATTTAAACATAATTGTTGAAAAAATTATGCTAATATCTTGTCAATCCTAAGAATCCTCTGAGTTTCTTAAAGGTATTTGGGATTGGCCATTCCCTCATAGCTTTGATTTGGTTAGGATGATCCATCTTGAGACCCTCATGTGATACAATATGACCCAAATATTCCACTTCTTGAACCCCAAAGGCAAACTTGAAAGGCTTTTCATATGGTTGTTTCCCTCCCAATAGTGTCACGACCTTGTCAACATGTTATACATGTTCTTCCAAATATTTGTTGTAGATTAGTATGCCATCAAAAAATACTAACACAAATTTTCTAAGGAAGAGTTTGAAAATAGAATTCATCGTGATTTGAAATGTTGAAGGTGCATTTGTAAGTTGAAATGGCATAACAAAAAACATATAATGAACTTCATGTGTTCTAAAGGTTGTTTTGGGAAATTATTCTTGCCCCATTTTGATTTGATGATATCCAAAACAAAGATCCAACTTAGAAAATAAAATTGCTTCATGCAATTCATTTAATAATACATCAATAACAATAATATGAAATTTATCTATGAATGTCATTTTGTTGAGCTATATGTACTTTGAACACATATGCCATGAACCACCGGTGAAGGGAAATCTCTTTGGATAGGTTGAATGAAGCATTCCTCTAAAATTTCTTGAACCATATGCTCAATCTCACTCTTTTTTGCATGTGGATACTTGCAAGGCCTAATATTATGTGGTTCTCTTCTAGGTTACAAATGAATAGCATGGTCATGATCTCAGATAGGTGGAATACCCTTAGGAATTTCAACAAATACCTCAGAATGATTGTTGATAACTTTTTTGAGATCCATTGGAGCAGAGGATATAAATGTTTGAACATGTAATGAACACAATTGTGCAATTACACCCGGTATCCATTTTTTAGAAATGTTGTCATGCTTTTAGAGCTTATCACTTTACTATGTTTCCCTTGGATACCTCTATGCTCAATTTCATTTCCTTCTAAGAAAATGGTTATGACAAGATCGTGAAAATTAAGGGCCAATATTCCCAATGATGGTAATCATTGGACCCTTAGTACAATATTAACACCACCCATTTGGATTCCAATCATGGGACTAACCAACAAATACTCCCCCATATTTAGCTTGATGTTATGGAACTTCCCAAATGTTATGATTAGGCTTCCACCTTAAAATTTATAAGAAACCAATAATTACAGTTATCTTCAAGAGGGAAACCTCTTTTACAAAGAATAAAATGTACAAAAAAATATTTGATGCTCCTAAAACGGTCTCTTTCGTATATATATAAGAGACAAGGGGTACAATTATAATAAAATGGGACCATGAGGGGTTCTAGCCGACATAAAAATAACAATATAAATGTAATCACTTAATGTATAGGGCTTAATAAGGGTTTTAGGGTGATCATGGTGCTTATATAGGGCTTAATGGTTCTTCATCTTGGTCTCTTAATATGATTCTCAAATAGAGAATTCGAAAGAGGATGTCTCTTCTTTGACAAAATCATGTGCCATATTTTCTTGAGAAATTTCCTCATCTTCTAAAGGTACATTGGGAGAGTTAGGAAAAATTAACTCTTCAGAGTGGAACTACTCATTTAACAGACCTTCATGGAAAAATATTTTTGTATGTGTAGAAGATGAGGCTTGTACAATTTCAAGTCCCTCAATAGAGGATTCATGTTTCTTCTTGGTAAGGGAGCTTGTTGTAGGAGTTAAATAATTCAACTTATTGTTCTCGTTTTCCTCTTTATATTTTCCTACATTGTTAGTATTGTGGGGATTTTACTGGAGCTAATAAATATACCTTGTTGGTCCCTAACTCTGTGCATGGAAAATTTAAAAATCATTCTTTATAAAACAATTTTTTATAAAGAAAAACTTGAATGAAACATATCACATCAATTACCTAAAATAAATCTACTAACCAATCAATAAACAAAACAATATCATATACAATTTATAGTTCCTTAGCAACAATGCCAAAAATGACAATTTTTTGAATTACCTTATAATTTCTTAGTAGATAATTGAGAAACTGTCATTTAATTATCAATTTGGTGTTCATATGGAACTTTCAAACTTTCGTACATTGTATATGCTATTTGTTTACTAGCTGACGTAAGTTGTAATGACATTCTTCAAAGATTCTGTGAAGAATAACTATGTGTTCATAATCACCCAGAAATAAAACCACCGTGCTATTCTGGCCCGAAGGTCACCTTACTGAATTGTTTTTTTATTTCTACAAGGTGGACTTGGAGATGAAACTTAATTCTATAACCCCTAACGCAGGTAGAATAACTATTCTACTTTTGTAGGAAATGAAATGGCACATTTCTACATAGTAGGCTTAGGAAGCTTAACATTGTAACTCCCAACACAAATAGAATAACTAATCTACTTTTGTTGGAAAGGAAATGGTAAACTTCTACCTAGTGGACTTAGGAAGCTTAATGTTGTAACCCCCGCAAGTAGATCAAACCACACGGGAAGAAATAAAGCACACACGCAAAATTAAATCACGCAGGAAATAAAGTGGTGACTTGCTTAAGGTTTTTGATGATCTAGATCCTTGCAATAAAGATGCATATGAAATGGTGAAATGATGAAAAATTGTACATATAAAATCCAATCTAGTTAAATGTATTAAATGTAACATTGTAAATATGGGAAAATAGAGTAAGTGAAGCATAATATCTAGGAACATAGTGCATTTACTTATCAAATTAATGAGTTGCAATAACATTAAGAAACAAAGTAATTTTTAAACCAACATAAATATAAATAAACTTAAAGCTACTCTATATAATTACAAGCAATGCGTGAGGAAGGAGGGATCCCTATCTCCTTAGGCGAGGCGCTCGTTATGAAAATAGTAAAGCGCCTAAATTATCAACACATCATATGCATCGAGCATAATGGAAATTGAATAGAACCACAAACTTTGTATTATTAGAAATTCAGAATACAAATTACAATCAATTGTCATCCCCCATCTCAAGTAGAGCAGGGTGTTTTTATACAATGCTTTATCCTTAAAGTAATCAAGGTATGAAGGGATAGGCATGAGAATATTGAGATTCTCAAGCTATTCCTTCTTTGTTAAAACAATTTGACAAAAAAATAGAAAAAATAGACAAATGATAACTCATTCAGTTATTGTGACAAGTGGAAGTTTGGTCATTCATTTATCGTCGTCAAAATTTCCTTACTGAGAAACCAACCACCTCTTGTCACTTCCTATGTTGGGAAATTAAATGACCAATCTATTATTAAGAAATCTGTGGATGCCATTTATATGGCTAGGGGTTGATTGTTGCTACATTGTACTTACTATCTAGGAGTTTCATTAGTTATCCTTAACGATAAGGTGTTACAACATATGAATATGGATGTGTTCCAACATTGGTATTGTGGCACTAAACTATGTTGTGTTGTAGTAATGGATTTGCAACACTCACACTCTATCATGTTACATCAATTGTGTTGTAACAATGAATTAGGTTGTGTTGCAATAGTTGGAGTTGCAACACATGCACTATGGCTGTGTTGCAGCAATAGATTTGTAGAACTTGCATTTTGTCATGTTGCAACAGTGAGTTACCAGAGGTTGAAACAATATAGGAGTTTTGTTGCAACCTAAAGGTATTGCAGCAACACAAAGGGTATTGCAACAACTTTCCTTTACTTCCTTTTCAAAGATATTTGTATGAATATTCTTGAAGTGATTCTTATGAATTTTCACCAATTAGCATAAAAAGGAAAATTCGTTCCTAAATATATAAGAATGAAAATTAAAAGGACATAATTGGAAGATAATTGTACCTTGATAAAAAAAATGCATATTTATGGGAAAACTATGTGATGTGGTGGTACAAAAATGGAAAAAGTACTAAAAAAGGTGTTGGATGGGTACTAAAGAGATATCAATTTGGACACCCATCACCTATCATGCTAAAAGATGTCATTGACCTTACTATAGAAGAAGTGACAAAAATAACTAGAATCCTTGTTGTAAATGAGCACCCCACAGGTACTAATGCTTCAGGGAAGGAAGAATAGAAAAATGTTGAAGGAGATCAAGGAGATGTTACAGTTAAGGAAATTATCTCCACTAAGGATGATGGGACAGTTACCACCAAGCAAACTCAATACATTGTAACTATCCTTAATGACGAGGTTACTAATATCCAACACTCTCGAGAATCACCTAAAATGAAAATATATTTCAAAGAGACTAAGGATTATTCTGCAACCAGAAAGGAAACTTGTACAAATGGACAAAGGACTAGAAAAGACCAAAGCAAAAATGAAAGCAAGGGACTATAACGGAACACCTTCATACACAAGGTAGCCTAGAAAATATTTTATCTTAGTGAGAGAAAGCCATACCACAACCTATGAATGATGTTGTTTACTTTGAATCTATTACTTACAATAGTTAAAATAAATTCTATCATTAGGAGAACAAAAAAGAAAAAGGAAAATCACTGTGGATATTGGCATGGTCTACATTTCATAAGAGGTCATACTAGATATTAAGAGGGCATGGACCATTAATCTAGTAGTAATTGGACTATCCATCTCCCATGCTTCATTAGATAAAGCCAGAGAAGAGGAAAGAGAGTTGTAAAAGGATAAAAAAGAGGTGGTATCCCTTCAACATCAAGTGCAGTAATAGAAAGAAAACAGGGGGACTACAAATATAGTAGAAAGAAAACGGGGGGACTACAAATATAGTAGGGAACCTTATGGAAGAAAACCATAGATGTCAGAAAGCTCATGATGATTTTCTATAGAAGGTGCTATAATTTGAAGAAGAAACCATATATCTATTGGTTGCACATACAGAAGTATAACATTGGAAAGCAAGAGTTTCTAAAATCCTGAGCTAGACAAAATTTACTAGGGAAATCCAAAAGGCTTAGGGGAACGAGGAACACAAGATTACCCTTTTAACTAAGGACAACCTAAACTGAATGAGCGTAGCTTCTTTATACTGGGTGGACTTGCAAATAAACCAACTATAAATATGGTGGAAGAATGATCATCGTCTTAAAGGACCTAGAACAAGGTTAAACAAACAATGAATAACATCCATTTTCTATCATTCAGGATGCCTACATATTTTTAACCTTTCTAAGAAGTTGCAATAGAGTTCAACCATATCATCCATGAGAACCAATAAGACATGATGTTGTATTTAATTAAATAATATTTTATATAAATCTTACTTTATTTTTGTTCAGAAACATATTAGAAATATAATATATTACATCATTGTTAATATATATTTTTTCATACAATACATCATTGTTAATATATACATCCAAGGCAACTCTAGAGCATGTTCTATCTATTGAGATTATCACCATGTACCTTTTCCATTTTGAAAGATAAATATTATTAAAAATAACAAAGAGTGAATAATCCTCAGATATCATACAACTTAAATTAATTATATTTTTGCATTGTAAAATATTTTTTAATAAAAAAATAGTTAAATTTATATTTTTTTAAAGGATCTGAATCTATTTATCTAAAAATAGATTTTATATAATAAAAATTTAATAAAATATTCAAAAGTTATAATAAACAAATTTAATTATAAAAAAATAATTTGAAAACTTGAGGCACAATGCAATTAGGTTTTGTTCGATTCGGCTGGGAAAAAGGCCCCTAGACCAAAAAAGGTTTTTAAATATCAAATAACTTTTTTGACAAAACTACTTGCCAATAAAATAATATAAAAAGGTACGCCTTTCTAATTAATGGTGTCAGACGTCAGTACATGAAGAGTGGAATAAATAACTAAACTATGCAGTCAACGGACGATTCCATCACCGGGAAATGTACGTTCTAGATTTTAGGTTTCTACTTTGTGGAATGCCTTTTACAACATTGGTAGAAGGATGATAAGAATTGTCAAAGATAGTGAAGCGAAGTTTACCATAGCAATCCCTGGAGTATTTCATGATTAGAAAATGGTGTAGTTACTCCCAAAAAAATTGGATGAAAAGAAAATTAATATAAAGTCAATTTAATAATTAATGTGTTATATAGCAAGTGCTGTATAGTAGTTAGTATTTTCCACTTAGTTTAAATATAATTAAATTGGAGTCTAGATTGTTGAGAAGCTACCAGTTAATTAATTAAAGTCTTTATAAAAAAAAAATAGATATAAAATTTAAAATGTTGTGCTAAAGTGGTGTTTTATTTCTTTTGCAATGTTTTTTTTAAAATTGATATGGAGAAACTTAGTTTGAACTGAATGAGATGTCAATTCCAAGAAACTTGCTTTGCACAACTATTTGTCTCCTACAAGGTTCATGGGAATTGTACATGATTGATATAGATATTAATACAGTGGTGTTTGTGGCAATGAAGGTAGAGGAATAGGGAACTAAACTTATCTCTGTGAGATATACCACCAAATTTCATTCCAATCCTTTCCTGCTTTTTCTTTATTATTTCTATTATTTACTCCACCATATTCCCACAAATAAATGAGAATTGTGTTGCGAATAACATATAAACCTATCCCTATATTTGGACTATTCTTCTGTGGCTCGATGAAGCCTTATGGCTATTGGTTGATGTAAATGATAAAAATTATAATTCAAACAACATTTTGACTAAGTAAAATATGACATTATTGGAAATGTGGATTTTTTATAATTTCTATGATTTTTGGATTGATGTAAATGGAAACCATTATAATTTAAATAACTTCATTAATTAATTTTTTAAACTCAATATAAATATAAATATAAAATAAAAATAAAATAAAAATAAAATAAAATTTGTTATTATAAAAATTACTTTAAATATTAAAAAATAAATATATACATTAGTAAATATATTTTGCCTGCATTATTTAATTATTATTTTAAATGCTTTTTTATTATAATCAATTTTATTAATATAAAAATATATATCATATTTCAAATATTAATTATTTTTTTAATTTAAAAATTGTCTTTAATGCTACGAGTTTTTGTTGGGATTTATGTTATTTAAACTTTTCTGGATTCAAATTTGAGGTCAAATATTGATTTATGTTATTTAAACTTTTCTGGCCGGAATCCAGTGGAAAAATTTGTGGTCAAATCTTGATTTATTATCAAACATGTGTATATACAAATGAATTTTTGTGTAGTAACCAAATGCAAAAAAAATCAAGTATATCATTACCAATTGAATAGAGAGAAAAACATTGTACCATTATTGTGTTCACAATAACCATATTGAGAATCGATCTCTATCTTGGGTGATATGTATTTACCTCCGCCCTTAAATTCAATGATTCAGAAAACACTAGAAAAAATACACTTACCTATTTCAATCAGTGGAAAAAAAAGGTATTTCTAAAGGGTTTCTTAGGAAGGAATCTATTATTTAAAAGATCAACAAAATAATTTCCTTTCAAAACCAAAATTTATTCCTTTCAAAACCAAAATGTACCATCACCAGGAAATGGACCATTCTTCTCACTACAAAATTTGATTGTTGCTTTTTATTTGATGGGAAAAAAATGATCTTTAAAAGACAAATAGGTCTTGAATTATGATTCTTAAATAATTATGATCCTTAAAAATAGATTTTATTCGGCAAGAGATCCATTGTCGGTATACACGAAGACGAGGTATGAATGTGTGTGGGAGACACAACCCTAATAAGCAAAATAGGTTGAAGCGGTGGAGCTTTTAGAAAACTCTGACTTCATGCCAGATGTCGCGTTGTATTTTCTTGATCGCCACTGAAGTTTCGTCAATGATGCCGCAGTAGACGGAGCCAGAAATTCTGTTCGACGAAATAAAATTCCCGGTTGTTGCTTCCAATTCTTTCAATTCGGATTGTGGTGAAGTTTCTGAAAATTTTCGCAATCCGACAACAAGAAAGCTCGTTGGGAAACAGTTGCATGATTTTCTATCTTCATTCCCAAGCTCGGTTGTTCAGCGAGGTGCTGGTGTCTTCCTATTCTTAGTACAGGACCTAGTGATCATCATTGTGAATATTAGATGTTGTTTTGCTGGTACAACATGGCGAAAGGGTGAACTATGTGATATGAGTGCTATAACGACCTCCCTCATCATAGTTAACCAAAAACCCAAAGAACCCATAGACTAATTCCATATAAGCACTACTTACTATTTATACGTACAATTAGGAGATATCATCTATCTCGATACATGACGGATGACGGTACAAGCATATACATGACGGTACAAGCACAATATAAGAACCAATACTAATATGTGTGTTTGGGGTATCAATCTCGACCTAAAATGGGTTTCGAATGGTCTAATGCGTTAGATGCAACCCTTTGCCTTAGTAGGAGGCAAACTCATGTAGATATCTATCACGGTGGAGCAGCATTTGCCTATCTCTCTAGCCGCCTTTGTCTTTGTAACTATAAGGGACGTTACGGGCTATGGTCCTCGAACTAGATCAATCAAACAATAAATTAATAGTGGTCCGAGTTAATTTTAGATGGTGACATGGTATGATTTAGTATTATATTATTGATCCATCACTACGGTATTGCAAATTTGACAGTGGAAACAAAGAACAAAAAGTTCTCTAGCCAATATTATCTCTTTTTGGTAGGATTTTGTGGTGCAAGGACTAATAGATTAAGTTTTTATGCCGTTGAAAGTGCACATAAGAGTATGTTTCAGTGTAATGGTTCTAAGGTGCTATGAAAATATTTACATATATAATTTCAATCCTACTAGCCTTAATTGATGGGTTTTAATTTTACAACAACAAATATATCCAGGATTAAAATTTAGATGGTGACATGGGATGATTAAGTATGCCATTATTGAGCCATTACTGTGTTGTGCACATTTGACAATTGAGAACAAAGAAAAATGACATTAGACACAAATTGGCAAGATCATGCGATTATTGGGGGCCTTTTTTTTCTTTCGTGTTATTGTGCTTTAATTTCAACTGTCAGAAAAATTATTAGATACGAGGATATTTCACCTTGAAACATGCTAGCAGGATTGAATAGTGATGCATTTTAATTATTTGATAGTCTAGGTTTTTATGATCATTAATTCTATTCTATTGGTATGAAGACAAGTTCTCTCTTCAAAGAACAAGACTCCCAAGTTAATATACACCATTCTGTCAAGGGGAAGTCGAGAATTCTCTCAATTAAATTGCCTTAGTTAATGGTAAACATTGATAAGCCCTTTAGTTTTGAGGTTGATATTAATGGATGGATGTAGGTCAGCGCCATCAAAATAGACAAGCTACAAGTAATGGGATAAAAACATTATGAACGAAGCATTGTGCTTGAAAGATATTTTTATTAAGGTAGCATTGTGTGGTGAAATATATTTTGATTCTTGGTGCTGGATAACACATAGGTGGGAGACAAAATTAGACAATTGTTCTTTACAATGTACATGTAGCCAAGATTATCTCTTTTTGGTAGGATTTTGTGGTGCAAGGGCTAACATATTAAGGTTTTATTCATTTAAAAGTGCAAGTAAGAGTATATTTCAGTTTAATGGTTTTAAGATGCTCCGCAAATATTTACATATATAATTTCAATCCTAGCTGCTTTAATTGATGGGCTTTTAGTTATACAACAACAAATATATCCAGGATTAAAGTTTAGATGGTGACATGGCATGATTTAGTATTCCATTATTTAGCCATTACTCTCTTGTGCAAATTTGACAATTAAGAACATAGAGCAACATCTTTAGACACAAATTGGCAAGATTGTGTGATTATTGGAGGCCCTTTTTTGTTTTTCGTGTTATTGTCCTTTATTTCCAGTTGTCAGTGAAATTATTAGATACGAGGATCTTTCACCTTGAAACATGCTAACATGATTGAATAGTGAGGCCTTTTAATTTTTTGATAGGCTAGGTTTTTGTGATCATTAATTCTATTCTATTGGTACGAAGTCAAGTTATCTCTTCAAAGAAAAGGACTCCCAAGTTAATATAAGCCATTCTCTCAAGGGGAAGTCGATAATTATCTCAATTAAATTGTCTTAATTAATGAAAAACATTGTATTGATAAGCCCATTCGTTTTGAGGTTGATATTAATGGATGAATGTAGGTGGGCGCCATAAAAATAGAGAAGCTACAAGTAATGGGCTCAAAAGATTATGAAGGTAGCATTGTGTAGTGAACGATTTTTTTTATGAAGGTAGCATTGTGTGGTGAAAGCTATTTTGATTCCTTATGCGGGATGACACATAAGTGGGAGACAAAATTAGACAATTTTTATTTACGATGTACATGAAGCCAATATTATCTCTTTTTGGTAGGATTTTGTGGCGCAAGGACTAACATATTAAGATTTTATGCAATTGAAAGTGCACATAAGAATATATTTCAGTTTAATGTTTTTAAGATGCTCTGAAAATATATGCATATATAATTTAAATCCTAGGTGCTTTAATTGATGGGGTTTTAATTATACAACAACAAATATATTCAAGATTAAATTTTAGATGGGGTTTTAATTATACAACAACAAATATATTTAGGATTAAATTTTAGATGGTGACATGGTATGATTTAGTATGCCTTTGTTGAACCATCACTCTCTTGTGCAAGTTTGACAATTAAGAACAAAGAACAACGACATTAGACACAAATTGGTAAGATCACATCATTATTGGAGGCCTTTTTCTTGACTTTTGTCTTATTGTGGTTTATTTTCAGTTGTCAGTGAAATTATTAGATACAAGGCTCTTTCACATTGAAACATGCTAGCAAGATAGAATAGTGAGGTCTTTTAATTATTTGATGGGCTAGGTTATTATGATCATTAATTCTATTCTATTGGTATGAAGTCAAGTTATACACCATTCTCTCAAAGGGAAGTCGAGAATTCTCTCAATTAATTTTTTTTAATTAATGGTAAACATTGTATTTATAAGATATGTTTTTTTTTAAGTTACGAGAGATGTGGGAATGATAACTATTCCAAAGTAAAGACAAAAAATCAAGAAACTATATACAAGTTGAATAGTCAATTGGAGTGCCATAAACTAGAGTCTCTCTCTTAAGATTTCAGTATATGTTTGGTACTTTCTTTGATCTTGGTTGATGAAAAATATGCATCATGGATGTAAGACATGTCTTTGTGTTTTTTTCCCATTTCCCTATGGATCTAACCTATATGATTTAATTAAAAACATTAAGAATATTAGTTAATGTTTGTTGTGCTTATAAAAAGAGTAACTAAAGGGTTAATCAAGAAGTAAAAAGGATAGTATGATAATATTTATTAAGCATTGTCAAATGTTGTTTTTGCAAGGATGAAATGTGAAATTATACTTTGTCTTGTATTATATTAACTAATAAAATGATTTAATTAATAAATAAATATACTTAGCATAAACTAATTATTGTATAATATAGTTTTGTTAATATTGTAATGTAGAACATTCTATTGTTGTGCATTGCTTTGATAAAGAATAAAAATTGATTTAATCAAAAATAAATAAATAAAGCACAATATACTAAAATTCACTAAACATTATTAATTTTGTAACAAAATGATTCCACCTCAATGTCGTTATTTAATAAATATTAAAACTGAAGTATTATGCTATGTTTTGATAATTAAAATTCTTAAATTAGTTCTATTTCATTTTAAACAAATATACATATTATTAAGAATAGTTTGTCAATAACATTAATGTCAATGTCAATGACCGTAGTTAATAATTCTAACATATAAGTTAACTTGTAAGTTTAAGCTATGTAATTTTTGGTAATTTTTTTAATTTCAATATTTATAATATTTATGAATCCATATCCCAATTCATATTTCTAGCAAAGTAATTAGTTAGTTTGAAAAATACACGGTTTCCTATATTCTTTGTGAGAACTTAAGGTTAGGGTGGTTCATTACACTTTTGGAGCTTTTGAAGGCAATCAATCGAAAGATCAACTAACCATTAACAATCAATTAAGTGGTTGATTGATTTAGGTGGAAAATAATTTCCATATTTATTAATTATTTTTATATCAATGTTGGTTACAACCATGAGTGATGCATGGTATTTACTTATGGATTTTGTAAACTATGATATTAATCATGGATTTTGTAAACCATCGTATTTATCTATGGTATTGTAATTTATTATATTTATCCATGATACTTTAATTTATTATATTTCTCATGATATTCACCTATAGGTTTTGTAAACCATGGTATTTGAAATTTAATCAGAGACATGGTATTTTGGGTGTATTCTTTGTACTTGAATTCTCATTTCCCATTATGCTTTATGTTTCAATTATTAATTAAATGCATATCATTCAACAATTTTTTTCAACAAAAAATAGTAGGCTACACTAATTGCAGTTACATATATGTTTAATATGACCATATCAATTTAACATACAAGAAAACTCATATGTATATACCTAGAAAAACCCAAGTGGATAGTGCTTTAGCTAGAATTCAATTAAATGCAAACACTGTAGATTTGGGAGGCTTTGTATTTCCTTCTCACAAAGGGAATGGCTCAAGATGATCTAAGTGAATATAAAGTTAGTGACAAGAAGAAAAAAGTTTATAATAATTTGAGTAGACTACAATGAATTGTGAATTTCATAATGTCCCAATGGTGACTAAAACCCACTCAAAGAAACTAGTTTACACTTCATGGATTATTGGTGACATATTTTGCACTCATACTCATTTATTACATGTTTATATTCATTTTAAAGATAAAGAGACCTCTTTATAATATAATGACAATGCCTAGGAGTAAACCTTTTTTTACCTTTGAATTCAACATTTTAGAGACAAAGGTTCAAGCCTGTCCTTATCGCTCAACAAACCACATTTTCTAGTGATGAAGGCTTGGCCTTATTGCAAAAATATTTACATTGTGCATTGATAGAGGACTTAACCTTTATTGTTTAAGGATTTGCCTTTATTTTCTGTGAAATTCGATGGATATAAGGGTAACAAAAGAAAGAAAGGAAAAATGATTAAGGAGAGCTCTGAATGCTCGAACTTGATTTTCAAAGTTGATCTACATTTCGATAGTGTGATGGAAACCTCTGAATTGATTTTGGTGGGAAGGGACAGAGGGAAATTCTTCTCTGCAAATTATATTATGGAATGGATTCAAACTAGTTGGTCAGTGGCCCCTGATAGGGATGTTGAGGTCACTACGCTATCTAAAGGTCGGTTTATGGTGACTTTAAAAAATGAAACAACACTGGAATGGGTCCTGGCTCATCAACGAGGATTCGGTATTGCTCCTATTCTCTTCAAACGATGGACTCCACTTTTTGATGCTAACAGGGAGAGGGTGGATGAGATCTGGTTTGGGTTCATCTTCCGGCTCTTCCACCTCACTTTAGGATCACGGAGGTTTTAAGGAATATTGGGAACAACTTGGGGACATTCCTAGAAGTGGATATGTCTTTCTTGGAATCAATATCCAAGAACACTGCGAGAATTCTGGTCAAGTTGGCCCCAAGGAAGGACTGATTGGAAAAATTGTTTTGAACATAGAAGGACACGCTTTTGAGCAGGTAATTGATTATGAAAAAGTCCCTTTCCTCTGTCACAGATGCCACAAATTTGGCCACCTGGCCAGAGGTTGTCCTCTTGGATTTAAAAAGAGTCGCAAGCAAAAAAGGGGCTCCTTCCACAATGATAGATACATACAGGAGGTCACGGACTCAGAGGATCTCACAGAGGTGAACACCAAGGTGTAGGAGGATACTATGTTTCAGTCAAAGAAACACGTGACTATGGATGTCAAGGGGTTGAACATGATCCTGTGGTTGAATTTCAGATGGCTAAAAACATAACAAAAACATATGCAGTGGCCCAGATGGAGGAGGTGGACATGGTGGCGGAGAAATCACTGCCCCCCCTGCTGATCCTGCCTTGGATTTAGCAAGTACATACCCTTTCCCCTCCTCTCCTATTTTAAACTCTTTTGATCTTTTGTTTATTAATTCAACTAAGCTTGGTCTCTCCAGGCTTGTATCCACCCCCCTCTGTGTGTTAGTAACTTATCTATGGCTATGGATAGTATCATTACCACTATTCCTAAACTATCCATTGACACTGTCCCTTATAATTTGAGACCTAGAGAAAAAAAAACTACTAGAGAAGGAAATTTTTGGGGGACTGGGGAAATTACCCAATATCGAGAAAGTCAAAAAACTCAGGGGTAGGAAGTCTGACCTTTCTAAAGCCTAGCTCAAGGCTGTTATTGACATAGTTGATAACATACAATTATCCCTCAAAGGGGCGCTTAGAGCGGTGAATTCCCCAGACCTTGTTACCAATTGATTGTGCTTTCCTTTAATTATAGGGGTTTAGTTAGTGAGCCCAAAAAACTAGCCTTTAAAAACCTTGTTCATTTGCATCATCCAGACATCATCCTGCTCCAGGAAACCTTGGGTACTGGGGCACAAATCTCTCAAATATTGTCTTTGTTTCTTCCAAATTGGACCTTTGTTTCTTCCGATGTAAGGGGTCGCTCTGGTGGTCTCATGACCGGTCTAAAGAATAATTCGGTAAATTTGATCAATCGTTGGAAATCGAAATCTTTGATTGGTGTGGAGGCTTACTCTATGGAATTGGGCTCCAATTTTTCGGTGCTTAACATTTATGGTCCCTATGTGGAGAGAGTTTCTTTCTAGAATAATTTGAGGGGCAAATCCTTTATGAATGGCCCAAATTTGATTATGGGGGGCGACTTAAATTTTTCCTTGGGTCCTTCTGAAGCCTGGGGCCCGTGTGCTCGGATTGACCCTTTGGTGGATTATTTCCTAAAAATGATGCTGGAAGGATCCCTTTTCGACCCCTCTCTTACTAAACTAACTCCCACTTAGTGGGAAGGAAGGATGATGCGGGAAGGATGATGTGTGAGGCCCGCATCACCAAAATATTGGACATGTTCCTTTTAAGTGACGATTTTTCCAACAGTACTATTGGATTTCAGAAATGGGTTGGTTCTGGTGGGATATATGACCATTCCCCTATTCTTTTGGAGCTAATGGGTCCTTTCAAGAAGCCTCTTGCTCCTTTCAAGTTTAACACTGGTTGGCTCAAGGAGGTGGATTACCACCAATTAGTGGTTGATCATTGGCACTACCCCCGAGTCTATTCCCATGCCTAGGATTTCATTGATAACATGAAAAATATTAAAAAAACCACCATTCTCTGGGCAAAATAAAATACCCAAAAATATATGGAATCAATTAAAATTATCAATGAGTCCTTGGGCTACTTGTACAGTGATGGGAAGAGGGGATTTGTGGATGAGGAGGCATGGAATAAGATTAAAGAGTTGGAAAATATAAGGAAGAAAATGCTCAATGATAGAGAAGAGCTTTGGTGCTTAAGAAGCTGGGCCATTTGGCTTGCAGCGGGAGATGAAAATACATATTTTTTTCACAATTATGCTAAGGGGCGGAAAAACACCAATACCATTTGGGAAATGGAAAAATCAACAGGGGTTAAGGTGAAGCCATTCAAAGATCTTTCATCCATGGGGAGAATTCATTTCAAAAGCCTTTATTTTTCTCAAGAAGGGGTAAACATCAAGGAAGCCATTCAAGTTTCTCAACTATTTCCTTGCTATGTTGACGAGGGAAACAATAATTTACTCTTGGCACCTATGTAAAAAAAGGAGATTGAACACATTTTAAAAGCTATGCAAGATGACAAAAGCCTTGGGCCTGATGGTTGGACTGTGGAATTCTTTCAACATTTTTTCGACCTAATGGGGGATGCCATTACAAATGTGGTGGAGGAATCTCGATCACTAGGCCACATCTATGACATCATGAAATCTACATTCTTGGCCCTCATTGGAAAAAGTGATGCTCCGCCCTCTTTCTATGATTTCCGTCCTATCTCCCTTTGTAATTGTATCTATAAAGTTATTTCTAAAACAATTTCCAATCGATTAAATCCTCTCCTCTCAAGCTCCATCTCAAAAGAACAATTTGGTTTCCTGGATGGTAGACAAATTCATGAAGCCATTGGGGTGGCATAGGAGAATCTCCACAGTATTAAATTATCCCACAAAAGATGTATGGTAGTCAAGATTGACCTCTCTAAGGCATATGACAGAATCAATTGGCTCTATCTAAGACTTCTATTGACCCATCTTGGGTTCCATATTGATTTTATTAATTGGGTTATGAGATGTATCACTAAAAGTTCTTTTGTTGTTCTTATTAATTGAACAGCCTCACAATTCTTTTCAAATCAAAGAGGGTTGAGACAGGGATGTCCTTTGTCTCTTTTACTCTTCCTATTGGTAGTCGAAGGACTTAGTCATCTCATTCACTAGGCCAGAAGATCTGGGACCCTTGGGGGCATCGAAGTGGCTTCAAATCTTATTATCACACATCTCCTATTTGTGGATGACATTATGTTATTCAACAACGGTAATAGACACGAAGTCAAAAACTTAAAAGAAATGTTGAATCTTTTCATGAAGGCAACATGCCTAACTATAACCAATCAAAATTCCTCCCTCGCCCACAAGGGCATTCTCAAAGATGATCTCTTATGGACTTATGGTCTCCTTCCTTTCCTACAGGCGTCGTTGGGAACATGCATAAAGTACTTAGGATTTTTTCTAAAGTCGGATGGGTATCAAAAACAGGATTGGTATTGGTTGGTTCAAAAATTGAAAAAATAATTAATTATTGGAGTCATAAGTGGCTCTCCAGAGTGGGGAGATTAGTCCTAATAAAATCTGTTTTATTTTCTATTCTAGTCTATTGGATCAGTCTGGCATGGGTTCCTATTGGTATTCTTAATAAAATCATATGCATCTGCAGCAAGTTCCTTTGGTCGGGTAAGGAGGACAAGAAAACTCTACCTTGGATAGCTTGGGATAAGATTGCTAAACCTAAGGAATGGGGGGGTTGGGGTATCAAGCAAATAAAATCTTTCGCATCAGCACTGGTTGCTAAATCTATCCGGAGGATTCTTTATGAAAAAAATTTATGGACCTCTGTGGTAAGAAGAAAATATATTGATCCTACTCCTTTGGACGATTGGATTATAACACCATTTAAAGAAATTAAGAGAGTTTCCAACATATGGAAAGCTACCATTCTTGTTTTTGAACTACAGGGTCAAGGAATTTCTTGGAATATTGGTAATGGGGAACGATGCAGAATTGGTCTGGACCCTTGGGTTGGATGCAATGAAAATTACTCTCTCTCTCGATGGGCCATAGGGATTCCCTGCACCAGAAAGGCATTAGTACTCTTGCTTAGATCAACGCAGCTAGTCAGACCACCATTTGGGCTCAGGCATCGAAAAAGGCGGAGGAGATTGGACTGGAAATTCAGTGGGTTGATGAATGGCAGGTCTACATACAGGAGTTGGAAAGTACCCGAGTGCGCTTAAAAGAGTCTCTTGATAGTCTTGTCTGGGTTCATTCAAAATCTGGGTTATATTCCCCCAAGGAAGGATATGCTTATATTATGGCCTCCATGGAGGGAGGGAATAAATAATGGTGGTATAAGGCTCTTTGGGAGCTCGAATGCCCTGCAAAATAAAATATTTTCTTTTAGAACATTCTCTGCCGAAAAGTGCCGACATGGGATTCCCTACAAAAATGATTTCTCACTGGTCCAGGGTAATGCTGTCTTTGTAATAAGGTAGAGGAATCTATTGATCACTTATTCATTTCATGCCCTTTCACCAGGAAGGTATGGGAATATACCCTTACACTTTGTGATGTGGATCTTTTCTGGGTGGGAAATAATTGTAACGAAGCGTGGAAGTCCTGGTGGGAGAAATGTAAAGAACCAGAACGCAGGTGTCTTCCACTGATTATCTCTTGGGGAATTTGGCTTTCAAGGAACAAATGTGTGTTCAAAGAATCCCTTTCTTCCCCGGCTCTGGTGGCAGGTGAAAGTGCTGCCATTTACACGGCTTCCTCTTCCCCTTCTTCAACAGTTCGTCTCAAGTGGGCGCTGAACGAAGTCATTGTTCCTGATATTCCTTGGGCCTATTTTGATCGAGCTGTTGCTCAGGGGCTGTGTGGGGCTGGCATGATCATTCACAAAAACTCAAATATTTCTTATGCGGCCTCTGTGGGTCTTGGCGCGGGGACAAACAATTTTGCAGAGTTACAAACCTTAAAACTCTTGTTATGTTGGCTTATTCACGTGGACATCACCTCAATAAAAATATTTGGGGACTCATTGAATGTCATAAATTGGTTTAACAACTCGCAGAGATGTCAAAATTATTTATTGCTTCCTATTCTTGATGAGATTCTATCACTAAAAACACATTTTACATGGATTTCTGTTTGCCATATATACAGGGAACGAAACGAGCATGCTAACGATTTGTCTAATATCGGTCATAGACAGGTTCAAAGAACGTGGTTGATAGAAGAAAAGGATGGTATGGTGGTCCATGTGTCGGGCGCTAGACCATACTGATGGACAACCTTCCCTCATATACAGAGTTTTGCTTTTACTTACTCCTTATTTACTCCAGCACTGCTATATCTCTTGGAGATGATGTATATATTTTGCCTCATGTTTTAAACTACAAACTTATCGATTATTGTATATTTTTGGACTTTACTGCTGATTAAACTTATTATTATTATATAGTACTGAACGGTCTCTCTTTTGGAGAGGCCTAGTCATGGATAGTGTTGTGCCATTGTCCTATTTGTCAAGTGTTTCTCCTTGTTTGGAGGCCCGTATTGTTTGACTTTCTTATGGCTGCTATGCTCATTTACCACTTTTGCAGTTTTTTTTGTCTAAGTTGGTCTCTGAGTACTCATGGTATCACAACTATTGTCTTCTCACCCACGGGTGTTGGATGGCTAGTATTTTTCCTTGCTCTCATGCTGGGGACAATGACTTATGGAATGCTACGGCATACACGATGTAACTTTTTGTTTCTCCTAATAGAAAGTTCGATTTTTTCTCGGGAAAAAACATATAAACCTATCCCTATACTTATACCATTCTTTTGTGCTTAAATGAGGCCTTATGGCTAGTTATTCCTTACATTATGTGCAACATTTTTTTTTTTTGTGCTTTAGTGAGTGAGACCTTATGGCTAACTACATTCCGTGTAACCATATTTATTTGGTCAACATATTATTAGTTGTGAAGATGGCTCTTCAATTTTAACACTGAAGATTTAAATTCTTTGATACATGTTTCTTCAAGTTTTTTTTATTACAATATATTCATACATATTTTTCGTTTATCACAAAATATTTATACACTTTTTGAGTTTAAAAATAAGATTTTTGCATTTATTTATGAGTCTACCTAATTACCCTTACTATATTGTTATGTGTTGTTCTTGTTTACAGACCTTACGAACTTACACAAGGGAAGTTTGGAGCCGGCATATGTCTCATCTTTGCCGATAGTCTTAGTATATGTCGTAGCTTCAAAATCTTTGCCAATATTCTCATCTTGAATATGTAATGGCTTCAAAATTTTTGCCACTTGGAATTTTCACAAATGGCGAGGGAGAAATAGGAGCTGCATTTTTTTTGGAATTGATTATTAAGAATAAAAAAATTAAAAAAAAAATTAAAAAGTGTTTCATTATTATGAGCACTATTTGATATTATGGGAGATATATCTTTATTTAATATTTTTGTTTATTTTAGTTAAATATATTATTAATAATTTAAATTCGAAAAGAAAAGAAAAATTAGAGTTAATTGGTTTGTTTTTTATAATATTTGTGTATAATTTTATTCTTTGTTTGAAACATGATATTATTGGAAGATGTGTGAATTTTTTATAATAATATTTTATTTTTTATAATTTCTAAAATATTTATGACTTTAGAATTGATGTAAATGGTAAAAATTATAATTCAAATAAAAATTTGATTAAATATAACATGACATTATTGGAAGATGTGGATTTTTTATAATATTATTTTATTTTTTATAACTTTTACAATATTCACGACTCTTGAATTGATGTAAATGGTAAAATTTTTCAAAAATTCCCATTAAAAACATATAATTTATAATACTTTTAATTAAAATATATAGTAATAAAAACTTACCAAAACATTTTGTTAAACTCTTTTCTTCCCACTCCCATTACATCTTTTAATAAAAGTAACTCTTATTTTTAATAGATATTTGATATTTGTACATAACACTCTTTTTTGTACTTACCAACAGCTATAAACTCATATCTCACATACCCTTTCCAATTTTTTATCAAACATGTGTATATACAAATGTATTTTTGTGTAGTAACCAAATGCAAAGAAAAATCAAGTACACCACTACTAATTAAATAGAGAGAAAAACATTGTACCATTATTGTGTTCATAATAACCATATTAAGAATTGATCTCTATCTTGGGTGATACCATTTTGGGTGATATGTATTTGTGAATTTTATTATAATTGATTTTATCAATATAAAAAATTATATCATATTTCAAATATTAATTAATTATCTTTACCTTCGCCCTTAAATTCAATGACAATACCATTTTGGGTGACATGTATTTGTGAATTTTATTATAATTAATTTTATCAATATAAAAAATTATATCATATTTCAAATATTAATTAATTCTCTTTGCCTTCGCCCTTAAATTCAATGACTAGAAAACAATAGACAAAATACACTTACCTATTTCAATTAGTTGTAAAAAAAGGTATTACTAAAGGGTCTCTTGGGGAGGAATCTATTATTTAAAAGATGAACAATATAATTTCATTTGAAAACCAAAATGTATTCCTTTCAAAACCAAAATGTACTATATCACCAGGGAAGGGAGCTATTACATTTAAGATTTGTTACCATTCTTCTCACTACAAAATGTGATTGTTGCTTTTTATTTGATGGGAGTTATTACATTTAAAATTTGTTGCCATTCTTCTCACTACAAAATTTGATTGTTTCTTTTTATTTGATGGAAAAACAAATGATCTTTAAAAGGCAGTAAGGTCTTGAATTATTATCCTTAAACAAGTCGCTAGATTCCCTAATTATGAGTAATTATAGCAATATGATTGTAGATAATTTACTAATATAAATTTATGTGGATTGAGATTAATTAAGCAGGCCCAAGGGATAAAAAAGGCCCAAATGTCCCTTATCATGGAAATAAGATTGTAGACAATTTACTAATATAATTTTATCTAAATTGACAATTAAGATAACTCTATGCTATATACCATACTTAAGCTTCTTAGTAGTCTCTTATGAGGTACAACCTCTCATAGTGATAAGTTGTTATGCCATTAAATAATTCTAGCTGTAAAGCAGAGTTAAAGTTCCATGAGTAGTATCAAAGGAATTCAACATTAGGAATGTGATAGAAGCATATCATTTCTTGGAAGGGTGAAGTTTGCCCAACCTAGTTATAAAAACCAAGTGCATCCTTCATGCAGAAAAAAAATATTATAAAAACCAAGTGCATCCTTCATGCAGAAAAAAATAAACATGCAGATTTCCTCATATAGAGGTCTTGAGTACTTTGGCCAAAATGTCTCATCCATTATGAAAAAGTGCATCTTACATGCAATTAATAATAAGTAAGTTGTTCCACAACAATTACCAAGATGGATATTTTGATTTCAGGTCTAGTAGTTCAGTAAACATAATTCTCCACCCCTCATTATGGAGGAGATGGAGCCAAGAACCAAACTAATCTTTAATTCATTAAGTATAGTTCTTAAACATTAGTAACTATATCTATTATTCTTCTGTATAATTTATACTTATACATGTTCTTACTCTACAAATAACGGCCATACTCTAGATGATCTATTTTCTAACCATTGTGTAGATCATAACCCATATATTTAAATACTTGTTTAGGAATTTATTGTACATAAACATATTCCATTTCATCGATCGTGGCAGGGTTTTGAAGAGAAAATTTAGCTTATATAAAGAATAGCTACTTATATTCGCTATGGTTACTTACTTTCTTAATAAAATACGACGCTTATAAAGTACATTCCAATCCAGATGTTTATCCTTCCATTTCTATACTTATTTCTAAATCTTCTCCATGTCAGCCTTGCGAGGGAGGAATATATTGATAGGAGAGGGGTGGCACCTTTACCATATCCATAGTTAAACCATATTTACTAACTCGATTTCCTAGGATGATGCCTTCAATAACTGTTGTATTAGTTCATTTGACACAAGGGTGTACGAAATGCACGGTGTTTGGTAGGGGAGGTTGATTTCCTACAAGCAATGTCACAGGGAAAAAATGAGTTTTTAGATGGTTAATGAATCATCATAACATGTAGAAAAATTAGTCATAAAACATAGCATACTACAACAGAGGAGGAAACAAGAAACAACAAATACAAATATAACACAAGCTAAATATCGATTTTAAACAAACTAATAATATCAATGGAGAACGAATCCCCTTTTATTAGCTGCTGGTGGTAAAAAAGAGGTAGAACGCTAAAACACTCGCAGTGAATCCTTAGAGCCATGAAGCTCTAATACTCAAAGTAGGGAGGGCCCTTCCCTTAAGCTGCTTGCAAGCCTCTCTCTTCTCCTCGAATGAGTGATCGGATAATGGACAACTGATGCACTTCTCCTTTGAGATAGAGATGTTGGATGGCCAACAAATGAATCCCTTCAATCTTTTCTGTTTGGGCAATACACTACTGGTTTTCTCATGGGAAATTTGGTCAGCATAACAATGCGTTCTAAATTTTTCTTCTCACGGTGGTATTTTATAGGAAAAATTCAAATCTTCTTCCCTCTCTTGGTACAATTATGGATAGTGACCCAAGAGTGGAAGTTGATTCCATGGTGTGCTACACTTGAGGCCTCAAGGTGGCTCTAGGCAATTTTCCTTGGCAGCCTTGAGTGGAGAATCTTCTTCTTGAAGTGTGAAAAGTGGTCCTGGATGGTGACCTTCTGCCATACCCAATATCACGTGGCTATTTGAGGGATAGCCGCGGAGATCTCTACTACTATCAAAGAAAAGTCCGCACGGAGTAGTTTGTGCTAGTGCCTTCTATGCGAGACTTAATAAATTTTCCTTTTGACCTTAGGAAAAGTTAAATTTTCTAGATTTTGTAATGTTTTTCCATCCTGTAAATCCTTCTGCTTGACATTTCATGATGTCCTTTTCCTGTTCGATTTTCTAGTGATAACAGTTGCCCCCTAATGTATCATGTATAGGAAAAACTGTATAACCGAAATACATTGTAGTTTATGTTCTATATAACCCGTGTTGAGGGAGAGAGAGAGAGAGTAACTTGAGTGAAGCCTAAAGTTGGAGACCCCTTGCTGTGAGTAAAAGAGGGACCATGTTCTGTTGGAAACCTGCAAGAGATATCATAAATACAATATTTCTACGAGGCGGGCATGTCCCATGCTTGTGATGCTTTCTCTAGTTAAAGCCTATTTGACAGATAGAGGTTCTGTTTGTGTCACTTATATGGTAGTGGTCTACTGATTTGGTTATGATGACGATTTTTGATGCCCTCAGGGGCATTTTTTATTTGAAAATAGGTTGAATGTAGTGCCCACATGCATAATCTTGGTATGACATATTTTTAGAATAAATACTCATTGTATGCATGGGTGTATGACTGGGACCTTCCCGTGGAAGAATTGTTGAAAGAGATGCTTATGATGGCATGGGTCTTCAATGAATTCTGAAAAAGTGCAATGGTTGTGAAGTACAATACCATCTTGACATGAAAGCTTGTGTTGTATTCGAATGTCAGGAGGATCGATGAAATCAATGGACAATGATGATTCTCGCAGTGTCATCCGAGAATACCCCTATTGAGGTGAGGAGCCATCCAAGGTAACGATTCCTTCTTAGAAAATGGTTGTTGAAGTCAAAAAGAAGGAAGCCTCAACCGACCGAGAGAAATACTGATGCAAGGGACCAGGGTCTTTGATATAGCAGGTGGGGGATGATAGGTTAACATAGGCATGATGGACAAAAATGGCTGAAAATTTATGATGGGAGTTCAGTGGCACAAGATAGAGCTTGTAAATTAAATTTTGCGGTAGTTATAATGATTTATGGTGAGGAAACCCTAGAGTCTGTAGGATGCCTAGGGTGGGTATATGTTTGTTATGAATGTGTGGTGGCTTTCCATGAGAGATGTGAAGCTTCGACCAAGGGTGATTAGGGACTACTGCCAGGGGAGAAAATTGGATGGATGGGTAGGAGGTTTTCTCCTAAAAGCAATATTTGTACACTTGCCAAAATAATATAAAATGGGTTCGGATGTACAAGCACGGAGACGGGTGCCCCAAAAACATTAAAATTATCACTCACTGATGATATGAAGAAGGTGTTTTTGATGAGGGTGGGGGCCTCATTGGTTAGTATTGGTGCAGGGGTGGTGAAGCGGATGGAAAGTATCACAGATGGGCTATGCTGATGGAGGTATGGTAGAAAAAATGCGAGACACCGTGGTTCATGTTCGATCTACTTGCGAAAGTGGTATTCCAGGAAAGGGGTTTTATGACATGGTAAAAATTGACTTGATGCATGGTGGATGGATGAACATGAAGTGCTTCCCAGACTGGGATGTTACGACCATGGCATCATATTTTTGATGCATGGTCTACTTGAGTGATGGACGCCATGGAGGGTGAGGCTCTACCGATCGACGAGAATGTTTATCATGTGCAAGGTGGGGATATGATAAAAATGGTCAGGTGCTTGGAACGTATGGTTGATTCTTATGGAGAAATGATGTCAAGATATGAAAATATTCTCTCGGAATATATCATGCTGAGGGTAGAATGATACCTGCTCTGGAACCTTCACTGACTGGGGAAAAAGGTGGTTTGTCATGCTGTGTAACACCTACAACAAACACCTGAAGTGAAAGCATATTTTTCATTCAAATATATCGACAAATGTGCTAAATGAAAAAACGATAAGAGATAGCATACCTGTCGTAATTGAAAAAATTAATTTTTCTAAGGCGTGAAGGTGTGAAGCCTCCATTGGAAGTTATGAGGTGTTGATCACTGTGTTACTTTTAGTTTCATAATTGGGAATTTTGAGCTCTCGTTATAGTTCATTAAATAATTCGAATAGGGTGATATATAAGTCAATATGGCTCATTTCAGTTCATTTGTGTTGTTTGAGAGTTGTGAGGTCAGAGTGGATCCCTTGCTACTGAGCCTTTCTTACCATTGTGGTCAGCCTGTGTACCAGGGATTTGCGTCATTAGTGCCAGGTAGGCCCCTGAACGTCCATCATTTTAATATTTTCAGTGTTTTTTGGGTGGGGGTCTGTATAAATTAGGTTTTTACGGAACTTCTTTTTGGCCTTGTTCGCGTGGGTGATCAAGGTATAGGCGTGGAGACATCCACGGGAAAATGAGATTTTCTACAGAGATTTCACGTCTCTCTCAGACTTTACGTGTGATCTTAGGCGTCTGTCTTTGAGACAGACGTGCGATCAGCGTGCCTGTATGGGAAACGAGCGTGGCAAGAAGTCAACTAAAGTATTTTTGAAATATTTTGATTTTATCTCAATGATGGGATTGTTTTTGGTGACAGGTTGTTGTGGAGAGAGTGTGAATGGCCTGATATTCACATGGTTGTGGCCTAGGATTTCAATGCACAAATTTTTTTGGCACAATGGGGTCTTCTCAAGTTCTTAGAGAATGACCTCTTAAGATTGCAGGATCTTCTGTTGAGCTTCTTGGTCCGTAGCTTAAATAGGAGGCGCAAGGTGATGGTCCTGCGTGGATATCCCTATCCCTTCGGAGACGGATATCTATTTTGTGACCGTATTATTGTCTCAGGGTGAGCCACTTCCACACCCACTCCCGCCTGGGAGGGTGGCTCTCCAGCACTAGTCGCAGCATCACTGTGGCGGGGCGCCTCTTTCATAGGGATGCATTCTCATTGAATCAGAGACCGATCTAGCTCAGCGATGTGCCTTATCTATGATCGTATGGTTGACAAGGTCGCCATCGCCCCACAAGGCGTCGTTACCCTAGATTGGTGTTCTGCACCGGCTCCTAGCTGACCATTTTTATGATTGGGCACACCATGTTTACGATGGCATGGTGTCGCAGTTAGGGAAGGTTCGAGTAGGAACTTCTAAATTATTCACTTATGCTAGAATATTTTGTAGCATTTTGTTTTAGAGGGTGAACTGTTGCACCGATCGTGCTTGTTCCTATTGGGCCTCACTAGGACCCTCATATGAGGCAATGGGGGTCGGTGATGCCCCGAGGTGGAGGGGAGGAGGTGGGTCACTACTAGGATGCGACCACCGAGGCATGGTTCGAGGCGAACCCCCAGATGTTCCTAGAGTTCCCATAGTCAAGGATAGAATTTCAGAGAGATCCAGATATGGCTCTTCATGTTGGTTATGCGTGGGGGCCTTCAGGCATGCTTTTTTTATGTGTTTCTGCATTTGTTGAGTATTTTATGATGTGTATATTTATATGTGTATTGTGGTGACACTGACACTATATTTGTTTCTCTTACAAATGTGGGAGCATTTGGAAGTCCTACTGCTCCCTTGGTGGGACACGAGCCCCTTAGGAGGGTTCTAGGTGGAGGTGCTCAGGCCCAGGGTGGCAGTCTATTGAGATTCAACAAGATGAAGATCCTAGTGAAAATTAAGCACCTACACTAGGTGGGTCCCATAGGCTATTTTTAGGTGTAAGTCTATTTTTATAATGGTGAGAAAATTCTATTTATAGATGAGGTTCTATTTTTAGATGCATGTGTGAAGTATATTTATAGATCGCATGTCTAAATATAGAATGCATGTCGATTATTATTATCTCTTATTAATAATTAGACAATAAACATTAATCTATTCTCAATGAGCACTTGGAAATAGTTAACTGAAGTGGAAAATCAGTTAGCTAAAGTAGATTTCGAGTTGAGTGGTTGGTTGGTGGGACATGCAAGTGGACTTAGTTGTAACTGAGTGATTATAAGTTCTAACAGAGTTTGATGTGTATTTATGTGAGTTGTAATGTAGTTTAACTCAGTTAAGTGAGTTAAACTTAGTTGTGCCAGTTGTAACTGAACATACATTAGTGAGAGATCAGTGAATTAATTATTTAATTAATTCACAAGCAATGGTCTCACATGAAACTGAAGATTTACTACTGTTAACTACATGCATGTCAGATCCAGTGGAGACCCAGTTGAGAGATAGGTAAAAGGGACAGTTTGACTATCAGTTGTGACATTAGTGGGTGCACTCATGACACCACACACACATTGGAGATTCCAATGAGGATTGCACAGTAAAGTCAAGGCAGGATCTCATTCATTCATGGATTGTTATTAACAGGGATTGCGCTGGAGGAAGGCTGTCAGGAGGCAGTAAATTGGTGCATGTATTTGCCAATTTTTGTATGACAGTGTGAGACGATTGTATATTGTACTGAGAGCTCTTGGATTCTAGTTTTGTATGAGATTGTTTCATGATCCATGATATATACATAATATATTATAGTGGGGTTTTTAGCTTTATGATTTCCCAGTAAAAACATTTGTGTTATGTGTGATTGATCTTTCTTCATGTGTTTGCAATTGGCGACCATGTTTTAAATTTCCACAAATATTTTTGTAGAAGCAATTATGTATTTAATAGTGTCATATAATTGTTAGATCAGGAGAATCCAGGAAATACATAACTGTATTAAAATTTATACATGGTATCGGAGCAAAGAAGATTGAAATTTTGAAGAAGTAGTTGAGTTTGCTGGTGGAAACAATTCGAATTTGCTGCAAGAATTTCTTGGTGTGAAAGTTGTGTAAACATCCAAATGGCTTTCAATGGCTTGCAGCTAGAGTATGCACTCAAGGGCATCTCGAACTAAATTTCTTGGAAGGACGGGATGGAGGCAGTGCTTGAAGATAATGTCTTGAAGGAATTCATCGACAGTGATGTTCCTAAGCCCACTTCGACGGATGTTGTGTTACTTGACACATGAAAAATAAAGTAGCGAAGACAAGAAGGATTCTTTTGGAAGGTGTACGAGACCATATTGTCTCAAGCCTTCATGGGAAAGCCACTCTATTTGCTATGTGGAAGGATTTGACAGATATTTTCCAAAGCAACAACAACCATAGGAAATTGGTGCTGAAGGATAAACTTAGAAAGATCAAGATGGAGAAGGGCGATAATATTCCTAAGTATCTCACAAAGTTTGTCCAATGTCGGGATGAATTGGGGAGTGTGGGAATCATGGTTACTGATGATGATTTGGTGAGCTTGGCTCTCTTGGGACTTCCTAAGAGTTGGCATAGTTATCAAGACTCTGTCAACGGACGGAAAAAACTGCGAGATTGGGAACGATTGTGGTTGGATCTAGTGCAGGAGGAGTTCAGGCGGAACACCAGAAATGGCTCTTCATCACAGCATGATGATGAAGATGATTGTGCTTTGTCTACCAATGAAAGGAAAGGGAAGGGGAAGAAATTCGATTCAAAATCCAAGTCTAAAGGCAAGAAGCTAGACTTGTCCAAGGTGAAGTGTTTTCACTGTCACGAACATGGGCATCTCGCAACTAACTGCCCACAGAAAAATAAGAACAAGAAGGCTGCTAGAGCTGCAGCTGGTGAGGCCCTTACCTCACAATTTGAACTTGATTTCTCCTTGATCACATGCTTGGTTTCAAGCGCAATGGTATCGGTGTGGTATCTTGATATTGGTGCTTCCTTCCACATGATGGGAGATATGGAGGTTAACGAAAGGGGGAAAAACTTTTACAAAATTTTGAGGGATCTAGTGGAACAAATGTATAGACGTTCTTTCCACTTACAATACAAAATCAATCCAATGATTCCAAGAACCAAATTTTATCTAAACTACAGGAAGCGTTTCCAGAGAATTAGTCAATGAGACATGTCAAACTTTTAATAACAAAAACATACAACAACAAAAAAGAAGGAATGAAAAAGTAATATTCCTTTAAATGTTTTTCTAGAATTATTTATAAATATCACTTTTGTTATATTTACTTTTCATATATCAATATAAAATTAAATAGGTTATTGTCATGTTACATTTTCAGAAGGATTAGGAAAATCTCAAAAGATGAACGAGCTGATATCAGAAATATGCCAGTAGGAATGTCCAAAAAGGTGTATAAGGAGATGGTGAAATAAATGGACAAAATTGCATCGTAGGAGGAGCCATCTCAACAATAATGTGCTTCAAATGTAATATGCAATCATTGATTTTTTCGATCATTAGGTACAATAAATAAACAATTTAGCATTAGATATTAATTTTCAAGTATTTTCTTGCAGAAATGAAAAGAAAATGGAACCCATTTAGCACATTAAACAGGACGACAAGGAAGAAAAGGGTTGATATCTAAGTTTGTGAGTAATTGTTACTTCCTTAGAAAAACTTAACTATATTTCATTTTTGTATATTTTAAGTTGTTTTACAAAAATCATCATTGAATGTATTCAAACAGGTGCTAACATACAAAGAAGAACCATCAGACGAATTGATTGACATTGGGTTAAATATGGGTTGTGAGTATATGTTGGCATATCAGAAATTAATTGTGGAATTTGTAAGCATCTATCGATCTTTTTTTACTTAGCTCCGTCTATAATTAATAGAGCAAAAAAATCTTATTTTGTTCTATAATTAATAGAACAAAAAAATCTTATTTTGTTCTATAATTAAACGAACAAAATAAACATCAGTGCGTGTCAGTTACTGTACACCGATGCGTTTCTACGACCTATGGGAACTGCAAAAATACCAATACCAATTATAAATCTCGGTGCATTTGTGCAATACTGCGCACCAGTGCGTTTATGTGAGACTACGCATCGGTGTGTTTGTATGACCTATGGGCACCGCACAAATACCAATACAAATTAGAAAAATCGGTGAATTTTTCTAATACTGCGCACCGGTGCGTTTCTATAAGACTACGTACCGGTGCGTTGATACGACCTATGGGCACCGCATAAATCCCAATACCAATTAGAACGGCCCCATGCGTTGTATCACCTACAGTGCGCCCGGTGTGGTTTTAGACCTTTACAGATCAGTGTATGCACCTTCGACCACCCTGGGCTGACCATTTAGATGACACGCACCAGTGCGTTGACACCTTAGTAGTGCACTGATGAAAAACACATCTGTAATAACCTCCAACCACCCAATTTTTTTAGTTGTATTGAAATTATGTTAAAAGCTCCGCTAAAACCTCTGTTACCAAAAACAGATATTGTATAAAATGTTTTTTTGACAATTTTGGCCAGTTTTATAACACTAAAAACCTCCTTTATAACCTCCACTAGAGGGTCTTTTCCTTGTAGTGATACACATTTTTAACTGGTAATGAGGTTGTAATATTCTTAATCATGGGATTGGTATTTTGACAAGATATTTGTCAATACTGGCATGTCCCATTGTTCTATCATTTGCCTTATTTGCCTGATTGTCTACACTTTTATTATTATCCCTTAAGATGTGATAATAGGTAATTTTCCCAATATGCTTTGCATATTGATTTATCCTTTATAGAATATGGTGCAGGGTTGCATTTTTAAAACTATTGCCATTAACCATTGCATGAATAATGATCGACGAGTCTCCAAAGATTATTGGGTTCATTATCCTTCTTTCTTTTAATATTTGACCCCAAGGAGAAGCCCATAAGATTCGGCTCTGTTGTTATACATAGTGCCTAATCCCCAATCATACGATATTGTGTTTCTCTTATCGCTGGTGAGTATAATTCCTTCGGCCCCTGCTTTTCCAGGATTATTTTTTGAAGCCCCATCGAAGAAGAGGCAAGATTTTTTGATTGAGATAATCCATTTTAGGACGTCTTCTTCTGTGAGCCTTATTTTCCACTTTGATTTTTCATTTCTGGGCATGGGCATTGTTGCAAAATTGGGCATGCTACTTGGGGCATGCTACTTGCAAACCTTTCCCACTCTCTTTCTTATACTTGAAGTTTCACCCACTCAATTCTTTTTTTTCCTTTAGAAGAATAGAATTCAGAGATTTGTCTCCATGTTTTGGATATTACCCTTTCCACTGTTGCCTTTTTATTCTTGAAAATATTGTTGTTTCTGACTAACCAGATCCGCCAACATAAAATGAGGGAATGTTGGTACAATACCTTTGCACAATGATTTTATTTTTGAGAGAGTAAGGATAATTATTTTTCCAGTTAGCCAGAAACTCATTGAGTGGGATGGTGTAATTTAGGTTTTCTTCTATTGGAGAGGCCACACCCTTCCAACATTATTTGGTGAAGTTACATTCTATGAACATGTGCTGACTGTTTTCCTCCTCCTGTAGACACAATGGGCACTCAGAGGGCCCAAAAATTCCTCTTTTTTTCAAGTTCTCTACAGTGAGAATTTTTCTATTTAGAAGAGTCCATATGAATATTTTAATTTTAGGTAAGCTTTGAACTTTCCAGCAAGTTTCCAGAGGTGCCAATATTTTTTTCCTTGTTGTTCTTGAAGCACTACATACCCCGATTTGACGGTATACTCCCCTCTTGTAGGAGTCCAAATGTGTGCATCCTGTTTCCTTTGCTCCAATGGGGCTATGCCTTTTAAAATCAAGCATGCAGGAAGGAATCTCTCTCAAAATCAATAATACCCTTAACAAGCGTAGAAACAAAATATTTTATTGTACCAATAATATCCAAATCAATCATTCTTGGATTCTACTCTTAGCTCTCCTCTTTCATGTGACTCTCCAATCGACGGGCTTCCTGTCTTTATATAAAAACCAATGTGTCGCCCTCCTCAATTCACAATAAATCCTCGATCGCTTTTGTGCCTTGAGATTCCTTGGACTTGGCCTTTGCCTTCGTGTCCCTTGTCCTTGTTTTCCTGGGATCATCAAGATTTTAACTTCCTCTATTCCACTTCACTAAACTTTCCCCTCATTCATTTCTTCCTCCTTGTGCCTTGCTGCCTGGGAGCTCTCCCACTCTCCAATCTCCCCCTCTTTTTCATCACCAGTCATCTCTCTTCTGTGCTTTCTGTTCTGGCCTGCGACGCTATCCATGCTCAAAATGAGAGATGTGTTTTAAGTAGAGCCAACAAATACATGCTGGAAAAAGTAAGAGAGACAATACAATAATTTAAGTTTTAGGTAAGATCAGAAAATTTGGCCTTGAATAGGCAATCCGAGGGACAAAAGGGCACAACAAGAGCATAACGCAACAAGAGCACAATAAAAAGGGCACAACAAGAGCACAAAAAAGGGCATAGCAAGAGCACAACAAGGGCACAACACAACAACAAATGCTCTAATCAATAACTAGTAGATCTCATAATACAAAGAAGGATCTTCACTTGGAAGATATTAATCCTTTTCCATTATGTTATGTAAATGTGTTTCTCTAACTTTTCAGTTTGTAAGGAAGTATGCCAAAAATGTAGTAGGAAATTCCAAAAATTTTGGAAACAAGGCTTTAGGTAACTGCACTGCGCTCTAGCTCTTATCTCCTTAAGCATGCTCCTCTTTAAACATTCCCTATAATGGGAGCTTGCTCCTCTTTAAACCCTCCCTTTAATGGGAGCTTACTCCTTTTTTTTTGGAATAGATATCACAATAACCGACTTTGTAAAAAAAAATGATGTTGTAATATTCTAAGAGAGGGTTACATAGTAAGTTATTAATGTTCTTTTGTAAGACACCCAGGAAATAAAACAACACGTGCAAGAATTTAAAGGTCACACTTGAAAAATTGAAATAACACACTTCTACCGAGTGGAATTAGGAAACTTTATTCTATAACCCCCAACACAGGTAGAATAACTAATCTACTTTTGTAGGAAAGGAAATGACACATTTCTTCATAATAGGCTTAGGAAGCTTAACATTGTAACCCCCAACACAAATAGAATAACTAATCTACTTTTGTAGGAAAGGAAATGGTACATTTACACCTAGTGGACTTAAGAAGCTTAATGTTGTAACCCCCACAAGTAGATCAAACCACATAGGAAGAAATAAAGCACACACACAAAATTAAATTGCACAGGAAAGAAAGTGGTGACTTGCTCAAGGTTTTTTATGATCTCGGTCCTTGCAATAAAGATGCATATGAAATGGTGAAATTATAAAAAAAATTACATATGGAATCCAATCCAAGTAGATGTATTAAATATAACACTATAAATATGGGAAAACAGAGTAATTGAATCACAATATCTAGGAACATAGTATTTACTTATCAAATTAATGAGTTGCAACAACATTAAGAAACAAAGTAATTGTTAAACCAACATAAATATAAATAAACTTAAAGATAATCTATATAATTACAATCAATACATGAGTAAGGATGGATCACTACCTACTTAGGCGAGGCACTGGTTACAAAAATAGTAAAGCACCTAAATTATTAACACATCATATGCATCAAGCATAATGGAAATTGAATATAACCCCAAGCTTTGTATTATTTGAAATTTAGAATACAAATTACAATCAATTGGAATCCCTCATATTTAGTAGAGCAGGGTGTTTTTATACAGTTATTTAGTCTTAATGTAATCAAGGGATCAAGGGATAGCCATGAGAATATTGAGAGTCTCAAGCTATTCCTTCTTTGTTAGAATAATTTCACAAAAAATTGGAAAAATTAAACAAATGATAACTCATTCATTTATTGTGATAGGTGGCAGTTTGGTCAATCCTTTATCGTTGTCAAAATTTCCTTATTGAGAAACTAACTACCGCTTGTCACTTCCTACATTGGGAAATTAAATTACCAATCTATTATTGAGAAATATATGGTTGACATTTGTATGGCTAGCGGTTGAATGGTGCTACATTGTACATACTATTTGGGACTTGCATTAGTTATCTTTAATGAACAATTATTAAGGTGTTACAACATCTGAATATGGATGTGTTCTAACATCAACCTTGTGGAACTAAACTATGTTGTGTTGTAGCAATGGAGTTTCAACACTCACACTCTATCATGTTGCATTAATTGTGTTGCAACAATGAATTTTGTTGTGTTGAAATAGTTGGAGTTGCAACATGTGCACTCTAGTTGTGTTGTAGCAATAAAATCATAGCACTTACATTTTTTCATGTTGCGGCAGTGAGTTAATGGAGGTTGCAACAAATTGTCCTTTAATTCCTTTTCAAAGATATTTGTATGAATATTCTTGAAGTGATTCTTATGATTTTTTACCGATTAGCATGAAAAGGAATATTCCTTCCAAAATACATAAGAATTAACATTAAAAGGACATAATTGGAAGATAGTTGTACCTTGATAAAAAAATGTATCTTTATGGGAAAACTATGTGATGGGGTGGTACAAAAATGGAAAAAAGTACTAAAAAGGTGTTGGATGGGTACTAAAGAGATGTCAATTTGGGTTCCCATCACCTATCATGCTAAAATATGTCATTGACCTTACTAAAGAAGAAATGACAAAAATAACAACAACCCCAATTGTAAATGAGCACCCCACAGGTACTGATGCTTCAGGGAAGGATGGATGGAAAAATGTTGAAGGGGATCAAGGAGAAGTTACAGTTAAGGAAATTATCTCCACTAAGTATGATGAGACAATTACCACCAATAAAACTCAAGACATCGTAGCAATTCTTAATGATGAGGTTACTAATATCCAAGACTCTCGAGATTCACCTAAAATGAAAATATATTTCAAAGAGACTAAGGATTAGTCTCCAACCAGAAATAAAACTTGTAAAAATGGACAAAGGACTACAAAAGATCAAAGAAAAAATGAAAGCAAGGGGCTACAATGGAAAACCTTCATACACAAGGTAGCCTAGAAAATATTTTATCTTAGTGAGAGAAATCCATACCACAACCTGTGAATGATGTTGTTAACTTTGAATCTATTACTTACAATGGCTAGAAGAAATTGTATCATTAGGATAACACAAAAGAAAAGGAAAATCACTGTGGATACTGGCATGGTCTACATTTTAGAAGAGGTAATACTAGATAATAAGAGGGCATGGACCATTAATCTAGTAGTAATTGTGACGCAAAAACAGCTTAAAGTCAGTCCTGAGGAGGAGTGGTCAACCGTCGTCGTGGCTCTGTCTGCACCTTCTGTCCGAACCCCGTTCTTCCCTCCACGTGGTCTATTTTCTTTTTATTTTATTTATCAATTTCAAAGAAATTGACAAATAAACTTATACACAGCTCTCGAATGTTATATTATATTTCCCAACATATATATATATATATTATCCCCACCTACTATAACCAATGTTAAACCTTCGGACCTTATATTAATACTCCACACTTTGGAAACAAAACTTTATAATAGAGCCTTCGCTACGGCCCCACCTATATATATGTATCAATAACCCATAAAACACGTGCACTGTACCTCCTTTATCATCCGCGCACCTTGGTTATTGTTCGTGCATCTACAGCAGGCGACCACCGTCCGATGGCCCCGTCCCAGATCAACAGCTCTCGATAATATCGCTCGGTGTCCTGGTACGATCATTAACGCGCGATGGCGCAGGTTAAACAGTGGTTTTACGGGGCCCCCCTTGCCACGCGTCGGCTCCTCTATGGAATCGCTCCTCGACCCAGAAATACCGCCTTCGCACCAAAAGCGGTGCGATATGGGCAATCCGCTTTCACAAATACGCTAGCGGTTTTGAATAGTGGCTAGCCAGGGTTCACGTCGGGGTTTGTGCTCACCTTTGTATACTCTGGTTGTTAACTAAAGTTCGCCTCCGGTTGGGAGTTCCAATTAACGACAGACGATTGTAACTTGCGTTGTTGAGCGGGATTATATTACCATTAACCAGAGTTAAATGACCACGGTTTCACGGCTTCTCTACTCGAGCAAATTGAGGGAAACAATAGACAGAGACATGTAGAGTCTATACAACAGTTTATTCCAGTAGATACATATGCACAGAGTTCATCACTTCGCAATTAAACAACCTCTTGACAATTAAGGATTCAACACGATTCTAGGGTAAATGCGCACAGAAACTATTTAATTGGAAGCAATTGTAACACACAGAGTTTATTGCAGAATCTCCTCTCTTCTTCTTCTTCTTGTCCTCCCTCATACATCCGAGGGTTACAATTATATACATAAACCTACGACTCTTCGATTCCTCTGAGAGGACCGTTTCAGGAAATCAACAGTCTAATTAAAACAATTCAACTAACTGGAATATGACAGCTAGACTAACTAAGCTATTCAACTTCTACGACTCTAACTGATCTAATAATACAATCAGCTAAGGTATTGACACCTAGCTGTGACAATTCGACTGTTTTCAAACCCTCCTAGCCACAACATGTGGAAAAAACTCCTAATTGCTGGCTAGTGTCTAATGCCCCTGCATCAGACTCCCGAGGGCAATTTTCTTCATGGGCTCCTGTCCATGAGCTCTTCCACTGATCCGCCTATCTTCTGCAACATTTCTTTAGTCATCCAAGTGGCATCTTCTTTTGGCTTATCCTTCCATTTGATCAAGTACTGAAAGTACTCTCGTCCTCTGGTCCTTCTAAATGGTTTTTTATCCAATATTTTCTCTGGTTGCAATGGTTGTGCCGGTGGTAGCTGCTCTCTCCACTCAATATGTTCCTTGTCTGTTGTTCTTTCTTCTGCACCATCATCTTCATACTTGTACAAATCTGCAACATTAAAAATGGGAGATATTCCAACATCAGGAGGTAATTCAATCTCATAAGAATTTGCAGAAAACTTCCTAAGTATCTTGCATGGCCCAATCTTCTTGAACTTCAATTTATTGTACTGCTTCTTTGGGAATCTCTCCTTTCTCAAGTGTGCCAAAACCTGATCTCCTACTTCAAAGTGAACTTCTTTTCTTCTCAAGTCTGCTCTATTTTTGTATTTAATGTTGCTGCCTTGTAGTTTCTGTTTCACTTGTTCATGTATGGCCTGGATCTCTGAAGCAAATTCCTCACCATATGCACTTCTCAGTTCTGCCTTTCCTAGATCTCTTAACTCTGATATCCCTCTGGGGTGCATTTCATAAACAATATGAAATGGACTCTGCCATGTGCTCCTGTTTGGTGAGTCATTGTATGCATATTCTGCCTGGGGGGAAATATGATCTCACTGCTTGGGATGCTCTCCTGCAAGACATCTCAACAAATTCCCCAGACTCCTATTCACTACCTCAGTTTGTCCATCAGTCTGAGGATGATAAGCCAAGTTGAAACTTAGTTTGGTACCAAGTTTCTTCCACAGTGTCCTCCAAAAATGGCCCAAAAATCTGGTATCTCTGTCTGAAACAATACTCTTGGGCAACCCATGCAATCTAACAACTTCTTTGAAGAACAAGTTAGCAACATGGGTGGCATCACTATTTTTATAACATGGAATAAAATGCGCCATTTTGGAGAATCTTTCCACCACAGCAAAGACTGCATCATTCCCTCTCTGAGTCTTGGGCAATCCTAGAACAAAATCCATACTCACCATGTCCCAAGTCCTGTCTAGAATAGGTAAGGGAGTGTACGATCCTGCATTCTAGCTCCTTCCTTTGGCATATTGAAAAATCTTGCAATTCTTCACAAACTCGTCCACTTCTGCTCTCATCTTGGGCCAGAAATAAAAGTGACTCAGCTACTCATAAGTCTTATCAGTACCAAAGTGTCCAGCAAGTCCACCACTATGCTTTTCTTTGATCAAATTTTCCCTCATGGAACATTTTGGTACACACAGTTGGCTTCTTCTAAATAGTAAGTCCTCCTGCAAGAAATAATCCAACCACTGGCTTCTATCTATTAAAATAGGGTTACTACATGCCTCAAATGCTTCTTTAAAATCTGGACCTTTTTATACAATTCTTTCATAAAATCAAACCCTACAACTTCAAAATTTGTCTCTTGAACAAGCATGTGCCTTCTACTCAAAGCATCAGCTACTTTATTGGCTTGGCCACTGATATGTTTCAAAACAAAATTAAAACTTTGGAGATACTCAACCCATTTAGCATGCTTATGTTTCAATTTGGGCTGTTGTACAATATACTGCAAAGCATGATTGTCAGAATATAATACAAATTCCATGGACATCAAGTAATGTCTCCATTTCTTCAGTGCCTGAACAATTGCATAGAATTCCTTCTCATAAGAGGAATACTTTCTTTTGGTGTCATTCAGCTTTTCACTAAAATATGCCATAGGCCTATCATCCTGACTCAACACAGCTCTAATGGCCTCTCCACTGGCATCACATTTTACTTGAAATGGTTTTGTAAAATCAGGCAGAATCAAAACAGGCTTCTCTGTTATCTTTTGCTTCAGTAGCTTGAAATTCTAAGCAACCCGACGGTCAATTAAATAGCTATTTTTTCTTCTTTATTATCTCCAATTGGGTGCATTAATCTTCTTTAGAGTTTCTTATCATTTACATTAAAAAACTAACAGAGTCCATGTGCTTTCTACTCAAAAAATTCACGGGTAAAGGCCATCACAATTGCCTTAACCTTTTACGGGTCCATTTTTAATCCTTCCTAAAACAACAAACCCCAAATACACCAACTCTTCCTTCATGAATGAGCAAACAAGAGCATTTAGTAGCGTTTCTCTTGTGGACATAAAGCAGAACCATGATTCAGATGCTTTAAATGTTCCTTCCTCCCAGTTTATATTTAGCTTAATCATCTCACTGAGGTCTTCTCTGAAATTTACAATGATTCTATATACTTCATTCATAGTCTCATAAAGTATTGGTGCTTTGTGCTTCCAAAGGCCATTATGTATATAGTCCTGTTTGTTTCAAAGCGTTTTCACTCATCACCCTCTCTTCCTCTCTTATTCTAATCTGATGGTATCCACTCTTAAAATCTATCTTTGAGAAATATTTAGCACCACTCAAACAATCCATTAAGTCCTCAACTCTGGGAAAAGGGAATCTGTACCTGATTGTGATCTTATTAATTTCTCTAGAATTAGTACAGATCCTCTAGCCTCCGTCTTTCTTTGGGCTCAATACTGCGGGTACTGCACATGGACTCAGACTTTCTCTAATCAGCCCCTTGTCCACCAACTCCTGTACTTGTCTCCTGATTTCCTCATTTTCCTTGGGATTCATTCTGTAGGCTGCCTTATTTGGCAGATTTGAACCAGGGATAAAATCTATCTGATGGCTGATCTTCCTCACAGGTGGCATCTCATCAGGTAATTCATCCACTACAATGTCACAGTAATCATCTAACATCTCTTGTATCTCTACTGGTAAATCAGAAATCTTTGTAGAAGTAAGAACTGCTTTAGGCTTGCAAACTAAAGCAAAGCTTACCTCTTCTTCTTCTATCTGCTGCAGATATTCCTTCCCGCTCAGCAACAAGGTCTTTGGATCAATCACTCTGCTGGATGGCTCTCTTTCCTCCATGGGAATCAATGTATGAAAACAGTCGAATTGTCACAGCTAGGTGTCAATACCTTAGCTGATTGTATTATTAGATCAGTTAGAGTCGTAGAAGTTGAATAGCTCAGTTAGTCTAGCTGTCATATTCCAGTTAGTTGAATTGTTTTAATTAGACTGTTGATTTCCTGAAACGGTCCTCTCAGAGGAACCAAAGAGTCGTAGGTTTATGTATATAATTGTAACCCTCGGATGTATGAGGGAGGACAAGAAGAAGAAGAAGAAGAGAGGAGATTCTGCAATAAACTTTGTGTGTTACAATTGCTTCCAATTAAATAGTTTCTGTGCGCATTTACCCTAGAATCATGTTGAATCCTTAATTTTCAAGAGGTTGTTTAATTGCGAAGTGATGAACTCTGTGCATATGTATCTACTGGAATAAACCGTTGTATAGACTCTGCATGTCTCTGTCTATTGTTTCCCTCAATTTTCTCGAGTAGAGAAGCCGTGAAACCGTGGTCATTTAACTCTGGTTAATGGTAATAGAATCCCGCTCAACAACGCAAGTTACAATCATCTGTCATTAATTGGAACTCCCAACTGGAGGCGAACCTGAGTTAACAACCAGAGTATACAAAGGCGAGCGCAAACCCCGACGTGAACCCTGGTTAGCCACTATTCAAAACCGCTAGCGGATTTGTGAAAGCTGATTGCCCATATCGCACTGCTTTTGGTGTGAAGGCGGTATTTCTGGGTCGAGGAGTGATTCCATAGAGGAGTCAACGCGTGGCAAGGGGGCCCCAGTAAAACCACTATTTAACCTGCGCCATCGTGCGTTAACGATCGTACCGAGACGCAGAGTGATATTATCGAGAGTCGTTGATCTGGGACGGGGCCATCGGACGGTGGTCACTTGCCGTAGATGCACGAACGATAACCAAGGTGCGCGGACGATAAAGGAGGTACGGTGCACGTGTTTAATGGGTTATTGATACATATATATAGGTGGGGCCGTAGCGAAGGCTCTATTATAAAGTTTTGTTTCCAAAGTGTGGAGTATTAATATAAGGTCCGAAGGTTTAACATTGGTTATAGTAGGCAGGGATAATATATATATGTCGGGAAATATAATATAACATTCGAGAGATGTGTATAAGTTTATTTGTCAATTTCTTTGAAATTGATAAATAAAATAAAAAGAAAATAGACCACGTGGAGGGAAGAATGGGGTTCGGACAGAAGGTGCAGACAGAGCCACGACGACGGTTGACCACTCCTCCTCAGGACTGAATTTCAGCTATTGTTGCGTCATTTGTGGTATCAGAGCAAGTCTGAAGTTTTTTTTGCTGACATGGCAATCCGAGTTGGTAGAGGTGCTGGCAGAAGAAGCCTGTTGCCAACGCAGAGGTGTTGGGGATGTTGCAGAGGGTCGAGGCCAGAATGGATGCCATGGAGCGAAGACAGCCCAGAGATCCTGAAGACATCAGTGAACCTGAGACAGAAGAAGCAGAAGAAAATGTTGAAATTCCTCCTGACATGAGGCTCCTTAGAACTGTTCTGGGGTCTGCAGTTAAGCCTAGAATTGAAGTGTCAAGCTATGCAGGGGGACTGAATCCAGAAGAACTAGTGGACTGGATAAATGAATTGAACAAGTGCTTTGATTATGAAGAAATAAGTGAAGATAAGAAGGTCAAGTTTGTAGTAACAAAGCTGAAAGGACATGCTGCACTTTGGTGGGATGGAGTGCAGGCAGAAAGGAGGAGAGTTGGCAAGCAACCTATCAAGAGCTGGACCAGAATGATGGCTAAATTAAAAGGTAAATTCTTGCCTAGTGATTACCAGCTAACATTATATAAGCTAATGCAGAACCTGAGACAGAGGTTGCTGACAGTAAAAGAGTACACAGAGGAATTCTACAGAGTAAGCATAAGGGCTGGGCAATTCCAAGACACAGGGCTGGCTTACCATTGAAGCAAGGTTTATTTGTAAAATGAAAATGATAGGAGAAGGAAAATGGAAAATGACAATGGGAAATAAGCATGTAACTGAGCTTCTTGCTTTTATTTGTGGGTTAGGAGTAGACAAAGAGTAATGGAAAGTGTATGTGAATAAAAATGAACAATCGACACTTGTTGGGAAAATAATTGTGGCTTGCTTTGAATTGCTTGGTTGGATTTATAATTCAGAAGGGAGGAAAGGCAATGGTCTTGATGGATATGGACATGGACTTGTTCTTATGTTTCTCATGAAATTGGTCCTTTGAAGACCAATTGTGCCGACAAATTGGTATCCTTCAATGATCATTCGATCATCCCAAACCTGCAAAAAAAAATTGACATAAAGAACATAAGTGTGTTAAAAAAGAAATGGCCAATTTCTCTCTGATTTGTTGTAAAATGTAACTAGGTCGGTCTTCATGTTGAACTATGTAATTATGAAAAGAAGGAGACAAAAGTATAAAATGTCAAAATCATGAAAGAATCCAGTTCAAGATGGATATGCTACAAGACCTTGTAAAGAAGCTCACAAAACAGCCTTCAAACAAGCTGGAAGACAAGATAAAAAAGCGTTGGAAGTTAAGCTCCAACTATAATGAAAACAACGTTGAAATATGTGAAGTAATGACGAAGAACATAAACTGCAAATCGGCCAAAATACTAGCTGATTGGTCGGCCCAATAGCTAGACAAGTCATATATATATATATATATATATATATATATATATATGTGTGTGTGTGTGTGTGTGTGTGTGTGTGTCTATATATGACTGTTTTGCGGTCCATTTAGCACACAAGATTGTGGTCAAGTCTGAGGTGGACAACGTTGGAGAAAGAATATAATTGTGGATCTGTCTGAGGTAGACTGAAGGTACGATGTTGACTAAAGGTACATAATGACTGAAGGTGCAACTGTTGACTGAAGGTGCAGATGTTGACTGAAGGTACACAATGGCTGAAGGTACACGATGACTGAAGGTGCAGAAAGGGTACAGTAAGAATATCTCTGAGTTTAAAATATCTAAGGAAAGAATTTGTCAAAGTCAAGACAGTGATCTAAAGGTGGTAGAAAGTGAGGAAGGTAAATCAGAGATTTACCTTCCTAACCACATTTCAAGATGTTCAGTTACAAGTGAAAATTATTCTGTCTCTACATTTGACTAAGTTCTTTGATAATTGACTTGATGAAAAATTAACTAATTGAAATAAGAGAATACATAAGAAATCTCACAAGTAATTATCAAGAAGAGAACTTGAGTTAATCACTTGCCCTACAAATTCTTAACATGGTATCACAGCTATGGGAAAAGGAGATCACCTTATTGAGAAGATTATGGAATTAGAAAAAAATTACTATCTGAGATCAACTTCAGAGAGAAGAAGTTTGGTGCTCTTACAAAGAAGGAGTTGAGTGTTATTGCAGAGATACAAGCTCGGTGGTATTGATACAAGTTCGATGCAATTTCAATGATACAAATTCTCAAAAATTTGATGAAAACAACTTCAGATAAATATGAGCAAGTTTCGGTGATATTAATGATGTGTTAAAGGGAGAAAAAAAATGCAAAAAGGAGATTATGTTTATTGTTGAGAACAAGTCTGAAATTTGAGGTAAAGTCTAAAATTTGAAGTGCAGACAAAAAATTCGAAGGAATAGGAGTATTAAACGAAAATCTCAGTTAGAGAAAGTGCGATGAAGTCTCATTAAAATCTCAAAGTCTATTCTATAATAAAATTCAGGCGATCAAAAAAGTCTGAGGCTGTTTTAGGATTAGTGATGTTCGGTACTAATCTGTGTTAAGTATTAGAAGGTGCAGAAATGAGTTGTAAAGAGGAGTCTCTTGGAAAGAGTAATAAGAAGACTGTAAGAAGCTGAGGCTAGGAGTGTAGAAAAGAAGGCTTTCCTTACCCTTGAAGAAGATCATTCAAAAAGAAAGCACTAACACATCTTTTCTCCACCGCCATCGAATAAAATCAAGCTGAAGACTTTATCTTCATTTATCAAGTAAGTATCTTTCATTCTATAATCAAATTTGGTTAAACGACTTTGTTTTTGCAGGGAGATATATAAGTTGGTTGGGTTACCAAGAATCCTTGCATAAGGAGGATAGTAACAGTCCTCGAATAAATCAAAGTCATGAAAATTCTATGAAGGATTGGAGACATCAAGAGAATATATGCTAAAGCTGAAAGAACTATTCTATGCAATAAATAACGTTATGTCACTTGGACCAGATTTACACAAAATTGAGGTATCAAAGGATGAAAGGATATCTTCATAAGTTTTCAACTGTGAGATCCGGAAAAGACGATAAGATGGACAACGTAACAAATAGACAAGAAAATTACCTCATTCAACTTGTGGTCTCCATGCTAGATCAAGGGAAAAAATGTTGAAGGATAAAAAGAATCAACATTTGCCGAAGGAAAAGGAAAGTTTAGGAAAAGTGGAAGACTTATGGACACTACAAGAAAGTTGGTCCTAAAGAGACAATCTCAATAGGAGAAAGAAAAGAAGATTCAAGGAAAATCACAAAAACTTATTCATAAGGAATTGACTTCTGTTGGTTATATGATAGGAAACAATGTAGCATTCTGATCTAAGCATGGCAAGAGCTCCTGATGAATCAACTTCGGGAAAAACCTCTTTGAAAAACTTTAAGAAAGTAGTCATCAAGAGCAAGGGTCATCATAGAAACATACTTCTGGGATGTGATGACATATTGATGAAACAAGCCAAGGGAATGAAGCTATTCATTCCTAAAAATTGCTACAAGATGACTCAAGGGAAAAAGGTAGGATGCATGTATATATTTATATGCTAACATTGGATGCTGTGATGTCATGCTATATGGTTGCAGGTAATGTACTTATGTATTTAAAAGTATGATCTATGGAGGAGTATCTCTCAGTGCACGGACAGATGAAATCAACATAATATGTCCTCATGGAATATGAGGTGGTTGTATATGAGCTAGAAACCAGAAAGGTTATAAGTTCCTGGGAATAAATAATGTGCAGAGAGGAATAGATCATGACATGCAACCATATCAAAAGGCTGTTATCATTCAAAAGACAAGAATATGTGACTAGGAGATCTCCTCGGAGGATATGTAGACTCTGATAGAAGTCTGGTAAATAAGAAGACTCTTGAAGAAACATATCCTTAGGAGATGTATCAATCTATATGAAGAATTGCAATACCTATAGGAATATTTCATGGTGAAAGATCATCATTAAGGTAACTTTCTTCTAAAATTTCATATGTATATGTTTATCTCGATAAGTTTGTGCAAGGCTGCCAATCATGAGAAAGGATGTATTATCCTTGGAAATGATTTGAAGGAAAGCAGCATGGCATAACAATGGACCAAATGAGAAATATTGTTGAATCACTTTCTGATGGCTAACATGACTCAGGATGGAAGTGATGGATGATCCGTGCCCTATGAAGCTAAAAGTTGAAGATTCCTCAATATCGAAATCCATGACATCGAGAACATGAATTCTTCATGAGAAGCTAGGTGTCTCACCATCGCTGCTGGAGGTCCCTGATTAAGAGGGAGCCTGATGGTAAGTTTCTTACTTGAAAGAAACTTGGTAATTCCTAAGGATGAGCTTAGGTACATTCTTTGTATAAGAATGAGTACATTCCCTTGTGGAATAAGGTCCTCCCTGGGAGGGAGAGATACACACATCATTCTAGTCTTGGGAAGACATAATTGAATATTGGGTAATCATTTTGCATTCGATACTCTTTGAGAATGTGATAGGGAATTCAAGATAAGAGTAGTTGGGAACCGATATTCTTTGAGGGCTAGCTACCCAAGAGAAGAATAGTCCAGGAAGGTCATACTTTGGGAACACCCGGGTGGAGTGTGTACCTTGGAGAGACAATGATGAAGGTGCCTATAAGTCATGTGTCTCACCAACATTGAAGCCCATTGTCTCATTGAAGAGATGGGGCTGTTAGTCAAGGCCTTGCACTAGTATAATGCTGGTTGAAATAATTCTATACAGATGCGATTACCAATCCGATTTTTCTTATGAGATTATTTAGTTTAAAAATGATCATGTAACTATATGAATACCTCCCTAGTTAAGAGGGAGTGTTGTAAAATGTAACTAGGTCGGTCTTCATGTTGCACTATGTAATTATGAAAAGAAGGAGACAAAAGTATAAATTGTAAAAATCATGAAAGGATCCAATTCAAGATGGATATGCTACAAGACCTTGTAAAGAAGTTCAAAAAACAATCTTCAAACAAGCTGGAAGACAAGATCAAGAAGAATTGGAAGTTAAGCTCCAACTACAATGAAAACAACATTGAAATATGTGAAGTAATGACGAAGAACATAAACTGCAAGCCAGCCAAAATACTAGCTGATTGGTCAGCCCAATAGCTAGACAAGTCATATATATATATGACTGTTCTGCGGTCCATTTAGCACACAAGATTATGGTCAAGTATGAGGTGGACATCGTTGGAGAAAGAATAGAATTGCGGATTTGTCTGAGGTAGAATGAAGGTATGATTTTGACTGAATGTACACAATGACTGAAGGTGCAGATGTTGACTGAAGGTACACAATGACTGAAGGTACACGATGATTGAAGGTGCAATGAATGAAGGTGCAGAAAGGGTACAGTAAGAATATCTCTGAGTTTAAAGTATCTAAGGAAATAATTTGTCAAAGTCAAGACATTGATCTAAAGGTGGTAGAAAGTGAGGAAGGTAAATCAGATATTTACCTTCCTAACCACATTTCCAGATGTTCAGTTACAAGTGAAAATTATTCTGTCTCTACATTTGACTAAGCTTTGATAATTGGCTTGATGAAAAATTAACTAAGTGAAATAAGAGAATACATAAGCAAGCTCACAAGTAATTATCAAGAAGTGAATTTGAGTTAATCACTTGCCCTACAAATTATTAACATGGTATCAAAGCTATGGGAAAAGGAGATCACCTTTTTGAGAATATTTTGGAATTAGAGAAAAATTACTGTCTGAGATCAACTTTAGAGAGAAGAAGTTTGGTGCTTTTACAAAGGAGGAGTTGGGTGCTATTGCAGATATACAAGCTCGGTGGTATTGATACAAGTTCGATGCAATTTAAGTGATACACATTCTCAACAATTTGATGACAACAACTTCAAATAAATCTGAGCAAGTTTCAATTATATTAAGGCTGCGTTAAAGGGAGACAAAAAATGCAAAAAGGAGATTATGTTTATTGTTGAGAATAAGTTTGGAATTTGAGGTAAAGTCTGAAATTTGAAGTGCAGACAACAAATTCGAAGGAATAGGAGTATTAAATGAAAATCTCAGTTGGAGAAAGTGCGAGGAAGGCTCATTACAATCTCAAAGTCTATTCTGTAATAAAATTCAGGCGATCATAAAAGTCTGAGGTTGTTTTAGGATTAGTGCTTTTCGGTGCTAATCTGTGTTAAGTATTAGAAAGTGTAGAAAGAAGTTGTAAAGAGGAGTCTCTTGGAAAGCGTAATAAGAATACTGTAATAAGCCGAGGCTATGAGTGTAAAAAAGAAGGCTTTCCTTACCCTTGAAGAATTTCATTCAAAAATAAAGCACTAACACATCTTTTCTCCACCGCCATCGAAGAAAATCAAGCTGAAGACTTTATCTTCACTTATCAAGTAAGTATCTTTCATTCTATAATCAAATTTGGTTAAATGACTTTGTTTTTGCAGGGAGGTCTATAAGCTGGTTGGGTTACCAAGAATCCTTGCATAAGGAGGATTGTAACAATCCTCGAAGAAAGCAAAGTCATGAAAAGTCTATGAAGGATTGGAGACATCAGGAGAATATATGCTAAAGCTGAAAGAACTATTCTATGCAATAAATAAGGTTATGTCACTTGGACCAGATTTACACAAAATTTAGGTATCAAAGGATGAAGGGATATCTTCATAAGATCTCAACTGTGAGATCTGGAAAAGACGATAAGATGGAAAATGTAACAAATAGACAATAAAATTACCTCATTCAACTTGTGGTCTCTATGCTAGATCAAGGGAAAAAATGTTGAAGGATAAAAAGAATCAACATTTGTAGAAGGAAAAAGAAAGTTTAGGAAAAGTGGAAGACTTATGGACACTATAAGAAAGTTGGTCCTAAAGGGACAATCTCAATAGGAGAAAGAAAAGAAGATTCAAGGAAAATCACAAAAACTTATGAATAAGGAATTGAATTCTGTTGGCTATATGATAGGAAGCAATGTAGCATTCTGATCTAAGCATGTCAAGAGCTTCTGATGAATCCGCTTTAGGAAAAACCTCTTTGACAAACTTTAAGAAAGTAGTCATCAAGAGCAAGGGTCATCATAGAAACATACTTCTGGGATGTGATGACATATTGATGAAACAAGCCAAAGGAATGAAGCTATTCATTCCTAAAAATTGCTACAAGATGACTCAAGGGAAAAAAGGTAGGAGGTATGTATATATTTATATGCTGACATTGGATGCTGTGATGTCATGCTATATGGTTGCAGGTAATGAACTTATGTATTTAAAAGTATGATCTATGGAGAAGTATCTCTCAGTGCACAGATAGATGAAATCAACATAATATGTCCTCATGGAATATGAGGTGGTTGTATGTGAACTAGAAACTAGAAAGGTTATAAGTTCCTGGGAATAAAGAATGTGTAGAGAGGAAGAGATCATGACATGCAACCATATCAAAAGGCTAATATCATTCGAAAGACAAGAAGATGTGAATAGGAGATCTCCTAGGAGGATATGTAAACTCTAACAGAAGTCTGTTAAATAAGAAGACTCTTGACAAAACATATCCTTAGGAGATGTGTCAATCTGTATGAAGAATGGCAATACCTATAGGAAGATGTCATGGTGAAAGATCATCACTATGGTAAATTTTCTTCTAAAAGTTCATATGTATATGTTTATCTGGATAAGTTTGTGCAGGGCTACCAATCATGAGAAAGGATGTATTATCCTTGGAAATGATTCGAAGGAAAGCAGCATGGCATAACAATTGAGCAGATTAGAAAGACTGTTGAATCACTTTCTGATAGCTGACATGACTCAGGATAGAAGTGATGGATGATCTGTGCCCTATGAAGCTAAAAGTTGAAGATCCCTCAATATCGAAATCCACATTAGGGGAATTTTGAGGTCTAAAATGGGCCTCCTAAGGAAATAATAAAATAATAGCTAAACCAATAAAATAATATTTATGAATTTTCAATTCACTTTTTGCACCACAATCCATGTAACCATAGTTAAATTCAATTCAAAAGTTGTACTAAAATAAATTAATAAAAAAATTTGTATTGATGTGACTATAAATAAGAATGAGCTTTTCAAGATAAAGTCATTATCATTGAACAACTAATGCATTTGTCCTTTGTACTTAATTAACTTCAAATAGAATATAAATATAATTTTATAAATTCTTAATTATATTATATGCCATTAACTAAAATTTATATTATTTAAATTGTATAATAACATGTAATTAACATATTATATAAAAATAGTATAGTATAATATAATATAATATAATAATTGTATAGGAAATATGCATTGTTTCTTTCAAGAAATATGAAATGACAATAGTATATTTTTATTCAAAAAGTGTGAAATAAAATTATTATGAGTACTTTACTTTGACTTTAAAAGTACTTAGAGCATTACTATGGTTAACCATGAGTTTTTATCCACCATTGAGAATGTGACAAGTAAGTACCTTTAACTCAAGCAATGCCACTTCAACCATTAGGGATGATGTCTTCCCCTAAAATGTGATTGGTTCTCATAAAGTTCATTTTGATTGTACATTTTCCTTATGAGGCCCATTTTTGACCTCAAAATTCCCCTAATGTGACATCGAGAACAAGAATTCTTCATGAGCAGCTGCGTGTCTCACCATTGCTGCCGGAGGTCTCTGATTAAGAGGGAGCCTGATGGTAAGTTTCTTACTTGAAAGAAACTTGGTAATTCCTAAGGATGAGCTTAGGTAAATTCTTTGTACAAGAATGAGTACATTCCCTTGTGGAATAAGGTCCTCCCTGGGAGGGAGAGATAGACACATCATTCTGGTCTTAGGAAGACAGAATGGAGGATTGGGTAATCATTTGGCATTCGATACTCTTTGAGAATGTGATAGGGCATTCAAGATAAGAGTAGTCGGGGACCGATATTCTTTGAGGGCTAGCTACCCAAGAGAAGAATAGTCCAGGAAGGTCATACTTTGGGAACACCCAGGTAGAGTATGTACCCTTGAGAGACAATGACGAAGGTGACTATAAGTCATGTGTCTCGCCAGCATTGAAGCCCATTGTCTCGTTGAAGAGATGGGGTTGTTAGTCAAGGTCTTGCACTAGTACAATGCTGGTTGAAATAATGTTATACAGATGCGATTACCAATCCGATTTTTCTTATGAGATTCTTTAGTTTAAAAATGATCATGTAACTATATGAATACCTCCCTAGTTAAGAGGGAGTGTTGTAAAATGTAACTAGATCGGTCTTCATGTTGAACTATGTAATTATGAAAAGGAGACAAAAGTATAAAATGCCAAAATCATGAAAGGATCCAGTTCAAGATGGATATGTTGCAAGACCTTGTAAAGAAGCTCACAAAACAACCTTCAAACAAGCTGGAAGAAAAGATAAAAAAGCTTTTGAAGTTAAGCTCCAACTACAATGAAAACAACGTTGAAATATGTGAAGTAATGACGAAGAACATAAACTGCAAGTTGGCTAAAATAGTAGCTGATTGGTCGGCCCAATAGTTAGACTATATATATATATATATATATATATATATATATATATATATATATATGACTGTTCTGCGGTCCATTTAGAACATAATATTGTGGTAAAGTCTGAGGTGGACAGTGTTGGAGAAAGAATAGAATTACGGATCTTTCTGAGGTAGACTGAAGGTACGATGTTGACTGAAGGTACACAATGACTGAAGGTGCAGATGTTGACTGAAGGTACACGATGACTGAAGGTGCAATGACTGAAGGTGTAGAAAGGGTACAGTAAGAATATCTCTGAGTTTAAAGTATCTAAGGAAATCATTTTTCAAAGTGAAGACAGTGATCTAAAGGTGGTAGAAAGTGAGGAAGGTAAATCAGAGATTTACCTTCATAACCACATTTCAAGATGTTCAGTTACAAGTGAAAATTATTCTGTCTCTACATTTGACTAAGTGCTTTGATAATTGACTTGATGAAAAATTAACTAAGTGAAATAAGAGAATACATAAGCAAGCTCATAAGTAATTATCAAGAATAGAATTTGAGTTAATCACTTGCCCTACAAATTCTCAACATGATTCATACACAAACATTTGAATTTCAAATGAAACAGATTAAGGAAAATCAAAAGTGCTATATTCAGTCCAATTCATGATATTGATAACAATCCATTTTTAAGAAATAACCATGAAAAATAAATCAACTCCCTGTTGTCAGATGATTTCATGAAATGTGCTCAGTAATATGATTGGCATCACAAAGATTCGCTATGTTGTGCAAGTTAAAGCTTCATAGAAAAATACACAGCAACAAATTTTTTAATGCCAAATATTGAGAAATCATCTAAATAATCTTCCAATTGTTCTGCGAGTCATTGTCAAATTTAATTGTCATCTGTGCTGCAAAATCATGTTGTCAAAAATATTTGAAGCAGTAAAAAAAAGTACTTGCACGAAAAGTTATTTCAATCAAATTTTGCAAGTATTTTTCGCCTTATAAATTGCTTCAATAAATCGATTGTATATGCAATTTTTTTATTTCTCATTATATATATATATATATATATATATATATATATATATATATATATATTATTAATGATGAGACACATATGTGTCTAAAATCAAATTTATTAAATCAAATTGGACTCTTAGACCACATGCCATGTGGAGCAGAGTTTGTTATTCACTTGGATTCTTCTGCTTTCAACTTGCCATGTTTAAACAGTTCAAAACAAATCATTTTTTCCTCACGCAATCTGCAAAACGGAGCTTCAAGGAACCCTGAATGTCTCCCAAATGGCTGCAAAATCCAAAAAATCACTCACGAGTTACCTAATTCACCTTGTTCCTGAAAAAACTCATGTTTTAATTTTTCCTAATTCACCTTGATTTTCTTAGAAAATGAATTTTAAAATCGGGTGTTTTAACAATTACGCATTTCTGGAAATTTCGTTTTCTGGCAATTACTTCCGCAACACAATAAAATTGTTGTGGTTTGATTTTTTTATTTGCAGGTTTTGATGTGTAATGGCTTGTCTCTCACAGAGAAGTTCAGATCGATCTCCCTCATTCTAATTACCTGCAATGGAATCTGCAATCTTCTCTTCATCAGCAGTCTGCAATCTTCTCTTCATTAGCAGTTTCTTCATGTGATACAATTTCATTATCTGTATCTGCAATTGAATCTGCAATCTTCTCTTCATCAAGAATTTCCAATCTTTTCTTCATCAACAGTTTATTCATCCAATACACCTTCATTGTCTGTCTCTACAACTTTCAAAATCGATTTATAATAATTGCCGCTTGAGGAAGATCGAATATGGAAAAGAGAAGGTTCCTTTTTTTCATTGCAGTGCATGGGTCTTTGTGTGGATTGAAGGCTTGCACATATACGTAAGGTCAAGCCAAAGGTTGGCCTCACGCATATGGGTGGGCCTCCTTTCCATGTGCCAATATATATATATATATATATATATATATATATATATATATATATATATATATATATATATATATATATATATATATATATATATATATATTATGTTTTGTTTTTTTTGTTTTTTTTAAAGAAAAATTGTGCACATGCAATTCAAGAAATCAGACAAATATTGAGAGGATGAAAAACATTAAAATTTGCAGAACCGATAAAAAAAGGATCATGACTCAAATGATGATTTTCAATAGAATTGTAGTTCAATTTCCAGCAAAATTTTTAACGAATTTTTGAATTTTAATTTTTAAATTGACTGATCTGATTTTCTGATCTTCCATGTCGAAACGAGGCACGGGAAGAGAGCATACTAGTCAGCGTCATCAAATAAATTCATATTTTCACACACAAATTTTATTTCGTATGGTGATAAAAAACGAAGTTATTCTTACTGCATCACTGAAATTTATTCAAAATGAATTAATCAACTTTGATTATTGTTTTTTTTTTAAAACAAAATAAAATAAAAAATTATAAAATTCCAGCTAAGTTTGGTTTATTTTTATTTTTCCTATCTATCTAAAAAAAACTATATTTTTATTTTATTTTTAAGTATATTCATGCTTCCAATGAAGCCATTTACGAATTAGAACTTTTGAAATGCTCATATCCAAACTTGAAAAATGTACCTGATGGTTTGTAAGGATATGCGAAATCGACTTGACCTTTCGATTTGCTGCAAGGATCTCTTGAAGAATTGATGAATGTTGTGGTGCAATCACTTTTTGATACCATTCCTCAATGTAGTCTTTGGGCTGCATTCTAGATCCTTTGTCCATAAATGGTTAATAAAACACTAAATTAATAAATAAAATACACTCTAGACTGAAAGCTAGTTCCTATGCACACTTCCCCAGCAACGACGCCAAAATGTTAGGGAAAAATAATTGCCTGTCATTTAATTTTTCAACTCGGGGGTTTCGTAAGCTTGTGAAGCATGCGTGCACTGTATGTGCTAGAAATTATCTTTTAGTTTAGATCGATCTAACTACAGAATAACGAAAACCAATTCATCTAATCTATGAAATAAAATAATGAAAACGAAATTCAACTAACCTATGAAATCATGTAATGAAAAGAAAGAAACCAAATTCAAAAGAAAATATAACACGCAAACACACTTGCAGGAATTGAAATTTTAATCTAAGAAAACATTTCAAAGCATGTAAAGAAAAACAACTAAGGTATGTTCAATCACTCCAACATACAATATGGAAGTATGATAGAATCACCATCTTGAGATGATAAACAACTAATTATACTTTAGTATTTAAATCTAGGAAAACAATTAAAACATGCAAAGAGAAAACTCAATAATTACATAAGTTAGGTATTCAAACATTTATAAATATGATAAAATCACCTTCTTGAAATGATCTTTAAGAACACGCAATATTACAATTGAATGAGGATCTAAATTTAGAAAATAATGTAAAAGAATGTAAAAGTAAAGCTCAATGATTACATAGGTTGAACATTCAATCACCCAATTTGGAAGTATGACAAGTCACCTTCTTGGCTTGATATTTTATTCAATTATACAATGAATTGATAGTTTGATCTAAGAAATTAAATGATAGAACATGAAAGGAAACTAAATAACTATGAGATTTATTGCCTCAAACTTAATCCAATTGGAAAATAGATAAATCTAACCTTTTGAAATGTTTTTAGAAAATCAAAGATTACACCGTTATTCTAAAACTAATACTAAGAAAGAAAATAAACTTTAATATATAAAAACAAGTAAATCTCACACATTTTAGGCAGCTGATCTAAAAGCATGAGAGATGGTAAATCGAGATGCTCCATATGTAAGAAAAACCAAGTTAAAATGAAGGAATATTCATGAGTAAGGTGCCACAATCTAATTTTGTATTCAAATCTTGAGCATAACTCCAATTTTACACATGATTTGATAGGAGAAATCTTCCCCTATTTATACAAAAAGATGAGAAGCTATCTCATTAATGAGAGTCCATGAATCTCTCCCTAGATCTCTAGAGTTACAATCCAAATAAGAAGTGATAAGGCACATGTCTTCTTAGAGTTACAATACAAATAAGAAATGAGACACTTATCCTTATGATCCCATGATCTTCTCCATCCAAATTCGAATTTGGCCTTAGGAGGCCACATAAGCATCTTTTGGAAGCTTCTTTTTGACCTACACATGGCAACAAACTCATTCCACTTATAAGGTATAAGTATGTGCATATTATTTTCTAATTTTTAACCACAAATTCACTTAAAAATACTAAGAATCAATAAAGTTTGGAAAAACATAACTGTAACCCAATAGTGGTAATGGTAAGGTAAATGTAATGAAATGGAGGTGGAGTTAAGGTGATAATATGGAAATGTAAGTGAAAATGTAATGAAAGTAAATGACAATTTAAAGGCCCAATAATAAGAAGGAGAAAAGAAAGATCATAAAGAATTAATAAATATTTATTGAGTAATTAAGGAACTTTTTATAATGATAAAAATATATACAACAAAAATATTATAATAATTAGTGGTTCGAATAAAAATTAATTAATTATTAAAAGGTTTTGAATATTTATTCATAAATAATTTAAATAAATTTAAGGTTGAACATTCAAATAAATTGAAAGTAAGATTTAATAATAAAAGAATAAATTAGAAACAAGTGTTGCATAGTAGTTAGTACCTACCACTTGGTTTAAATATAATTAAATTAAAGTAAAAGTATTTAATTTCAATTTAGGTTTTACTCATTTATAATTTGAGGTATTTTGTTAATTGTAATTATAAATTGTGGTGATGGACAATCTAATCCTACCAAGGGGAAAATAACAAACCAAAGGACTAAATAAAAATCATTGCGTAGAATAAAATACAATTATGATAAATTGTTGTTCATAATCATTATCTTTAAAATTACACTTAATAACCTTTAAAACAATAAAATAGGATAACATATATATATATATAGAAAATGTTGTTTATATAACAACCAACCATAGCTATATTTACTCTAATTACGCTGAAAGGTATTTTCTCTATGGAGTTGGTTGGGAAAACTCTGTTCAACCTAGCCAATCTCCTCGCTCTATTTTCATCATTCTCTCCTATTAAAATTCAACATGTGGTTGTCGTCAGTCCCATCCTCTGGTACAGTCTCGTTTGCAAACAAGGATCATGACTCCATTTAGTCTCGTCTCTCTTGAGTACACTAATCACTTCCTCATGGTTGCTCTTCACTTCCTCTACATGTTAGACTAATCACTTCCTCATGGTTGCTCTTCAATTCCTCTACATGTTAGACTAATCACTTCCTCATGGTTGTTCTTCTCTTCTTCTGCATTTTAAAACCGTGCATCTTAGATTGACGGGGAAATAATTTCCCAACCATTATCAGTGAAAATGTTAACACAACAACAAAGAGAAATGTCCTTGCCACATAGAAGAATCACTTTGGATTACGATTGTGACTGGTGCCAATGGCGCACTTATCATCGTTTTCACTGGGAATTATTATTTTTGCTGAAATTTCCTCCTCGGCTTCTGAATTGACTGGCTGCAATGCTTTGATTAATACAATGTTGTTAGAGGAATGAAAATCAGATGCAAGACCAGCCTCTTTCGAGGGTTTACCATCATGATTCGTTGTTTGATGTTCCAGTAGGTCTTTTACCATTATTTCCCCCAATTTTTCTTCTAGGCATGGATGATCTGGACACAGGCGCTCGACAAGAGGCACTTGTTGTTGTTGTTGTTTATCTTGTGGATTCCGGAATGGAATTGAGCCCTCTTTTATCTCTTCCACCAAGTTTTTGGGATCACTTTTCTACTCTTCTTCTGGTGAACAAAGAATGTGTGGAATTGTCCCATGTTCTTCAACAATTGATGTGATGTTGTTAGTGAAATTTGAATTACCTGAATCATCAACCTCTTGCAGAGCTTTTCCCTCATGATCATCTGTTGTATTCTCAATGTATTTTTCCATCATTTTACCCATTTTAGAGGGCTTCTGCTACTGCTGATCATGTGGTTTCTGGGATGGAATTGAGGCATCCTTTATCTCTTCTACCAAGTTTCTTGGATCACTTTTATGCTTTTATTTTACTGAACATAGAATGGGTGGAATTGTCAACTGTTCCTCAATAGTTGATGTGATGTTGTTAGTGAAATTTGAATTACCTGCATCATCAACCTCTTGCATGGTTTTTCCCTCATGATCAAATGTTGTATGCTCAATGTTTTCTTCCATCATTTTCTCCACTCCAAGAGGTTGCTAATATTGTGGATTATGGGATGCAATTGAGGCATCCTTCATCTCTTCTACCAAGTTTCATGGATCAGTTTGTTGTTTTTCTTCTATTGAAGATAGAATGAGTGGAATTGTTGTCTGTTCTTCAATAGTTGATGCGATTCTGTTAATGAAATGTGAATTGCATGCATCATCAACTTCTTGTAGATTTTTTCCCTCATGATCAACTGTTGGATGCTCAATATATTCTTCCTTCTTTTTCTCTAGTTCTTCTTGTTCTTCTTTTGGATTTGTATATTAGATATCTTGACAGAAGGATATTGTTTATGCTTGCTAATCTTGTGGATTCTGAGAGAAAGTTGAGGTCTCATTCTTGACTTCTACAAAGATTTTCTAACCACAATGCTCCTCTTCTTGTTGCTGTGAAGTAAGAATATCTGATGAAGAGCCTTTAGAAAATTTCAGGTCATCTTATCGTTTTGAACAATGAATATGTGATGAAGGGCCTTTAGAAACTTGCAGGTAATCTTCTTGTTTTGGATGGTGAGACAATATTTAGTAGTCTGAGTGCTTTGTATCGTGTCCTCCCGAACTAATTTGGGGCGCTTCTTCCATATCATGATCACGTTCATCAATTATAAATTCTTCTGCAGCTTCATAGAAATCTCAATCATCGTGAAGACAAAAATGATCAAGCGATTGGGGATTCATAATGATGAAACTCGAATCGAACTATATATATATATATCTATATCTATATATATATATATATATATATATATTATAGGTCTCTAATCAAAGGGATTTTTGTTGGAGTTGCAAGTGAGGGGGAATTTTTCTATAGTGAAACTTGCAGAAATTATAACAATGCCTTCGTAGATGGATATGTATATAAGGAAAAGGGAGATCATGTCATTGAGTTGAAGTCTTCACTTTTATTTTCGGTGCAAAAATTGAAAAATACAAGCAATTGACGCAACTTACAAGGAAGGTTTTAATATATTCTTTGAGTTGGCCGTTTGGTATTTTTATGCTCAAAGGCGTTTTCTCTAGGGAGTTGGCTGGGCAAACACTGTTCAGCCCAACCAATCTCCTTGCTCTATTTTCATCATTCTCTCCTATTAAAATTCAATGCGTGATACTCATCAGACCCATTCTACGGTATTTCCTCGTTTGCAAACAATGATCATGACCCCATTAAGCTCAGTCCCATCTCTGTCAAGTACTTTGAATCGGTGAAAAACCGTAATTGTGTTATAAATGCGCCAATGAATCCCATTCCAGAGATTATACCTAAAGCTTTGTACTCACCAATGTCAGAAAAGTGAATGTCAATTACAAATAAAACATTTCACTCATTTGACAAAGTTATATTTTATCATTCACATATCAAGTATTTATAGTTAAGAATTAATAATATTTGCTTTAGTTTCAACAAAATCTTATTACTTCATGCAAAAAAATCCTACAAGATCGAAAGAAAAATTTAGTGCAGACAACATGAGATTCGAACACAAACCATCTTGATACGAAAGGGATGACACCATATGTTAGACCATAGGCTCCTTGATAAAGTATGGAAAAAATAATTATTACAATAATAACGAGGAGAGAAAATTCGATTTCCCCAACCAGATACAAGAAAGCCCGCCACAATTTTGCATAATCCAGAGAGTCCATAGTCACCCTCTCATGCCAAATCTGCGGGAAACTATGTTCGAAAGCACACCCCGTCAGGATGAGAGAAGATGTTTGCAAGGCCAAAACTGGCCGCAACTAAACCAGTTGTGTATAGTTGCAAATTAAAGCTATCATAGAAGTATTTTGTGATAAAATTGTCAATGGTGAGCTCCACTCCAAAATAATATCCATAGGTGAGACCCAAAATCCATGCTCTATAATTTGTGACAACGTAAAAGAAGACCTGCAAATATTGAAGCGAATAATGCTATGAGCATCGTGAGTATTTGTAGTGGTTTATTTTTTGAAGAAACATTTGCTCATGAATGTAGGATAATTTCTGCGAAGAGAATGTTTGTGAATCTTTGTGTTTATAAAAGTGGTTTTAAGTGTATTTTCATTATGAATAAAGTACCAATGTGAAAATTGGTGCCCTTTATGGATGTGAAATCAGATTGCTGACAAACTATAAAATTGTTGTTACGGATTTAAATTTCAAGGCTAGCTTATCAGCGAAGATAAAGTCTCAAGTAGTGTTTAAATATGTGAGGGTAACAACGATCGAGGATGGAGTAGATGAATTTTCCTACTAGGCTACTGTTAAGTTTGGGGGTCATATTTTTGGAAACGCTTTAAACACTCCCTTAATATATTATACTTAATGTATATTATCAATTTTAATATATATAAATATTGATATTTTAATAAAATATTTAGTAATTTTTAGGGGTGTGTTATATGACCAAAGAGAGGATACTGCAAATTTACATTAAAATCTACCAGACCTACATTTGGGTGGAAGTATTACTATGGCTTCGACATCAGCTATGATCGATCCTACAGTTAGAGGGGGAGTTTATGGGGCATCGAGCAGTAACATCCTTGGAGGTATGGATTATCGAAACCCAATTTCCACACAATTTGAAACCATCTTCGATATGCAATGTCTTTCGTAGTTAGGTTATCTGATTGAGACAAGGAAAATATATGATATTGTGCAGTTATAAATGCAATTAAGTCCAATAACTACAAATAAATTTCATTGTTTTGAAATATGCATGATGCATCCACAAATTTTTCGGTCAAAAATTGAAACCCATTACATTGATTCATTTTTGTATGCAATTATAGAGTGATAAAAGAAATATTATACCTATTCTCTTGTTTTCCTAACAACCCTTTATACTCTTATTTATTTACTTTTGGTAAATTATCCTTAATTTTAATATAATTTAATCTTTATATTATTAAGAATGAAAATTAAATTACTAAATATTTTATTAAAATATTATTATTTATATATAAATAAATTAAGTAATAAGATTGATAATATAAATTTCGTTTTGATATCCAATGAGATGGAAAAAAAGATCGGCAAAAACCAATTTCATCATGTGAACCACTTTTCTCCTCATATCATTGGTTCTATGTTATGGTAAAATGATTGAAACTTGGAAGTATATATTTTTAGGTTATAAGTCTAGCACCCCTTTGTTTTATGTTGGAGTTGAGGTATTTCTCCCACTGACGCAGTCTTTTAATTTCCTCTTCACCAAACTCCTCCAAGGCTGAGTTGACTTAATCCTGACTCCAATCTTTGGGGAAAGAATTAAATCAACCCCATTAAGAGATAACTTAGACCCGAGCGTTGTCACAATAGTGAGATTGACTATCAAACTTTATTTTATCTTTAAAAGGACGGAAAAAAAGTCGTTATCCTTGTTTATTTATCTGACTTCATAAGTTGGTCTCATAGCATATTGATGAAAAACCACCTGCTGATACCCACAATCCATGGCACTTTGTTGGATGTGCTATCATCTATAGCATTTGTGGATGCTATAGCAAAGTAAGACTCAAGTAGAGATCACATTCATTGACATGACCCCTTTTGATTATAAGAACTGGAGTGGTTCCTGAAGTCTGGAGGTTAGAAATTTTTTCACCTTCAGTATAACATTGTGCAACCCATAAAGTGACATTGATGATGTACCCTGACATGTAGTACAAGGAGATAGTTTTCTTCCACATTCCCAGCTCCTCCTTTTGATGTTCCTTTACACCTCTCAGTTCAAATGCTAGTTTCATTCATATATATATATATATATATATATATATATATAATTTACTCTTTATATATATGAACCATAAGTTTAATATTATAATAATAATTTGAAAATATACTTCTTAATATATAATTTATTGTGTTTAATTAAATAATATTATATATAACCCTTACTTTATTCTTGTTCATATCAAGAAATAGATTAAAATTTATAATATATTCAGATGATCATCACACCATTGTTAATATTTTGTTTTCATACAATGCATCATCACACCATATTTTGTTTTCATCCAAGGCAACTTCGAACATGTTCAATCTATTCGGATCATCACGACGTATCTTTTCCATTTTGAAAGATAAATGTTATTAAAAGTAACAAAGACCGAAGAATCCGGAGATGAAATACAATTTATCTTACAACTTAGTTTAATTATATTTTTGCATTGTAAAATATTTTTGAAAAATAGTTAAATTTATATAAATTAAAATTTATATATTTTTAAAAGATGTGAATCTATTTATATAAAAATAGATTTTATATAATAAAAAATTAATAAAATATTCAAAAGTTATAATAAACAATTATAATTATAAAAAATAAGTTTGAAAACTTGAGGTGCAATGCAATTAGGTTTTGTTTAATTCGACTTCCGGAAAAAGGTTTTTAAATATTAAATGATTTTTTTTTTACAAAAATACGCTATAGTTTTATTAATGAGATTGGGCATTATATGTTCATCATTAGATTTAAATTTGTTTAAATTTAATGATGGACACATACTGCCCAAGTGCATTAATAAGGTTATAGCTTAGGAAATAATGGTCGTCCAATTCCACCACCAAAAAATGTACGTTCTAGATTTTAGGTTTCTACTTTGTGAAATGCCTTGACAACATTGGTAAAAGGACGAAAGAATGGGCAGAAATAGTGAAGCCAAGTTTAACATTCGGGAAGATCGGGAATGACCGTGGCCAACGTCAACAGATTTTGTATATATCTAATTAATCATTGCAATTAATAATTGCAGTACCATACCTGAAAATAAGTATTAAGTATTAATCATTGCAATTAAGTATGCCATGATTAGAAAATAAAATATAAGCAATACCAACCAATCATATTTGAGAAAGATAATTTTAAATATTAATAAATAATAATGATAATAGATATCTTATAAAATTATTATTATTATAGCAATAAGATTGTTAATTAGATAAATTATTATTGATAATAATAAATATTATTTATCTAGTATTATTATTAATATTATGAGTACTGAATCATAATATGATATTATATATTCCAAAGTGTTAGATCATATTAATAAATTATATTATATCAAATTAATATAATAATATTATAATTAATAGATAGGTTGACAGAATTCTCAATCAAAGGATCTTATTTATTCTTTTAATTAATTTTTTTTCTCTTTTTATTTATTATTTATTGATTATAATATTATTATATTAATTTCAATTAATACAATCTATACAATATAAAATTAAGATTGAGTACCAACAATATTAATATTAATAATAGATAAACAAAATCTAATATTTATGATAAACCACACTAGTTGGTATGAAACACGTCGACTAAAATTTATGGATGTGATTATTGCCGAAAAATGTCCGAGCACTCAAAATCTAATACTATAAATCATATTTTATGTGATTAATCATCCTAATATTATAATAATAATACTAATTTTATAAGATATCTTTTATTATTATTATCTCCTTAACTACTCAATAGTTATTTATGATCTTTTTTTTTTTGGTTTTACCAACTTTATTTTAATTTATTAATTTATTATTAATTCATTCTTCCAATTTATTTAAGCATTTAACCTCTAAATTTATTTAAATGATTTATGAATAAATATTCAAAGCCTTTTAAATTTGGAGTGTCTTTAATGCCACTATTTGGAGTTTTTTTTGTGGATTTTCTGGCCAAAATACGACGAAAAATTTGAGGTGAAATATTGATTTGTGCTATTTAAACTGGTTTTTTTACTACATATATGGATTCAACGCTCTGGAAAACCCATAAGACGCTTAGATTGTGCAAATTTTACCCATAAAACTTGTGATTTCAATGAATTTAGATCGAAAAAATAAATAGGAAAACTTTTCAAAAAGTCGCATTAAAGGCAACTCGTTTAAAATTTTTCCTCTAACAACTAATTATTATAATAATTTTCTTATATATACCTTTATCACTCTAATAATTTCCTTAATTACTCAATAATTGTTTAATAATTATTTATGACCTTTCCTTGAGTCTTACCCACTCTTATTTCTAATTTATTATTTAATTCTTAATCCCTCCTTCCCATTTATTTGAAAGTCCAACCTTTAAATTTATATAAATTATTTATGAATAAACATTCAAAACCTTCAAATCAGTTAATTAATTTTTCCTCCAATCACTCATTATATATATATATATATATATATATATATATATATATATATATAATCTCCTTAATTATTTAATAATTATTTATGATATTTCCTTTCGCAGTCTTATCCACCTTATTTTTAACTTATTATAACTTATTATTTTATGGAGTAGTCTTTAAGTGCAACTTTTTAGAGTTTTAGGTGGATTTCTAGCTGGAATCAGATGAAAAAAATTGTGGCAAAATCTTGATTTGTGTTGTTTAAACTCATTTTTTTACTGCATATATGGATTCAACACCCTCAAAACCCTTGGGGCATTTCTATTGTGAAGAGTTCACATGCCAAACTTGTGATTTCAATGAATACTTGTCGGATTCTAAAAAAATCGATTATAAAATTAGCCGGAAAACTTTCCAAAAAAATGGCACTTAAAGACTAGTTATTTTATTATTAAATCAATTTTTCCAATTTATATGATTGTTCAATTTTTATTTTTATTTTGTAAATCACATATTTATCATTACTCAAAAAACATATACAAATATGTCAAAATGCATGTGGTCTTACCCCGACCAGGTTTGTTGACCAATGCTACCACCATGCTACATACAAAAATAAAAATGCCCAACCGAGAGGCCCATAGCCTTATGGGCCTAACATACCAGAAAACAAAAAGAACTAGAAAGACACTGGTTACCATAATCGGTCATTAGAGGTGATTGAAGCAGGATTATATGGCCTCGTTCCTAGAGGAGGAGGAGGACGGTAGAGGAAATTGACATGGTGCACAAAATGAGCAAGCCAATAGCGTTTCTACTTTATCAATTAACCTATTTTTTCCACGTTAGACAACCACGACTCTTTTACGGACATGGCATTGAAAATAATGGAATTTCTCTAGCTTCACCATAACTGCCTCATGCTCCTCCCTCTAGGCCCTATCATGAGTTTACATCAGGTCTATGATAGAACGAATCATCACCTGAAGCATTGTGGAACTCCCAACACGCCTAACAGGTGCATGTCCAACTGACCCCACACAGCCCAAAATGTTGCTCCACCCCCGCGAGCTCGAGGCTCGACCACATCGTGATCCCCTATGCTCGCCAGCAGCTCCATGACCAATCTAAACCAAAACCCTGCTTCCTCTGCCAACCACGGAATCAACCAAAGACCTACACCCTCCATGTTCTCCATGACCCCCACGCCCAACATCGTGCACAATTCTGACACCCTGGCTACTGGTGCCACCACCTGCATTCACATCGCCACCCTGAAAGCTTTCTTATACAATTATTCCTTCCCCAAGGAGAAATGCTTCCGCCTTCACCTAAACAGGGGCATGCGAGGAACGCGAGCTTGGCTTCATGCTGAAGTCCAAGATGTATCCTAAATCCCCCAGGCTATCCCCAATCCACGCCAAGGATCACCAAAACAAACCAAACTCCGTGCAACCAAAAACTATGCACACTACCAATCAACCACCCTCCACGAGAGACTCAGTAATCCGCATAGAGAAGGAAAGGGAACCCGATGTCACATGTCACTTTAAACTAAATTCACCACTAAACAATCACCAGTCCAGGCTAGAGTGGGCAAGAAAACCCTTACCTAGAAAAGTCTAAGGGTGACCTCCCAACTGCATAGAGAAGAAATTAGAATTCAAGCTTCTAGAAACCTGACCGATGCCAGAGCCACAAGTCTACGCTGAAAGGAGTTCTTTTATTAGTGGCCCCAGAAGGGAAGAGCTAAGGAATGCCTACTTTAGAAATCCAACACAACCCAAACACCAACTTCGCCGCCCGAACAAACCCGCCACCACCAGAAGTTTGAGCGCCACTTATATAATCAATAAATACCTTACACAAAAGAAAAAATAACCACCGCCCAGAATGTGAAGGCAAGAAACCATGCAGTCCCTAAACAACAACACCCAAAATTGACCAAATCCTCAAACAACACACCCACCGACTAAGGAAGGATAGGGAAAATTTCACCCATAACAATAAGGAAAGAGTAACTACCTTATTGAACCCACAGGAGGAATGATATATGGACGAACACCAAGAGCATAGGGAAATTTTCCTCCCTCGGTGAGCCAGAAAACAACCAAACAACTTCATGCACCAAGCTACTTAACCAGATAAGCATCAACGTCATTGAACTTCTAAATAATACAAATTTGTTGAACACAGATGAATGGGGATGTTTCATGCATATGAGCACATAAAAATTAACTGCAACATGATGGAGGGGTTTTATGCCTGCCATTCTCCACTTAAACCTAAAGCCAAATTTCATTCATCATGTGATGCATGGATCCCATTATTAGACACCCCCAACGGGGATATGATTTTTCAACTTTTAAATTTATTTAAAACTAAATTATTTATGGATAAAAATTCAAAACCCATTTTCAAATAATTAATTGATTTTTACTCGAATGACTAATTAACCCTAATTCTCTTTAAACTAATTAATATTTCTCTCTCTTCACCATGAATTTTTAAGCTTATTGTCCTCAAGTATTGGTGAAGTGTTTGAGGAGCCTCAACATTGTGAAAAGAATGTTGCAACTCCCAAGGCTACCAACTTTAATTATCAACCCGAGGTTCGTACAAACTTAAGAGGTGTTGACACTATATGTGAAACATACAATGTGTCATTCTTTCGTTGATCTGATGTAATGGAGTGAATGTCATCAAATCAAATCCTAAACTAACTTCAGAAATGGAAATGTTAATTTGAAAAGAAATTAACCCTAGGTAAAAACAACAATTTGTAATTGAAATCCTAAGAGCTTGAATTCAAATAAATAAGTCTAATCTACTTTGTAAAAAGGCATGTCCCAAGTCGTGTTTATTCTTCCTAAATCATGGATTTAGAGCCTAGGGGTCATGATTCAAGCATAAAAGACAAAAACCAAGATTTTGAAGCAAATATGGTCAAGTTTACATGTGTTACAAGAGTGCTATAGGCAGTTTCCATAGGCAAAACAAAATTCTACAGGAGGTCATGTTTTTCTACAGGAGAAGATAAATCACCAAATGACCAAGTAAATCAAATGAAAATTGGATGGGAATTTTTTTTATTAAGTAGGATTTCTTCGGACTCCATTCCAAGTGGAATCATTCCAAAATATCCTTGTTAACTCATGCTAAAAAATAACCGAAAATTACTACACTAAAAACTGGAAATTCAAGAACTAGTGATCTAGTTAACCTACCAAATTCCTAATGTAATCAAGTGAAAATTAAATGGGGTGACTTTTTTTATTCACTTGAATGTTTTTATGACCTAATCCAATTGGAATCAACTCAAATTAATCTTATTAACCCCTTCTAAAAAATAGTCTAAAATTACTACTATTTCATTACAAGGCATTTTCAAAAATTCTAGATTTGTGAATTAGTAGAATAAACCAAGCAACTCAATGATGAAAAAGAATTTTCAAAGATTTTCTAAGGAATAATAATGTTTGTGAATCTATAAATAACATTCAAAATAATACACTTCAATCATTTAACCTAATCCTACAACAAAAGAAGCATCAATTCTAAATGCAGAAATAGGAAAAAACAAGAATAAGATATGCATGTGAATAAGAAGTGTAAAGAAGAAAAACAAATTTTACATAAGGGATCTGAGGCTCCTATGATGGCCAATCCCAAGGATGATAAAATTCCTATGAAGGATACCAAGATTTAGAAGCTAAAATTGACACCAAAATTCGTTATTTGAATCAATCCAAGTACATCCCTGCTAGAAATGAAAGTGGAGCTCCTAAATAACGAGTTTTCTCCATAAGAAGACTAATAAATACATGCCCCTAGAAGCCAATTCGAATTGGTACTTATAAAAAATTATCAGTAAGAATTCTCCTTGAAATGAGGAAGCTTTACCCTCCAAAATCCCTCAAATAATGGATTTGGTTCCCAACACTAGGAATCTACATTGAATGACACATAATGTGTTCATGGATTTTCTCAATCACTGGAGTTCCAGAATTTGTCAATGATTTCATGATATTTTGTGTATTTATTATCCAACCTTGATCCTCTTGTAGTAGGGAGAAAGTACCTAGATTATCTCCTCCTCCAAATCTCCATAATCTTCCAAATATTCTCATAATATTCTACAAAAATAAATAATATTAGGCACATAATAAGTAAGGATAAAGAAAATTCCTAAGGACCCATTAAAAGTAAGAATGAACTTTATGATGTGCAAGTAAGGGGGTAAAATACATGTTTTTAAGTGTTTATAAATAATCAAATGGGCCTAATAAAATAGAAATTTCCACGGCCCGTCATCCCCCCCTATTGAAATTGTTGCTCACCCTTGAGAAACCTAGCCTTCTTCCTCTTTCCTTCCTTTGTCATGGTGATCTTTGGTATCTTCTTGATGTCTTAGGTAGTTGTAGAGTTAGTTTCTTCTGAAGATAACTCAACCATGGATGGTCCTTCTCTATGTGGCCCCTTTGACCTTGATACTAATTTTATGGGAAAACTTGGTGTTGTTGTCCCACATCCTCTACCTTCTTTGATTTTGCAATCTGCATCCATTTATGAGCTTTGTCCCTCTATTTTCCAATTTGAATAAAAGGGGTACTGCAAATTTCTCGAGAATAATCCTTCCTTCTTTCAAAAATTTATAATAAGACTCGAGGTTAGGCTGTGATTCAAGCTCTTGGAGTTTTTGGGGGCCTATTTCTACCACTTTTGATGTTTATACCTCCTCTTGTAGAAATTTTTCTAAATTTTTTCCTTCTTGTAGAAGCCATGTCCTTCTCCTGTAGCACCTCTAATTTCTCCTATATCAAGGTTGTTTGTTCTTTTAGTTTCTTAGTTGTGGTTGATCTAGTGGTTTCCTTGTCATGTATGTCACAGGTTGTTTACCCTTGGATTTGGAGGAGGTGTCCTCCTCAATTTTTCCTATCCCTAGCCCCAATTCTTTTCTTGTTGGCTATCTACCTCTTTAATTTTGATGGGGACTATTGAAGGAGGTTGAGGGTGATGAAAACGAGGCTAGATGAAAACGAGACTAGTGGTGATGAAAACAAAGTTAGATGAAGACGAGGCTAGTGGGAGATGAAAATGAGGCTAGGTAAATATTGAGTTTGGTGAAGTATTTGGCTTGTGGATGACCACCTTTATTGACCCTATCATCACTCAGTAATTTCTCAAGGTTAAATAAATAACTCACTGAGGCAACCACAAACCTACTTTTAAGCCTTAGGATCTAGCCTTCCTAATGCTCAGAGAGGGCTCTCTCTATATGATTTATCTTTGTTGATTTTAATTGGTTTTAGGCTAGTTATGTAGGGTAAATTGGTTTTGTAACTTTGATTTGTTTTGGTGGTGAAATCACTTACTCATATGGATAGAAGTAGGTCTATATTCCATTGGGCTATGGAGTCAACGTGTCAAGCAGTTAGATCAGGATCAAGTTCTAAAGGGAAATGTTTACAGGGAAAGATAGATGAGTTACTTTAGATCTTCAAGGCTGATGGTGAAATGGTTTTAATCGGGATAAAAGAGCAATTAATGGTTCTTAAATCCGGATTATGAGTGAAAATGCAGAGGTCAATCAAAACTAGGGAGCAATTAAGGGTTACCTAATCTAGATATCAGTGGAAAACATATAAATGATAATCAATCAAAACATAATGATTTCAACATATTTTGAAATAACAATTCCTGATTTATCTTTTAGATTTATAACAAATTCAATTATTTATGAAAAACATAATAAATTGACAAAGAAACAAGTGAAAATACTTCACTGTAGTAGCCTAACACATGAATCTTGTAATATGATGCTTTATTGCTTTGATCCAGTCTGCTGACTTGAAATTGTTACAATCACCCTTAGGTTCAGAAAAGTACAACTATAGAAATGTTCAGCAATTCATCCACACTCAATACTTCAAATGATGAAGTATTTATACAAATTCTAAACTAGAATATCTTGAAAAAATATCAATATTGGTTTACAAATATCTCAAACTGTATTACATAAATAGAACTTAAATAAAGGAAACTCAAAACTAATGAATCTATTTGGAACTATATTTATGGATTGAAGGTGAAAAAGAAAATAAATTCGAATTTGATAGCAACTCTTAGTTGATGATGAAGCTTCTAAGTCACTATCTCCTTCCTTTGTGTGTTTTGCTCTAGAAATTCTGCAAAATTGGGGTCCAGTGATACCTTTTTATATCTCAATCCAAGATAGATATGTAAAAATTGAAAGAGGTTATTGTAGATAAATATGTTTTCGAGAAAAAACTCTCTCAGTTTCCTAAAATTCCGCTCCAGTGTTTCACAATAGGCTCTGCAAAAAGATGTGTAAAACGGAATTTTGCACAATCTGAAAATTAGGCTATGAAGATGTAGATGTATTTCTCATTCTGTAATACCTGTGTAAAAAGTGAGATGGTTTTTGTAGATTCACCTCTTAGGAACACAAACCTCCTCCAGTTTTTCAAAATTCATCTTGTATTGGCCACAATAGTTTCTGCAAAACTATGAATTAAACAAGAAATTTCTGGAAAATGTCCCTTCCTGCTCTGTTTTCATCTTTTAACCTTACTGTTATTTTAACTGTTTTTACTCTTACTTCGGATAAACTTAATTTTTGTTGGTAAAAAAAATTTCATCTCTGTTTAACGATTATTACCTCCCTGTTTACTTTTAATGTTTTACCTTGACTACTCTGTTTTTACTTTTACATTTTTACAATAAAAGGTATGTAACAATGAGTAAAATATGTCCTGGAGAGTTACTTTGAATAACTTTGTTGTTGCTGCTATGGATGTTTTTACTCTCTTAAAACCAATTTACTGTGTAAATTATCCTTTCTCTGTTGTATTGCTGGTTTTAGCTTGATTTTTCTCCTGTGTATGAAATTTCTACTCAGTGAAGCCTTCAAATTTAAATCTCAAGAATCTGGATTAAATAGTTTGAACTAGTATAAACTGTTTATCAGATTTGCTGATACACTTGCAAAAAAAACAACAGTTAGTGAAACAAAGGCCTGTATGGAGCGCAATAATGGTTTCAGGGAACAGGGAATTTCGTGGAAGGAGTCCGGATGGTAATGGGGTATCAATTTGGCGTTGGAAATGATGTTATGGTTTTATTCACAAATCTGTGGAAATGACTCAAATTTTGGCTTTTCGCACAGTGTCAGAGTTACCACAGTAGCTTGGGGTTTTCAAATTGGTTTATTGCATAGTGCAGAATGCAATGGTGGCTTGTCATAATGGGCAGGATAAACTGTTGGGTGGTTTTCGCACTATGGGAAAGTGGTAAATGGTTTTCGCTTGAGCGATGCAATGGAATGAAGGATTGACACATAGCAAGGGAGTAGGGATGCAAAACCGCCCATTTCGGAAGGTCTTGTGGTGTTAAACGATCACGCTATAAGATTTACGATATGGTTTAATGGCTATTGGATCTGGTTGGTTTAGATTGAACGATTGAGATGATGTGATGGAGTCGCGGGATCTGAAGGCGTGGGACCCGGGGCTTTACACTTATGCGTTGGAGTTATATATATGCTCGGGTTAGGGAAACTTTATAATAGGTGGGGTATTAATATATGGTGGGCCCAAGATATATCACATGCGAGGAAGAAGATTTGTATTAAGTTAAATAAATAAAGGGATGGGGATAATATCAATAAGGTTTTTAATATATACAGGATAGGGGTATTGCGGGAATTAATAAATATGGTTAAATGTTAATACATATACGAGATTTCACTAAGTTAAAAATTCTAAATTTATATCGGAGAGAGATTTTGGTAGTGGGTCTTGATATTAATTTAAACCATTTAGAATTAGGATAAAGTATTTTTTTTGGTTTTTGATGTACTTTTAAATGAAAAGGGAAATTAGTAAAGGGGTTTTTATAAGGGAAAATGAGTGAAATATGGGAAAGAGTAAAAATGAAGGGGAGGGGTATTTTGACAAGGGGAATGATTTTATAGAGAAATTAATAAATGAAATGACCAATTTTCTGCTTATCCATGCTTGTGAAAAACTGCTTCTGCTTACCCATCAACTACCTTAACATTTTTTTCTTCATTTACATGGGTGCATTTGAGCTTGCAAACCCTTATTCATTTTTCTTTTAAAACAAAAAACTAACTAATTCTATCCTTCTTTATTCCAAGGGCTCAGATTAAACTGTTGAGCTCCTTATTATTTCTCTACCTAACTAGTGATCTGCCAAGATTAGACTGTTTGGCTAGATCTTTATTCTCTATCTAACAACATGAAATTTGAAGCATGTGAGGTCAAGTTTAAGTTGTTTGACCCTCATGGATTGTGGCATTTAGAACAAGCTGCACACGATCTTATTTTCAAAAGTAAACTAATAGTAGCGGCATTTGAACATGAAACACTTTCATGATCCATTTTAGTGGGGTTCATATTTAATATTATTTCTTGATCTTTGTTTCTTTTTGTCCTTTGATTGTTATTTTAGGACTTACCCTCTTTTTATTTTTTAAATATGGGAAAAAATTTGCAGAAAGCAAAGGTATATACAATATTACAATATTTTAACATAGCAATTCAAAATTATGAATCCTATTGTTATAGGACCCTAACAGACCCTCAATTCATAAACACACAAAAGAGAAATTACATAGCACTCATGAAGCCCAAAGTATTCGATTACATACCTTGCCTTCCTGTGGATCATATTGTTGGAGGTGATTACATGTTGGAGTTGGGCCATATACATCATGATCTCAAAGGGATTTGACTCTTTTTCTTGTTCCTGGTGCATGTATTCATAACTTGATTATACCTTGATTGATAACTTTGCTATGTGTGTGTAGGTGACTCTCTGATGTCTAGGATTCTATCGGTGGTGGATTTCCTTTCCAAGGATGATGTGTCCCTTCTTGGTTGCACACATGGCTTCAGCATGCTTTTGTTGGTGGGAAACAAATATCTCAGAGATCTCTATTGTGACTCCATAGGTTGCTACAAGAAGAATTTTCTTCCTGTAGCAACCTTTTAATCCTCCCTTGAAGTCTTTAGATTGCATTATGGTGTTTAGGGTAATGATGAAAAGCCATGAGGACAAGGTTGGAGTCATGAGGGAGTAGAGTAGACATTAGAAAAATAGAAAATTGTGGCTTTTATGGTTTTTCTCCTCTCTTTTTTTAGGAGGTAGGACAAAGTGGAAGTTTTGAGCAAGTTTTTGTGAAATGGAATGGACAGGTGATGATGTGTGATGAGTGAAACATTGGAGGACCCCTCTTTATAATTTATTAGAGGTGTCATGGAATTTTGGGCTGTTCTTATCATTGGATCCCCTCCTGTATCTTCGTAGGCTCCTCCTGTATCATTATAGGCTACTCCTGTAGCATTTCAGGACAGTCTCCTGTAGCCGAATTGTTTTATACATATATCTTCAATGGTAGACTAGATTGGCTTGGAATTTTTTCAACATGTTTCCATCATTCTTATGCATCTCCCCATAAAAAATCTTGGAAAATTGATGCACGAATATTGAGAAAAATGAAAAATGGTTGTAGGTGATAGAGGCCAATTTATCGAAAAGTGTGCACTAAAATTTGTTGAAATTGATTCAGCATTTTACCATAATCCATACGCATCTCCATGTGAAAAAACTCAACCAATGGATTCACGGTTGTTGATATATGGTAAAAAAAAATTTGCTCTGTGTATTTTGGCCGCCTGTAGCAAAACATAACCCTCTTGTAGAAAAACAGAACCCTCCTGAAGCATTTTAGGACATCAAGGAAAATGAATGATAAAGGATTGGAAATAATGGGTGGATGTTGGAAATGGATGAGGGTTATGGATTGACATGGGCTTGGTCCTTTTGGAGAATCTGAGAAAAGGAGGAGAAAGTTCAAATTTGACTTCCTTTGACTAGATTTTTGACCAAATTTTTCTTTTGGTGCTAACTTGTTTTTGTTGCTTGCAAAGGTTGGAGAGCACATGCATTCATTAGAGAGAGATAGATGGAGAAAAATTTGTTCTTTTCATTTTTTATTTCTTTTCTCTTTTCTTAGGCCTACTAGCTGCCTCAATGAGGTTTTCAACTAGTAGGTATGCCTAGTCGCCTCAAAGGAGGTTTTCACCTAGGATCTTTTATTTCTCTCTTATTTTATTTTATTTCCAGCCCGTTGACCGCCTTATGGAGGTTTTCAATTAGTGATCCAATCTTAGGTGCCTCAAAAGAGGTTTCCACCTAAGATTTCATTCTTTTCCTTTTTTCTATTTTCCATTTTTTTATTACTTTTTTTATATCCTACACTAGAAAAAACAAAATCTATTTCAAGTATAGGAATACCTCTAATGGAGCCATGTGCACATCAAGATGGAAAATAAAATCGTGTGTGGCCTTGAAAGATATGATTTGACATGTACCTAAATATGAAATACCAACTGCTTTGACTGAGATGAGATCATGAATTGTTGAAGAAGAGTGTGTTGCTGCAACTTAATGATTGTCTGAAATCATATTTCAATATAGTTGTGATGCCCCTGGTCCACTTGCACATTTGGATCTCTTTTTGTGTCCTCTTCTACCATAAATTTCAAATCTTCCTATTTTTTCTTATTGTTGCCTTGAAAACATGGAGGATCTAATGGTAAACATGAGGGAAATTTCTCAATGTCTGATTATGATGTCTGCTCTTCATCAAGTGCAACCCATGATTCTTTGGTCTCCTCATTTGGATCCTATTTTTCTGAATGTTGTCCTTAAATTATATCAAGATAATCTCATTTTTGGCAATAATCTTCCCAAGATAAGATGAATACCATTTAAATCAAGAGGAGATGTTTGGAGGTGTTGTACCTCATAGTTTTAAGTGGGTTGAGCTACTTCCTTATGTCAGTTTGGAAATGGTGGTACAGGTAGTTAAGTGGGAGTGGATCTTTGAGATGGATGTGGTTTAGGTTGTGGTTGTGCTGGAGGTGGATAGTAGGGATAACATGGAGTTGGGTTTGGGGGATATTGAGGAAAATATTGAGGATATTGTGGATTGATCCCATAAGTCCCTTGTCAGCCTTGTTTCCAATAATGGTTTTGGGGTTGAGATGACCAAGGTTGCCAAGGAAAGGGCATGTTCCAATTACTTTGAGATGCATAAGCTTGAAATTTTGAATTAGGTTCTTGCTGCCATGGTATTCTTAGAGCTACATAACATAGCTTATTTGGTGATTGAATTGTGCCATTGTCCTCTTGGTAAAATTACTTCAACCTCAGTAATGATGGAAAATATTTAATAGCATGTGATTTTGCATGGAAAACACAAATTTCATCATATTCATTTTGCATTCTTAAAATTTCCACTTGTTCACTTAGATTGCTAGGAATTTTTGTTTTAAAGTTATCAAGAAAATTTCCAAGTTCATCTTGAATTACCAACCTTGATGTTGATTTACTTACTCTTGCCCTTCCTCTTGATATTCACTTACATGTTTCAAAAATTTCTTCAAATGATAATTGGTATACATCACCTCTACTCATGAGATCAAGGAGAACAATCCACTCATCTCAAATTGTTCAAAGTAAGAGGGTTTTTAGTGTGTTAGATCCTAAACGATGTAATTTTCCATCTTAACATTATACATGAACCTCTCTATTAGATCCTCAAGGCTTTCATGTTATTTTTGATTCATTCTAAAGATTTCTTCTTTAATATCATGATCTTTATATTTTTCTAGAAATATTTGTTGTATATCATTCCATGATCTTATTGAATTAGTCCTTAATCTCATGAACCATTTAAGAGCTTTATCCTTCAATGTTGTTAGAAACAATCTCAATTTTTGAGTGTTTACTAAGTAACCATAATATCTACAAATGATTTCAAATTCAAAGAGAAAGTTTTCAAGATCCTCTGATCTCATACCATGGAATTTGGGAAGGAAATATGGAGGGATTCTCTTCATATGTACACTGATATCATTATCTTGAATGAGAAATCCAAGAGGACATTCCTCATTGTTATCATCTCCATCCATTTATTCTACCTTCTATTCCACCTCTTCTTCTTCTACCTGCAAAAGTGGATGGTGATGTGGCTCTCACTGCACCATGTGATCAAGTGGGGGGGGGTTTGGGTGTTGGAGAGGTAATTTTTTTAAGTTTTTATAAAAAAATTGAATAAGAATTATAATGCAATGAGCTTCTATGAAATGAAATATGCCTAATGCAATTTTTTTTTTTTTGTAGAAATGGATCAACTAGGGAAGAAAACAATGTATACTTTGACACCTCCCCGAAAATAATGCCAAAAAGTGATGATCCTCAATATTGCAACAAGAATGCTGCAACTCCCAAGGCTACCAACTTAAATTATCAACCTGAGTTTTGTCCAAACTTAAGAGGTGTCGACACTATATGTGAAACATACAATGTGTCCTTATTTAGTTGATCAGATGTAATGGATTGAATGTCGTGAAATCAAAGCCTAAACTAATTGAAAAATGGAAATGTTACTTTGAAAAGAAATAAACCCTAGGCAAGAATAACAATTTGTAATTGAAATCCTAAGAGCATGAATTCAAATAAATAAGCCTAATATACTTTGTAAAAAGGCATGTCCTAAGTGGTGTTTATTCTTACTAAATCATGGAACTAGAGTCTAAGGGTCATTGTTCAAGCTTAAAAGACAAAAACCAAGCTTTTGGAGAAAATATGGTCAAGTTTACATGTGCTATAGGAGTGCTACATGCAAAACAAAATTGCTACAAGAGGTCCTATTTTTCTACAGGAGGAGATAACCCACCAAATGACCATGTAAATAAAATGAAAATTGGATGGGACAATTTTTTTTATTAAGTAGGATGTCTTAGGACTCCATTCCAAACAATATTCCTCACACTCTATATTTGTTTCCCTGCTAAAATAAACTCATGTATTTTGTTGAATTGGGATACAAATTCTTCTTCAAATACGTATGTTGTACTAATGTTTTCAATGTCGTCAATTTTTTCTTCCTTATTACCTTTTTCTTCCATCTAATGGTTATGCCACCACTAGCATAGTTGGAAATCACTTCTTTAGTAAGTTACCTTTTGGTCACCCTCTTAGCCTACTTTCCCTTTAGGAATGAATTAGCAATATTCCTAAAAATAATCCTCTACCAATACCTCCTTTTTATCACATTAACTCTGAATATATTCCAAGATATTAATTATTTTGGGATTCTTGATATTTTTTAGTGAGGAATCCCTCTTCAAGATTGTATCTATATATGTAATTTTCTTAGAATTTGGTTTTGTAACCTCCTCTACATCTCTCTAACAATAAATATCTTCTCTCCATCAAAATAAAAGATATGTCCCTTCCTAGGACTTGTGGAAAACTTTGTTGTTGTAGAAATATCTTATAAGATTTTATCTAAAAATGGAGGAAGAAGGTTCAAATTATCTCTATCTCCCCTTAAAGTGCCCGCTTGCATTCTGGTTACTATATAAATATCTTATAGGATTTTATCTAAAAATGGAGGAAGAGGGTCCATATAGGGAGGGGGTTGTAAATTTACCTTTATCATCCCTTAAAGTGCCCATTTGCATTTTGGGTATTATTTAACCATCTTGCTTCATTTTTATCTTTACTTCTAATCAATGCTCACTTCATCAATCTCCTCCTCATATGGAGTTTCCTTGTTTTGATAGATTCTTTGAATGTGCCCATAGAGATGGAAAATGGAACATATAAAGAGTATCTTCACATAGTCAATTTCCCTTATATAGATCAAGTCCAAATTTAAATGCCAATTATATACAAGAAATCATCACATATATTCATTTCCACACGTGTATTATCCATGGATTTTCTATCTAGTGGCCTCATTTTTTCATCAATATCCATCATCCTCCCCAACTTGTTACCTGTCGGTGTAAAATCCATCTCATACCATAGTTCCAAAGCAAAGAGTGGAGTTTAACCCATAAATATTGTATGTATTCTCTCTCTCACATTAGTTAAGGAGTGGATTCCAATCCTTAGCAACAATATTGAGTTATCCCAAAGCCCCTTCCCCTTCAGAATCATTTATTTATCCTTAGTAGGGTGAAAATAAAAATTATCTAGCCCATATATAAAAGACTATAAATTGGATCATAGCTGAATTTTTGTCTCTAAAGCCTCTTGAACCAGATACTAATAGTTTCTATAAATTATATGGCCATGAAACTTCCCTAATGATGCCATAGTTTGATACATCATAACCTCTTATATCCAAAACTAAAACTTGGATTATGATCAATTTCATCCTTTTGAATATGAGATTAAAATACTTTGGCTTCCATCTTTCTCTCCTCTATGGTTTCCAATTACTTATCTCCTTTCCCATCTCCTTCCCCCTAGAAATTTTATCCTTGATCTCATGTTATTTCTCATGTAACACCTCCCTTGAGTCAACTTAAGTAGTTTTAAATGCATTTTTTAGAATTGAAGTCCACCTCCTCCATTGAAAGCCTAACATGATTATTTCCTTTCATGGGCTCTAAGAAGTGTATTAATTTCCTTTATCTCCCATTATTATCCACACCTTCCACATTTTATTAGTTTTCCTATCATTCATAAACCTTTCCCTTGACATCATTGCCATAGGTTCTCTTTGAACCCTTAATCTTGGAATCATTGAACCAACCCTTATAGGTTATGCATTCCACCACTCGTTCCATGCTTTTTAGCCATCAAATTGAAGGAATTAGGGAGCAACTAATGACTCAACAATGATTTGAATTACCTCCACTCCACGAACCACATATGAAATTTAGTCATGAGTACCACCATCCACTTAGTTGTTGCATTGAAACCATAATAAAACACCCTTAGGTAATTGATTTACCTCCATCATTCCTCCAAAATCTCACAAAAACCTTAAACTCTTGTCCCTCCATTATTTCCTAATCCCTAGTACCAAATTATCTTTCATTCATATGTTAAATTGTGTATGCATGTGAGTACTTTTATACTCATACTCATGTTATTTTTTATTTAATACAATAGGTAATTATTATTAATATATATTTATTGTATATACACTCACTCATGATCTTTTGATAAAATATTAATATTCTATTGGAATTCCTTTTTTTCTTGAATTACACTACCCAAATGAGGTTAGGTGCAATTATGATATTATTTTGGTATAATAACTAGCCATAAAACACATGACTTAAGCCAAAAGAAGTTTTTCTAAACCATATATCCAAATGGGGTCCATAATAGACAACCAAGTTTTACTCCTAAGGTTGAGCACAATATGGAGAAGCTTGAGTTAAGCGATAATGTATATAGCCAATGAAATATATACAAGGTGTTCAATTATATTTAAAATGCAAAGTTTGACAAAACACAAAAGACCATCTAAGTCATCTTTCAATATTTGATTTTCAAGTCTTGAAAAAAGAAAAAGGAGAGTGATCCATAGATGCATTAAGAGATAGATTTCTCTTTGAAACTTATTTTCATATAAGAAAGAAATTGATTGGACTGTGAAAACTTAAAATCAATATAAAATAAAATTAAAATTGACCAATATTTGAATCATTTAATCTTATTTTAATGTTTTTCAAATGGTTTTTCAGAAAGCTTATAAATAAATATCAGCTTAGATTCATTTAACTATGGATCTATCATGGGTCGAGAGGGACCAAATCCTTCAAGGTGTAAGCTTTATTTTTGGAAATATTTGCACTTAGATTTACTTGATCTCATTTCGAGTTAGAGTTGAAAATAATTATATTATTTTTTATTAATGGAGAAAAGGTTACACAAGTTGTAATGTATCTCCTTAGTTTAGGATTTGTTCCTAGAGTTTAGGGGTTTGGTTGCAACTTCCTGATTTCTAGTAATGTACTTAATGATGTAATTTCTCATTCATGAAAGAAGAGTGAATGGAGAGGGATCTCTCAGTTTGAGTGTAGTCTCTAGGTACAATACTCACCTGAGAGCTACAACTCCTTTTTTCAATTCTGTGCATATTTTATCTTGGTATCAGAGCTCAGATTGGGTGAGCCTAATCTTTTATTGCCTTTGTGGCTGAATCGTCTTTGTGGCCAGTTTTCCTTTGTGGCAGAATCACCTTCATGGCTAAAAGTGCCTTTGTGGCCGCGTGTACACGAGAGTTGTGTGCTCATAGAGCTTTGTGCTCAACCAAGTAGGTGGACTGCAGTAACACCTGGCTCACGGACTCAGATGTTTTTTAATTTATGACCAGAAGGGGGTTGGCGTGCTTTCTGCGCTGACAGTCGTGCCAAGAAGCGCAATTAGCGCGTCTGTTCAACCCATAACTGCGCCAACGGGCCAAATCACGGGATTGGTGCGGAAACGCACGAAAAAAACGCGCCAAGGATTTTTCCTTGCATCGATTTCATCTGGGCGTGGATTTTTCGCTCATAAAGGCGCCACCTCACCTTTAGTGGAACATCCGCGGAAAGCCTCACCTTCGCTGGACGATCTGCGGGAGTTGCAGATCAGAGAAGTTGTGGATCTGTCCAGGAGAGGCAGATCAGATCAGTTTTGATCAGATCAGTTTTGTGGCTGTATTAGAAAACAACGAATTTTCTCATTGGAGCGAGAAGGATTTGCAGATTTGTCAGATATTGTTGGATCTGAATCGAAGATACAATGGGTGGATCAGGAGAACCAACAGAGTAGTGGTAGATCAGTTGTCAAGATTTGACAGGTACTCATTTTTTTATTATTTTTTTTTCCTGAATCAGTTGGCTGGATTCATTTATTTGTAGATCAATTAAGAATGAGTAATACTATGGAATCTTATGTCCACGAGTCTGAAAAACTCGATGGATCTAACTTCACGAACTGGAATTTTAAGATTCAGACCTTGCTTGAGGGTGCAAATGCATGGTCGATAGTTACAGGAGATGAGCAGAGGCTAAATTCAAAATCAGGGGCGAATACGCAGGAGCAAGAATGGGATAAGCGAGAAAACAAGGCGAAAGTTTTGCTAAAGATGTCCGTCAAGGACAACATTATCCCTCACATCAGAGAATGTAAAAAGTCCTCTGAGATCTGGACTACGATCAAAAGTTTATATCAGACCCAGAATACGAGTCGAATTATGGCACTCAAAAGAAAGTTGTTTTCAATGAAAATGGACGAAAGTGAGACTGCTGTTGCATTCATCGCGCGAGTCAAAGATGTGAAAGACGGATTGGGAGACATCGGAGAGAAGGTGTTTGACCCTGATCTTGTCACAATCACGCTGAATGGGATGAGATATGAATATCAAATGTTCATCACTGGATTGGCGGCAAGGGAGAAAGCGCCTACATTTGAAGATCTGACAGGGATCTTGCTGCAAGAAGAGGAGCGGTGGAAAAATTTGAAACCCCAGAGCGATGATCTTGCTCTGATGGCGAAACGACGATCATTCAGAGGGAAGCAGCCATAGCAGCAATCACAGTCGCAACTGCAGCAGAGAGGAGGTACATTGCAGAAGAGTTCGTATAAAGTTATGTCTGTAAATCATCCTGTAAAAAGATGTTATTATTGTGGAAAGAAGGGTCATATACAGAATGAATGCCTTAAGAAGCAGGCAGATGATACAAAGAAAAAGTTGGCGATAACAAAGCATAGAGGATACTTTGTTGAAGAAGATGAAGATCTCAGTCACGAATTTCGACTGTTCACAGCTAATTGTGCCCTTTCAGCATCCAATGAGGACGACATCTGGTATGTCGATTCTGGTGCATCCTCTCACATGATAGGTAAAAAGGAATGTTTTGAAAATCTTGAAGAAAGTACATATTGATCAAAAATTTATTTAGGAGATGATAGTGGATACGAGATTAAAGGCTATGGGGATATTCTGGTAAAGCTACCAAATGGTGATATTAGTCATCTTAAAAATGTGTTATATGTACCTGGAATTAAGAAAAATCTAATATCTGTATCCATGATAACTGATCAAGATATGCAAGTCGAATTCTTCAAGACTCATTGTGTCATAAAGGATTGCAGGAAAGAAATTTTTGCAATAGGCGTGCGCGTAGGAAGCCTATACAGACTGGATGTAAAAAGAATACCACAGTGAGCCATGGTTGCAGGTGGATCGACAGCTGAACAACTCTGGCACCAGAGATTCGGTCATTTGAATTTGCAGGACCTCATGTTATTGCAGAGAAAAGGTATGGTCGAGGGACTCCCTGTCTTTCATAATACTCAGTTAAATTGTGATGGATGTGCCTTAGGAAAAATGCATAGAGAACAGTTTCCTGTGCATGATAGAAGGAAGGAAAGTGCCATTCTAGAACTAGTGCACACTGACATATGCAGACCTATGCAGACGAGATCGCTAGGTGGAGCATATTACTTTCTGTTATTTACCGATGAATGCACTAGATATTCATGGGTTTATTTTCTGAGTAAAAAGAGTTAGACTTTCCAATATTTTATAGAATTTAAAACCTTGGTGGAAAAAAAGTTTGGAAAAAGTATAAAAATTCTCCACTCTGATCAAGGGGGAGAATACAAGTTAGGGGAATTCATGAAATTCTGCAAATCTCACGGGATTGTTCAGCAGTTTACAGTGCCACACACACCACAGCAGAATGGAGTGGCAGAGCGCAAGAACAGAACCTTAGTAGAGTGCGCAAGGAGCATGTTACAAGGTAAGGGTATATCTAATATTTTTTGGGCAGAAGCTATTAATACTGTTGTATATTTAAAGAACAGAAGTCCTACCAGATATATTGGCTTCAAAACCCCTTTTGAAGCTCTATATGGAATCAAACCAGCAGTAAATCATTTAAGAGTATTTGGGTCAAAAGAATTTTCCCATATACCCAAAGCTGATAGGAAGAAATTAGACCCTAAAGTTGTTAAATGCATCTTTGTTGGTTATGGCACAGAATTTAAAGCATATAAGTTGTTCAATCCTGAGTCTCATAAGATATTTGCAAGCAGGGATGTAGTGTTTCATGAACAGGTTCAAGAAGGGAAAGATGACAATGGTGATGATTGGCATATTCCATTTTTGATGGATGAAAGCAGTGAGGATGAACGAGAGCAGGAGCAGAAACAGGAGCAGAAAGAAGAAATTTACTTAGTACAGCCATAAGGGTTTGTAAAGCAGGGGCAGGAACATCTTGTTTGCAGATTGAAAAAGGCACTATATGGCTTAAAGCAAGCATCCAGGTCTTGGTACGAAAAGATTGATTCTTTCTTTTTAGAGCATGGTTTTCATAGGATTTTTAATGACCCAAATTTGTATACCAAGTGCAATAAGCAGGGGCAGATTATTTTGTTTTCTTTGTACGTAGATGACATGATTATAATAGGAAATGCAGATAATTTAATCAAAGAAATCAAAAGGCTTATGGCACAAGTTTTTGAAATGAAAGATCTCGGAAGTATCCATTACTGTCTGGGCTTAGAAGTATGGAGAGATACTGGGCAAACTTTTCTTACCCAAGGGAAGTATGCTAGAATTCTACTGGAAACGTTTGGCATGGATCAGTGTAGGTCAGCAGCGACACCATTGCAGCAGAATTTGAAGTTATGCAGTGACGATGGCACTAAGGAGGTGGATGCCACTATGTATAGACAGCTAGTTGGGAGTTTGATATATCTCACAACAACCAGACCAGATTTGGCATACTCTGTTAGTGTGTTGATCCAATTCATGTCCACACCACATGAAAGTCACAGGGTTGGAGCAAAAAGAGTGTTGAGGTATCTTTGTGGTATTGTTAATTATGGCATTTTATACACTAACACATCTGATGTTATCCTAGCAGGTTTTTCAGATTCAGACTGGGCAGGTAATTTGGATGATCGGAGGTCTATCAAAGGTTATGCATTCAGCATAGGATCCGGGGTCATAACATGGAGTAGCAAAAATCAAAGTACTGTAGCACTGTCTTCATGTGAAGCTGAGTACCAAGCATTGTGTGCAGCGACGTGTGAAGCGATCTGGTTGAGAAGGCTACTCAATGATGTAGGAGAAGAACAGAAGAAATCTACTTCCATCAAAAGCGATAACCAGAGCACTATTAAATTAGCATACAATCCAGTGTTTCATAAAAACACCAAACATATAGAGACTCAGTTCCATTTTGTCAGAGAGAAACTACAGTCAAAAGAAATTATTGTTGAATATTGTAAAACTTGTGACAATGTGGCTGATATTTTTACTAAGCCTCTTGCACGTGTGAAGTATGAATTGTTTAGAAGGATGCTAGGAGTTCAGGATAATCCTTTCTCCATTAAGGGGGGGAGTTGAAAATAATTATATTATTTTGTATTAATGGAGAAAAGGTTACACAGGTTGTAACGTATCTCCTTAGTTTAGGATTTGTTCCTAGAGTTTAGGGGTTTGGTTGCAACTTCCTGATTTCTAGTAATGTACTTAATGATGTAATTTCTCATTCATGAAAGAAGAGTGAATGGAGAGGGATCTCTCAGTTTGAGTGTAGTCTCCAGGTGCAGTACTCACCTGAGAGCTGCAACTCCTTTTTTCAATTTTGTGCATATTTTATCTGTTAGATGGATGTAGGCCCGTTGCAATTTTCAAAACCATTGTCACATTTTCATTTTATCATTATTATATATATGTTTGAGACGAACTTTATACTTTTTTTTTGTAAGTTGAAGTTTTTTCATTACTCAAAAAGCATATACAAAGATGTCAAAATGCATGTGATATCACCCATACCAGGTTTGTTGACCAATTCTATTACCGTGCTACATAAAAAAAGCAAAATTCCCAACGAAGAGATCCACAGTCTTATAGGCCTTACATATCATAAAAAAAAAAAAACTAGAAATACACCAATTACCATAATTAGTCATCAGAAGTGATTGAAGCAAGATTATCTGGCCTCGTTCATGGAGGAGGAGGATGGTACAGGAAGTTGACATGTTGCTAAAAGTGAGCAAGCCAAGCTTCCAGTTTTTCAATCTTCTCAGTCAACATATTTTTCCCTTGCCAAGCAACCACAATTATTTTGTGGACATGGAATTAAAAATAATGTACTTTCTCGAGCTTGGCCATAACTGCCTCATGTTCCTCCCTTCGGACCCTATCATTAGATTCCAGCATGTCTATGACATATTGCACCATTGCCTAGAGCATCATAGTTCTCCCATGATGCCTAGAAGATGCTCATCCAACTGACCCCACACCCCACGGATTGTTGCTCCACCCCTGTGTGCTTGAGACTCGACCACGTCTCGTTCCACTACGTCAGTTACCTTCTCCATGACCACTCTGAGCTAGAATCTTGTTATCCCTTCCAACCACAGGACTGACTAAAGACCTTCGCCCACCACGTGATCCATGACCCCCATGCCCAATGTCACACACAATTCTAGCACCATATTTGTTGTTATCACCACTTGCTCTCACACCACCACTCTAGACTCCATCCGGCACAATTGAACCCTCCCGAAGACGGGATAATTGTGCCTTCACCTGAACGGGGGCATGAAAGGAATTCAGAATTGGCTTCATGTTGGTGGCCATGTCTAAACCCAAGCCCCTGAGGCTAACCCTGATTCACACCAAGGACCACCAAGTCAAGCCCAACACCACACACCCAGAAACACTGCACACTACCAATTGGACACCCTCCACTAGAAACCCAACATTCAACACAACAAACAAAGAAGGCAAGGTAACCTAGCGTCGCTGGTCACCTTGACCCAAATTTCAAAAAAATCACAAATTCAGGCTATAACTTGCAGAAAACCCCTCGCTTGGAAAAGCCAGAAGGACACCTCCAAGTTGCGCACATGAAGAACTGGAATTTTAGGCTCCTAGAAACCTGATTGACGTCAAAGTCACTTGGCTTCACCGAAGGGGATTCTTCTATCAGTGGCCCCACGAAGGAAAATCTAGGAAATTCCTACACAAGAGAGCCAAAAAAACACTAGCACAAAAACCTAAGCCCAAGCAAAACTGCCACCACCAGAAGCCAGAGTGCAACTTATAAAAGCAACATACACCTTACAAAGAAAAATGAAGAACCACCACCCAGAATGCCAAAGCAAGAATCCACATAGGCCCAAAACATCAACGTCTAGAACCGACTAATTCTTCAAAAAACACACCCTCCAGTTAAGGAATGAAAGGGAAATTTTCACCTAGATCAATAGGGGAAGAGTTGTTACCTAATTGAGCCCGCATGTGGAGTGATAAGAAAAAGACCACCACCATACCCACACGACCCTAAGAAATGAGAACAAGGGAAAAATTTTATCCCTCAATGAGCCAAAAAACAATTAGACTGCTCCATGTGACATACTACTTAACCACCATAACGCCGATGCCATTGATCCTCGACACAATATTATTCCTTTGCATGCAGGTGAAGGAAGATGTTTCACACATTCGTATGTAAAGAAATTAACCACAACGTGATGGAAGGGTTGAATGTCTTCCCTCCTTTGCTCATACCTTATGCCAAATGTCATTCTTCACGTGACACATGGTTCCAAATGTCTGACACCCCCATCAAGGAAGACAAACTTTATACTTTGAAATGTAAATAATGTGCAAATTAAAATACTAATAATTTAAAATTTATTAACAAGGGATTGAAATTTGATCTTGTGAAATAGCGAACCAATCACATTGTTTACCACAAACATTAATAGTCAGAAAAATAATAATGCACACTCTGATATTGTCAACTTAATTTATAATATATTTTTATTGTTTTTAAATAAATAATTTTTATTATTAATTTTTATAAATATTATGATTAGTAAATTTAAATAGTTAAAGATCTATTTTAACTAATTTAATTATTTATGTTGTAGTTATGTTTTCATCTTTAATTGTTTAAATTGTATTTTTAAATAACTTAATCTAATTACTAGATGAAATGGTCTATTTATAAGAGACTATTTAGAGGAAATGGTAAGCGTTATGAAAAAAATATTTTCTTCTATTAGTTAAACTACCTTGTATTTTTAATCTCAATTTTAGTCATCCTTTTTCATACAATTACCCTTTATTTGAAAAAAAATAGGCATCTGATTTTTGGCTTTGACTAGGGATTCGATTTAATGCCCCATATCATTGAGTTTTCCCTCTACATTTTGTGTTAGTGTTTGTAGCATCGGATGTGTTCTAGCCATGAAAATTTGTGGAGAGGCTGAAATATATGAGATCTCCAGAACCCAGAAATAATTTATGGAAATTCCTTCTAGAAGTGACTTAATTAGATTATTAACCAAAATTTTAATGTTTCCTAAGTCTAAACTTAGGAAAACTGGTTAATTAACCAGTATTAATTAATTCAAGGCCAAAATAGTATAGAAAATTGCATGGATAGATCCAAGGATAATCATATCTATCGATTATGTTTTAAACTTGGTCGTTGGTGCTCCAACAGAGGATTACAAGAGGATATTGATGTGGTGATGGAGAGATCACTTGAGTAGTTCGATTTCTTGGTAGATCGTTTTCCTGAGTAGCAGCAACCAGTTTTTGCAGAGAGCTAGAGATAGAAGTAGTGAGTGAGGGACGAGGAAAATGATCTGGAGGAGGTTTTCCAGATCTGGAGAGGCAACAACAACAAGGCTGAGTTATCCCAATGAGGCAGCACAAAGCTCTGCGTAGTAGCTTCAGAGAGGGTAGTTCGAATTGTTGGAGAGGTTCGTTCTCAAATATAGAGGTCAGGCAGAGGTTCCAAAGTTCCGGAGAGATGAATTTCTCAGCAGCTGAAGGTAGAATGACTTCATCAGACACCAGTCAGAGGCTTGACGTCATAGTAACTGCGCAGTGCAGCACAGAGGGTGACACAAAGGCTTCAAGACGCTGAGTTATATGTGGAAAGTTGTGTCGAGATTGCTTGTGGAGGAAGGGTAAATCCTTTTAATAATTTTTCCATATTTTCTTGTTGTGGATCTCTAGTTTCATGCATCCATATTTTACTCATATTTTCATTGCTGCATATTAATAAAAACCCTCACCACTGTAATGGTTTTCCCGCATTGTGTTTTTACGAGACTTTTGTCCAAAAATAATTGTGTTAATGTTATATGTGTGTGCTAGCATTTCTTAGCTTCTAGCATTTTATTTTTCCTTAAAAGTTTATTTGTGAAGGTTGTAGTTTGTTTATTTCGATATTTGTCGTAGCAGATAAATTTTTAAATTTAAGTAACAATTAGGATAATAATACCACTTGTTGCAATAGGTTTCTAGTGTAGTAATTTTCACATGGTATCAGAGCACAGTTGATCATATGGAGAGCTCAGAGGCGAAAGAAAGGGAATTTCGTTGCTTAGCAATGGCTTCAGGCTGAAATTCCCAAGGGTAACGCAGTCATTCTGTTAGGAGGTCGAGCCACTTGTGGAGGTTCTATTTTTCTAAGTGAGGGGAAGAAAAATTCGATCTCTCTAGATCAAGTGAGTCTAGAGCAAAGGGAGAAACTCAGATTTTTCGTTGGAATATCTCTAGCTGGACACTGTGGGTTTTGTAGTAGATTGTTAGTGCAAAACCAATGTCGGGGTGGAAAAGAGAAGAGCACAAACAGAGGGAAAATTTCTCTCAGGGAACTTCCAGTCACAAGAATTTTGATGTTTCCTTGCAGATTGGCAGTAGTTGTGAGCAGATATTCTCACTCCATAAGGGAGTGAAAGTAGCATAACAACAACCGAACAGAAGGAAAGAGGGAGTTTTTCGACATTTTGTTGAGATGACCACTGCAGGGCTTTGTGATTAGGAAAAGTTGGATGGAGCTTTAAACTACGTCATCTGGAAGGCAAGGATGTCCTTCCTTTTGGATGAATTTGGCCTAAAATCCTACATCAATAATGTAGTGGCGATTCCCCAAAAATCAGAACAACTAAAAGAATATAAGAAGGAAATAGTGTGGGTGAAGAAGTTGATCTTGGATGGAGTTTGGGATCATATAGTCTCACATATATATGGAAAACATAATTCCAAGTAGATGTGGGATACTCTCGTCGCATTATATCAGGGTAATTCCGAGCAACGAAGGATGTATCTTGAGGAGAAGTTGAGACTCATTTGGATGCAGAAATGGGAAGGAATAAACCCCTACCATACTAGGATTTAGGAGATCTTGGACCAGTTGTCATCTATTGGGGCAACGTCTCAACCCACGGAGCTTGTAATATTGGCACTCAACAGTGTCTCATAAGACTGGTAGGTCTTTGTCCAAATCATATTGGGTAGATAAAAGCTACCAGAGTGGGACATGATGTGGGTTGACTTGCAACAAGTGGAATTGAGGTGAGTTATTCTAAAGAGCTCCATTAGTGACAGCAGCAACAACGAATCGAAGATGGTAAAGGAGGAGGAGAAAGTGGCCATAACATCAAATGGTCCCATTCAAGGGTATGGGGAGTAGAATAAGAAGAAGAAGGACATGTTAAAAGTCAATCGCTTCAGGTGTGGTGATCTTGGCCAGGACAATACCTAGTGTCCTCTCAGGAAGAAGGACAAGGAGGAGAAGTGGGACTAGCATGCAACTTCAGCAGATATTGACAAAATTCCCTATAGGTTGGAGGAATACTTCACTATGTTCGTCAATATACCTACAGGAGTGAGGTGGGATGACTTGGTGTTGTGTCCGCAGAGCGCTAAAAATGGGAAGGATTCTTGAGGAGTCCACCTCTTGGATCAGTACCTGGATACAAGGGCCCAAAATATTCAGCAGCAAGATGGATCAATGGTAATATATGTAGTCAGATACCAGAGTGATACATGTAGATACTAGTAGCAATTAGATGTTGGGCAGCGCAGTGTAGAGTTGGTAGCAATGCAGGTGGCACAGTGTAGAGTCAGAAACAACACAGATCCTTCAGAGACAATGTAGAGGCTAGCAACAGTCAGAGGCTTGAGTGATAGATGCATTATACTGATCACATTTGATTAAGTACTTTAGATGTTTTTCAGTTGCAGATGTTTTAGTAGCAACAAAAACAAAGTTGCAGTGTTGGCAGCAATTCAATAGGGTTAGTAGCAACACAAATGCAGCACATATCAAAGTTGCGTAGTAGTTGGTGGGTAACAATAGTCAGACATTAGGAGTGTGACAAGAGATGATGTTGAGACAGGGTGTTGTGGCAGCATGTGCAACACTATAACACATTCCTCCCTTAGAGGGATTTTTAGTTTTTGTAGCATCGGATGTGTTCTAGCCACAGAAATTTGTGGAGAGGCTAGAATACATGAGATCTCCAGAACCTAGAAATAATTTCTAGAAATTCCTCCTAGAAGTGATTTAATTAGATTATTAAACAATTTTTTAAGGGTTCCTAAGTCTAAACTTAGGAAAAGTGGTTAATTAATCAATACTAATTAATTCAATGCGAGAACAGTCTAGAAACTCACACGGATCGATCCAGAGATTATCCTAGCCATCGATGATATTTTAATATTGGTCATTGGTTCTCCAACAGAGGATTATAAAATGATATCGATGTGGTGATGGAGATATCACTTTCTCAGTTCGATTTCTTGGTAGATCGATTTCCTGAGTAGCAATAGTCAGTTTTAGGAGAAAGCCAAAGATTGAAGCCATGAATGAGGCGTAGGGACAGTGATCCACAGGAAGTTTTCTAGATCCGGGGAGGCGGCAACAAGAGGGTCGATTTATCCTAGTGAGGCAGTGCAGAGCTCTGCGCAGTAACTTCAAAGAGGGCAGTTCGAATTGCTGGAGAGAAAATTGTTCTCCGATCCAAAAGTTGGGCAGAGGTTCCAGAGGGTCGGAGAGACGAATTTCTCAGCATCTAAAGGTAGAATGACTTCATCAGAGACCAGTCAGAGGCTTGATGTCATAGCGACTGTGCAGTGCAGCGTAGAGGGTGACGTAGAGGCTTCAAGAGGCCAAGTTTTTTGTGGGAAAGTTGTGTCGAGATTGCTTGTGGAGGAAGGGTAAATCCCTTCACTAATTTTACCTAGATTTTCTTATTGTGGATCGCTAGTTTCAGGCATCCATATTGTACTCAAATTTTCATTGTTGCATAATAATAAAAACCCTCACTGCTGCACCGATTTTCCCATATTGGGTTTTTCTAGGAATTTTTGTCCAAAAATAATTGTGTTAATTTTATGTGTGTGTGCTAGCATTTATCAGCTTCCAAGGTGTTATTTTTCGCAAAATTTCATTTGTGAAGGTTGAAGTATGTTTATTTTGATATTTGTTGTAGCAGATAAATTATTAAATTTAATTAACAATTAGGAGAAATAATACCAGTTGTCGCAGTAGGAGATAAATTGTTAAATTTAATTAAAAATTAGGAGAAATAATACCAGTTGCTACAATAGGATTCTAGTGTAGGAATTTTCATAGTGTGGTGGTTGGTTATAACAATGAAATCATTTAGAAAAGCACAATAACTGTTGTGGCAAAGATAAACTGGGTAAATTTTGAGAAAAAAAAAATCAATTGTGTTGAAGAGCTTAGTAGTAATATAAATACTTGTATAAGAATATAAAGTCTATGGTGCATTAGCCAAAGTGCGTTGATGAAAGTCGGGTTTGTTAAAATGTTGTTTTGGGAGCCAATTTTAGATTGAGATTATTATTAATCCTTATGAATCTAAAAAAAACACTCATATTTTTTAGTCTACATAGATATTTAATCTAGATTTTAAATGCAAATGCCTATTGAGTCTATTTCTTAGGGGAGTAATAAAAATGGTTGGAATTCACTCAAATAATATTTAAAATTTTAAACAATATGCAAATTAAAGTAATAATTCTTAGGGGAGTAATAAGAATGGTTGGAATTCACTAAAATAATATCTAAAATTTTAAATAATATGCAAATTAAAATAATAATATGTTAAAATTCATTAACCAAGAATTGAAATTTAATCTAGTGAAAGAGAAAACAGTCACATTTTTTACCTAATAACACACAATCTCATATTGTCAATCTAATACATGTTTTTTTTGTTTTGTTTTTGTATAGATAATTTTTATTATGAATTCTTATAAATATTAGGAATTTTGATTCTGTGATCCATAAAATGTGTGTAAGAATTTTCGGTGAAAATCACATATAAGAAATTTTTGTCTAAGCGTTTCGAACCAACGTGTGATTCATCATCAGGACAAGATGAGAAATCTGATCAGGAAACCAGTTTAAGTAGATCAGGACAGCTCCAACTAGCCGTTGGAAACAGGCCAGTTTGACTAAAATAGGAAAAAAAAAATTATTTTTAATTTTAATTCTATTATATTTTAAATTTAATTATATTTTTATAATTTTATATTAATACTCTTTAATATAATTTAAATTTTTATTATACATTCTATAAATAAAAATAAAATATAAATATAAATGTAAAATCAAAACAAATAAATAAATAAATAATAATACTTAATTAATCCATTAATTTAATATTACTAAAGAGGTAAGTTTCAAACAAACAAACAATAAATAAATAAATAATATATATATATATATATATATATAAACAAAACAAAAATACTAATCAAAACAAAAATAATAAAATAAAAGGAGCACACAGGGAGAGAGGAATCAAGACCGAGAGAAGAAAGAACGACCGGAGGGAGCAAAAGGAGAAGGGAAAAAACAACTAAGAGTGAAGGGCAAGAATCCAGCTTCTGCTAACACTCCACCCATCATCCCTATTAAAGTTAACCGGCCTCTTTTCTATTTCCAAGGCTTCCCTCAACTTTCGGTGGTGGAAGTGGTCAATTGTTGCAATAACCTTAGTATCTTCAATACAAATATGGTGATTAGTATCTTATAAATACTTGTAAAGCATATCAAATCTCTAGTACAATAACCAAAGTGAATTAATAAAAGCCAGGTTTATTATATGTCATTTTATGAGCCAATTTCATATTGTAATTATTATTAATCTCTATGAATCTCAAAATAATTTTCACATTTTTAATCTTTGTATATATTTAGTGTAGATTTTAAATGCAAAATTGTATTGAGTCTATTTCTTCATGGAGTAATAAGAATGGTTGGAATTCACTATAATAATATCTAAACAAATTAAATAATATGCAAATTAAAATACTAATAATTTAAAATTCATTAACGAGGAGTTAAAATTAATTGCATGAAAGAACAAATCAGTCCCATTGTTTACCACATACCACATATATTCATAATGAAACAAATAATAAAGCACTCTGATATTCTCAACCTAATCTATGATATTTTTAATTATTATTTTTAAATAGACAATTTTTATTATGAATTGTTATAAATATTATGATCAATAAATTTAAATGGTTAAACATCTATTTTAATTGTTTATAACATAATTATGTTTTTATTTTTAATTTTTTAAAATGTATTTTCAAATATCGTGAGAAGAAATTGTATATTTACAATGGACTATATAGATGAAATAGTAAGTATTATGGAAAAAGTAATTTATTTTATTAGTTAAACTTCCTTGTTATTTTAACGTTAAGGATAATCATATTTTACATATAATTACCTTTCATTTGAAAAAAATTGGCCATCAAATTATTAGCTTGGACTTGGACTTGATTTAATGCTCCACGTGGTTGAGTTTTCCTTATACAGTGTGGTGGTTGGTTACAACAACGACATCATTTGTTTCTTTTTATTGAAACTATTGATTAGAAATTAGGGAAATCTGGCTTTTATTGTTGATCTTATTTGCATATAAATTGGGGCAAGTTGAGGCCACAGACTGAATTTATATTTTTGTAACTTGCTTTGCAAATATAAATAGAAAATAGTGAAACCCTACTATATTTACCAAAAAAAAAAAAAAAAAAAATTGGCCATCAAATTATTAGATTGGACTTGGACTTGATTTAATGTGGTTGAGTTTTCCTTTTATATAATGTGGTGGTTAGTTATAACAATGGTATTATTTATTTTTGTTGATTAGAAATTAGGGAAATCTGGCTCTTATTGTTGACCTTAAATTATAGCAGTGACGATTTATTTGTGTTGATTTGAAATTAAGGCAATACAATTTGTGTTTATTGCAAATGACAATAGTTGTTGTAGAGATAATATTGACATCTAATCTTTGAGATTAAGTAAATCTATGTAAATATTGTAAATAGAAAATAAAGAGAATTGAGAAAAAAAAACATTAAGAAATGAAACCCAATAATCTCTTTAAATGTATATATCCATATATCCATATTCTAAATGTATATATCCATATTCCTTTCGTCGCCCCCCTTGCAATCTGTGCAACGTGTTGCTAGAGGAATGCACAGTGGAAGACCAGACTGCATTGGTAGTTTCTCTACATACAGACTTTTTTTTTTTTCACCAAGAGAAAAATCGTTGTTTAGATTATATATCATAGGAAAACAGTCCATCATCCAATACATACGCATCTGAAGAGGAGAAAACCATTTCCCGACAGGAGAAAAGGGTGTCCCATTCAGACAGAGGTAAAAAACACAGTTTGGTACCCTCACAGACAACGCATTGAAACCATATAGGATCAAAACAATATACAGATCCCTACTAAGGATCCAGGCGCCCAGGCTACTACAGCCCAGGTGGATAATACATGGAGCAAAAGGATCAAAATACAGAGATACAAAACAGACTTCATAGAGGATATAGAGCATTCATAACCATGAACAAAAACCGAAAAGGAAATGTGGTCCAGCCAAATGAGTGCTGACTGTCATATGCGATGCAGCAAGAGCGCAGCATAACCATCTGGAATAGAGCAAGAAGTCTGTGCTGCATTAGTCAGGCAACAAGAGCAAGTCCCAATACCAGTACAGATAGTGAGCCCCAAATCCAACATAGCATCCCATAGAAGGTGAGAAACCAGGGGCCATATAATGACGCCAAAAACCGCATCCTACGGTATCCAGGACCATAGATACCTGTTGTCCATTCCCTTGAAACCTGCATGCAAAAGAAAACAGAATGGGATATTACAATTATCCAAGGTGGAAGTACTTACAATGTGATAGTGAAGGAGGTCCCAACCCTATTTTCGCTGAATTTTATGACTGTAATGAAGCCAAAGTCTTGTTCCAGCCCAAGTTTAGAAAGTTTATCCACCCTGCTGTTCAGCTCTCTGTAAATATGGTGGATGGATGCCCTCTGAAATTGAGAAAGAAAGTGGGAAATACGATCGACCCATCCACAGAGATGTGAGCATTGGAGTGTAGCCCTGCCCGAGATACCTTCAACTACAATCTGGGAATCCCCATATATATCAATGCAAGGAATCTTCAAGTGGAGAGCCACAAGGAGTCCGCTCCATAGGGCCAAAGTCTCAGCTTTATTGTTTGTTCCAGGGCCGCCATTCCAGAAGATATGGTAGCGTTCCCCACTCTCCAATTTAAGCCAGGCCCCACAGCCACAGATTCCCTCCTGCTGTGCTCCATCGAAAAAGAGAGCCAGAATATTGATCTCATGAGGTCTATACCTGATGGACAGGTCCTTTACGACCTCATCCGAAACAGAGTGACTTTGTAGCCATTCCAGAATCCGCCAGTACATCCTATAGGAGTCCCACAGCCCCCCATTGAACAGCATGTTGTTCCTAGAGCACCAAATCTCCCAGCATACATAGAAGGGCAGAGCCTTGATCCCATCATCCTTTGATGCCCAGTAATCATATGCCTGGACCTGTGACTGTGGTCTCCAAGATGGGTAGCCAGCCCAGTGAGATATCATTTCCCAAAGGCCCAAAACTGTCTTGCATTCAAAGAATATGTGGGAGACAGTTTCCAGCTGTTGTTTGCACATGGTACAACGACCCAGTCCAAGCATTCCTCTTTTTTGTAGATTCTCCCATGTGAGGATCCTCCCTTTCCTGAGAAGCCAGTTGAAAAGAAGGATCTTGTGGGGAATTCTCCACTTCCACGCCTTTGTGAACCCAGGGATAACATGGGAGGAGGAGCCTCCAGCAATTATGTTAGAATACAGGTCCTTTACACTAATGTTGGAACCCTTGTATGACCCACCCCACACAATCCTATCACCTGTAGGATGAAAAAAGAAGCCAGCCCCCTGGAAAGCATTGATGATGTTCTGCCAAGAATCCATGTCATCATCCTGTAAGCCAAGTCTCTCAAAGGTCTTCCAAACAGGAGCATCGTTATCCCAATGAGAGATTAAATCGGAGATGAAGATGAGACCTCTATGAGACAGCCTGTGGTAGAAATCCGGGTCTGAGCCATGGTTAGTAGAAGCGCCCAATATGTAGGTGCACGAGATAGGGATCTGCCTCCCATCGCCAAGTTTCCACCGCACGTTCTTCTTCATAATCTCAAGGCATTTAGATATACTTCTCCATATCATAGAAGCACCCTTATGTGGTATCATTGGGCCGAGGATGTAAAGTTCCATAGATCTAGAGCCCACATATTTGTCCAGCATGATGTTCGACCAGATGCCGATACCCGCCAAGGCCCTCCATAACGATTTGGCTAATAAAGCCAGTGAGAATGTCCTCAGATCCAACAGACCCCACCCACCAATTTCTTTAGGACGGGAGATCTCTGACATTTTACATAGGTGGAATTTTTTATGGTTTCCCACCCCAGACCATAGAAAATGTGACATGATTGCATAAATCCTATTGCAAATTTGCGTAGGAATAAGGTATAGATGACCCCAATAAACAGTGAGTTGCGAGAGAACAGCTTGTGTGAGGAAGAATCTCCCGCCCAATGTGAGCCACCGATTGGTCCACTTCGAAATTTTGTTCCTGTATTTTTCAACTATCCATTCCCAGTCTTTGTTCAAATAAGAGCAGGGCTTTAATCGGAACCCCAAGTACGTGATGCCATCAGATGTTTTGGCAGCACATACCCCCAGAATATCAGCAATATGAAGTACTTCCACCTCCTCGCCATGATCATATAGCAGTTTAGACTTAAGCTTATTGATGACAAGGCCCGTGGCCGAGACAAATCTGTCCAACAAAGAGTGAAGGAGAACCCAGTTTTTGCGGAGGATGCAACCAAAAACCAGTAAATCATCAACAAAAAGAGAGTGGGTGATCCTAACCTGTGGAGATACCAGCATACCTGTAAAATGTCCCTCCCGAGCAGCACTATTAATCAGTCGGCTGAAACCATCCATGACAAGAAGGAAGATGAGCGGAGACAGTGCACAGCCCTGTCTCAACCCACGTCCAGCGTTGATGAAAGTAGATGGGATCCCATTGATGATGACACTATACCGCACCGAACATATACACGCCATGATCCATCTGATGGCAGGCAATTGCAGACCAATCTTGTAGAGTGCCAGTCTAATGAAGGACCAGTCTATGGAGTCATAAGCCTTGTAGAGGTCGACCTTGTAGATAATACCATCCTGCTTCAGATCATGCATAGTGTGCAAAGCTTCCTGCGCGATGGCTACAACATCATGAATTGATCTGCCAATTAGGAAGCCATACTGTTCATCCAAGATCCACTTAGAGAGAGTTGCCTTCAGCCTATTTGCAATCAGCTTCGAGGATATCTTGTATAAGACATTGCAAAGTGCAATAGGGCGGTAGTCTGAGAAGGAAATAGGGACCGTTGTCTTAGGAATGAGCGCAATAAAGGTGGCGCTAATGGCACCCGACATCTGTCCCTTTATTCGGATCATCTCAATCAACTCCAGCAATTCGTCTCCTATAAGGTCAAAAAAGCCGATAAAGAATTCTACCGGCCACCCGTCTGGCCCAGGGCTTTTGTCCTTGGAAAAATATTTCAGTACAAGCAGTAATTCCTCCTTAGATATGGGTGCCATGAGACCCTCAGCAGAAATCTGATCAAACATCACCGGGATGTGATTAAGAACCCACTGTTGGTTGAGGTAAGAGATCCCCTCATTTTTCTTATAGAAATCTCCAAAATATTCTGCTGCATATCTCCTAATCTCTTCTTCGTCAGAGATGTTGGTTCCCTCCTTGTTACAAATGTTCCATATGGCATTTTTTTCCCTTCTGCCGGATGCGCATGCATGGAAATACTTAGTATTTAGGTCACCCTCTTTGAGCCACTGCTTCCTGCTCTTTAATTTCCACGTGATTTCTTCGATCTTAAGAAGTTCAGTCTTCCTACCTTCCAAAGTTTTTAATAATTCATAATGTCCAGCATCTGGAGGGTGGGCTAAAAAAAGATCATAAGTCCGGGTAATGTGCTCAGAGATCTCAGCCAACTCCAATCTCTGCGCGCGCTTCTTTTCACGTTCCCATCTTTTGACAGTATGCTTCAAAACCACCAATTTCCCAACCAATCCACCAGCATGCGGGGGCGCATCCGCAGCATCCTTCCAGAAATTTGAAACCAGATTAATGAAATCAGGGTCCGAGAGCCACACCCTATTGAATTTAAAGGGGACTCCCTTATTGAAGGCTTCAAGTCGCCACGACAAGCAAATTGCCATGTGATCCGACAGAGAAGACTCCTAGACAGAGAGGCGCATGTGTCCCAAGATTTTAATCAACACTACGCTGACCATGGCTCGGTCTAGAACCTTGGCGATGTAGTCATCTCCACACCTGTGGTTTGACCAGGTGGGTACAGCAGGGCGCACATTGATATTAATCAGATCCCGACTATTAAGGATGTGCAATATTCTGCCAGCAGCCCTGTCTAACCTAGATTTTTTACCCTAGGACTCGTCCACAAAGAGGGCAACATTGTAATCCCCTATCATCATCAAGTTTTTCAGGTCCAGCAACCCACTATTGTCCATCCTATCCCAGAACTCCAACTTCATGCTACAGGGCACATATAGGTTAATAATGGCCAACTGTTCGCAATTCCCCCTGATAAAACCATATAGAAGGATGCCACCAAAGAATTTGTATGCAGTGAAGTTGAAATATTGTACGTCCCAACCTACTGCGATGCCACCAGATCTACCCACAGCGTCAACCCCAGCAGCCTTCCAACCTGGGCAGATCTCAATAATGGAGTTCACTGCAGCTTTGCGGAGAGAAAGTGTTTCCTGTAGACATATGACCGAAGGTCTAACATTCCGAACCAAATCCCTGAGGCGAATTATTTTTGAGGGATCGCCAACCCCTCTGATGTTGAGGGATAGAATGGAGGTCATTTCCCACCTTCATTCGGGTGGCTTGCTCTAAGGGCCCAATCCAATTCTATGTCCAAGACAGGTATCTCCTGTAGATTCAAGATCTCTCCCCTGTAGAGTTCTTTGGTCTTTTTTCTCCCTTTGAAATGTCTGGACCCCTTTTTCGTAGTTTTGCGAACTGTGATATTTTCCGCAGAATCAGGCGATATAGTAGGAGAAATTTTACTAACCTTTCTATCAAAAACAGTCAATTCCGCGATGTCCAGAACTGGGTTCTTCAAAAGGCCCTCCAGGTCAGTCTCAGCAGCATTCCTGGGTGAATCATAACCCTGTTCGACGACAGTAGATTGATCATTAAAAGGAGAAGCCCATTCCAGGGCAGGCATAGAGGGAGAGGCAGAGAGAGGACTATCAGCAGGAAGGTCGCGATTAATGGGTGGGTCGTTTTCGGAGCAAGGAGGAATAATAGGCTGGGTGACTGCGGAAAGTTCAGCAGCATTCCTGGGTGATTCACAACCCTATTCAGCGGTAGTAGTACGATCATTAAAAGGAGAAGCCCATTCCAGGGCGGGCATAGAAGGGGAGGTAGAGAGGGGACTATCAGCAGGTAGGTCACGATTAATGGTAGGGTCGTTTACGGAGCAAAGAGGTATAGAAGGGTGGGTGACTGCAGAATGAGATTGAGGAGGGAGGCCCCTGGAGGTGTTTGGGATGATCCCGGTTCGAAGGCGAGAACAAACTTTTGCCGATAGAAAACGAGCAGGGATGTCGGCTAATGGAGATGATTTTGAGGGGGGAGGCGTGGACATCCCATGGCCAGCCTTTCCATTAAAAGAACGATGTTCAGTGGAATGAAAAAGATGGCCAGCCGGAGCTGCTTTGTAATCATGGTGAGCTTTCCCAATGATTCGACAAGGAGATGAAAGCGACTTACCCGAGGACTCCGCCTCAGTGGATGAGGATGAAAAGCCACCTTTCCCCTTTGACAAAGTGTAATTGTGCCTCCATCTCATCTTCAAGAATCTAGAAGGGCATTCCTGTTTGAGGTGGCCCATTTTGTGGCAACATAGGCATCTAAAGGGGATACCCCAATAGTCAACACGCTGAATGTGTCGCCTTCTGTCCCAGACCAATTCTACGTCCCCCGCCAGCTGATGCATAGTGGGCACTTCGATCAAAATCCATGCAACACGTTTGTCCGGGGCACCAACGCTCCTTGGATCAACGTACCTTGTCGATCCAATAGTGTTACGAATGGCAGTGAGAGCCTTTTCTGTCCAGTATTCAAGCGGGAGACCAGGTAATTTGGCCCATATGAACTTGCCCCGCGGGGCATCCACAAGAGGATCAAAACCTAAATACCATGGCATGATCTGAAGATAGCTGTGACCAGATACCCAGACCCTGTCCATAACCTTGCTGCAATCATGTTCATGCATGAAATGTACAGTGAACTAGTTCCCCATAAGCATGCTAATCTTAGGCATGTATCCAACTTTCCTGGTCCAGTACCTCTGAGCCCATTCATACATATCAATTTCCTTTGAGTCAGCGTAGATCCATCTACCGACCAGTGCACATTTTTGAAGGCTACATACTCTGTTAATAATGTCATCATTATCCAGGAACACCTCTTTAATGTCCTGTGCATGCCTAAAAACAGAACGATTCTTTCCTCGCCACCTTCTGCTATCTCTCTTTCGATTGGGATGGGAAGATCCAGAGACGGGGATGTGAGAGGTGTGTTCTGAAAGAGACTTTTCCTGCTCCGCAGTCAGATCAGGCTGAGGGCCCAGTGAATGCCGGGAAGAAGTACAACCGGCCTTCTTAATCCTTTCACTTTGTAATTCAGCTTGCAATGTAGCCGCAATAAAGGCCTCCTGAGCAGAAAGGTCAGAGGAGAGGAGGTCCTCCCGGAAGTCCAACGGTCCCCTGCACCCCGGACCCATGAGAATCGACCAGAAACGGTAACAAGGATACTTGAGGGTAGAAATAGTAGGTGGGAACTACTGAGACCAATCCCAATCACATACGGAAGTCACAGCATGAGATCCGAAAGCAAATCCAAAATTCATACTATAAAGGACGCCAAATCACATGCAGCAGCTGAGATCACTCTAAGGAAAGAAGACAAGAACCTACTACCTAGATAGAAAGGAGCATTGAAGTAATAGAAGTACAGATTGTATGAGGTATGGAGATAAAAAATAGAGTCTAGTCACGTAGCTCCAATCCCCTAGACATACAGAACATACCATCCCAAAAAGGGAGTCCCGATAGTAGCCTGGATGAATAAAATATAGAGAATAAAAGGCAATGTACCATCGGCATTGAATAGCGAGGTCCGTGGCCAGAGATACTAAGGAGCAGAGATATAAGAAGGCATTGAAGCATAATCGCATTGGGGATTCTCGATACGACGTCCCATACTTAACACCCGATCCGATAGGATTCAAAATACACCAAAGCACTAACAACGAAAGGTAGACTCACCAACTGATCAATAAGAAATAAATGATCACCTCCGACCATCGGAAAACGATCAACTGAAGCAGGAATCCGAGGGGAATAGGAGAGCCGAAGTAGATGCTAATCGTTGTAACAACAACAACATAAGCAGCCTGGACAAGTCCACCATCAACCCTAGAGTCTGAAACTACAACCTTTGCATGGCCTAGATAGATGAATGGAGTCAAATCACATCCGCCATAGACATAGCCAACCGTGTGCGCGTTGATGGATGGCCTGCTACATGCTTTGCGAAGACAGTGTGCCTCTTTTTGAAATTTGTGTTCTCTGCGGTAAGTTCCATACTGTAAATACCATTGAGTATCTTTGGTATGCGATGCATACCTATTGAAGATGGTTTATGGCGAATTCCGCGTTAATGGCTCTGCGTTAAAATTCTGTGAAGACTGTGGTTATGGTGAATACACCAAACCCCATTTTTGAAGGTGGTATGGTTCATGAGTGAAATTTTATATATGCCTTGTGTCCCCTTTTTGTAAAAGAAAATCATGAAGTGTATGGTGTATTTTTAAAGGTGTGAGTGGCATATTTTTTTTTAAAGGAGGTGGGTTTTGTTGGAAGGAGGTGTGAGTGGTATGGTGATATATGATAGTATATGTTGGAGGATATATTTGAGAGTTTGATTTTTCTTTATTTTTTTTTGTAAGTTGGGTAGAACTGTATTTTTATCATCATGTCCAATACATATCATTTCAATTAGGGTGGGGAATTGAACTAGTGAATTCACATCAAGGAGTGCCTTCACAGATTACTTGATCACCATCTATCCAAGACTCCATGGACAGAGCTTGTAGTTTTTGAAGATACAATTGTATGCCAATTAATCAATTGTAGAGACACATCAATTTTATTGCAAGTATTTTGGGCCTAGTTTAAATTTTATAATGCATTCACTCATATCCATTGTGGGAGTAGTTCTCTTTGGAAAAGAGAACTAACCTAAGTGGTCCTGGAAGATAAAACACACCCTCATTTTTAATGAGTTATGGAAAGGATTTTGTGAAGGTGTAGGAGACAATGCATCTAAAAAGCCCACTTCAGACAAGGAGCTTTACATTTGGGAAAACAAGAACAACAAGGCTTATGCTTTGATTGCAGTGTCAATAAATGAAGAGTTGAGTCGCCATATTTCTCCATTTTAAATGATTTTTAAGCCTTAAAGAAGTTGAAGGAATTGTATAACTCACAATATGAATTTTAAGTTGTTCAATTGATGATTATGTTGTTCAGTCTTGAGTTGAAAAATGATGACCCTCTTGCCTTAGCATCATAAGTAGGATCAAATATGCATGACATAAAAGCAGCTGCTGTTGAAATATATATTCCTCGCAGCTTATTTCAATTAGGCACTATATCCCACCTACTCACATTATCTTGAGTCATTGCAAGAAAGTGAAAACCTTAAAGATATTACCTTTGACTCCCTTGAAAAAAAAATTGTTGAAAGAGAGAAGGCTTTTGGGAAGAAGATAGGTCCTTAGTCTAATGAAGAAGTTGTGTGCCTTGCAAATAAGGTCTAAGAAGAATCATGCATAAGATTCTTCTAGAGGAAGAGGTGGCTGAAAAGTATTATCTTCATTTCATACGATGCAATAGAGATGGAAATTATTCTTCCATTTGTAAGTTTCCTTGGTACCGAATTGAGTAGGAAATAAATGAAGGGAAAGGTAAAAAAACTGACAATGGGAAAGGTAAAGCACATGAATCCACTCATTATGTTGTGGCACATTGCAACATTGGAGTAATTGAAGACCTATTCAATGCTTCACTTTCCTCATGGAAAGATGTATGGTTACTTGATTCAGGAGCAACTTGCCACATGAATTTCAAGAGAAATTTCTTTGAATAATTCAATGATAATGTTTATGGAGCAATATACTTTGCAAAAAAATCCAAAATCAAGCCATCATGGCTTGGCACCATCAAGCTGAAAATGCCTGGTCTTCTAGAATTTCTTCTACATAATTGTCTATACCTCCCAGGGCTGAAGAGAAACTTGTTTTATTTGGTCCACATTCGCCAGCAAGGAAACTCCATTCATATATTTTATGGAAAGGTCGAGGTTAGAAAAGAATCAAATCACTTACGTGTCATGACAGGGATAGAAGAAGAAAGACTTCTGAAGAGACAAGGAACCTCTACTTGTGCACTGAAATTTTCAAACAGTTCTCACTATGATGAAGGTACATTTCCATCAAATCTTTTATGGCATGCTATATTTGGACACTTGAACTATGAAAGCATTCGTTTGTTGAAGAAAAATAGTGTTACTGGTTTTCCTACAATTCCTAGGAAACTTAAGCAATGTGATGCTTGTATCTTCGGAAAGCACAACAAATAGTCTTTTCATGATTCTCATTCTAGAGCACATTTAAAACTTAAACTCATTCAGTCTTATTTATGTGGTCCAATCCCTGTTCCTTCTACAAATGGTAATAAATATATGATGACAGTTATTGATGACTAAACCAAAATGTGTTGGGTTTATTTATTGAAGAACAAATATGAAGCTTTTAAAACATTCAAGAACTTTCATGCATAGATTGAAAATGATGCACAATATCATATTGGCTCTATTCACACTAATAATGGAAAATAATACACTTCAAATTAATTTGAAAACTATCTTCACCAACATGGGATCAAACATCAAACAATCGTGCCTTATAATCCCCAATACAACAGAGTAGTTGAAAGAATGAACATGACATTCTTAAATATGGTACATTCCATGATGTTTTTCAATAACGTTAAACTGATGTTTTGGGCTGATGCAGTTCTATGTGCCGTGTATATAAAGAATAGGTTTCCATATAATGCTATTAAAAACAAGACTCCCTATGAAATGTGGTATGGCCACATTCCTTTAGTGAGGCATCTCAGGGTTTTTGATTCCACATGTTATGCCTTGATACCTAAGGAAGATAGAAACAAACTCGGTGCAAGGAGTTGCAAGTGTATCTTCTTAGGGTACTCAAATACCTCCAAAGCATACCGTTTCTATGATGAAGTTAATAAGAAGTTTATAATATCTATAGATGTGATCTTTCTTGAATCTTCCAATATTGACAATGTTGTTGAGCGACAACTTGATTGCTTGGATAGATTCAGAAATGCAAAGTATTTTCAAGAAAATGATAATGATATTCCACATCTTGAAGGGGATATTCCTATACTGAATCAATTTGTGGAATCTTATTATAAAGCGCTCTCTCCCCCACATGAAGCTCCAACCACTAATGACACTTTGAGTGATGTGATTTAAAAAATTGGGAGACTAAATATTGATTCAACCCCATCTCAGTCAACTGAGCAGCCTGGGCCATCTCGGAAGGGTCCTCCAAAATGGTTGACAAAGACACTTGAAAGTGTTCATCCTGATGAGGTTGGAAAGATAGGAACAAGAAGCTCAACCAAACAAAATGGAGGTGATGCAGATGATTCTGATTCACCTGTTGATATGGATGTTTCTTATGATTGTGAAAAAAATTTGTCTACAGATTTTGAACCAACTTCCTTCAAATAAGTCACTTCTCATGACAAATGGAAAGAAGCGATGCAGAAAGAATATGATGCCTTGATAAAGAATGGCACTTGGAAGCTGTTTGATTCTCCATTGGGAACGAAACCAATAGGCTACAAGTGGGTCTTCAAGAACAAGTATAAAGAAGATAGCTCACTTAACAAGCACAAAGCCAGGCTTGTGGAAAAATGTTTTTCACAGAAGGAAGGGGTTGAACATGAAGATACTTTTTCCCCCAAAGCAAAATGGGCTACCATCCGAACACTCTTTGCCTTGGCAACTCAGAAGGGTTGTAAATTCCATCAAATGAATATAAAAACTTCTTTCTTGAATGGAGATTTGAAAGAGAACGTTTTTATGTCCCAACCAGAAGGATTTTTTGTGAAGGGTTAAGAACCCAAAGTATGCAAACTTGTAAAATCCTTGTATGGTCTCAAGCAAGCACCACGAGCCTGGTACGAGAAGTTTACTGAGCATCTTCTGAAACTCAACTTCAAACATTATGATCTTGATGATGCAACTTTGTTTGTCAAGAAAGTTGGCAAAACAGTTGTATATATTATGACGTATGTAGATGATATTCTGATGTCAAGGAACAATGAGAGCTAAATTGCATCCATAAAAAAGGAATTGAGGAAAGGTTTTGAAATGACAGATTTGTGCTATGTTCACTACTATCTTGGTATTGAAGTAGCTCAACATTTGAAGTTTTTATTCCTCTCTTAGAAGAATTACATTGGAGATCTATTGAACAGGTTTGGCATGGCTGAGTGAAATCCTTTGACTAATCCAATAGAATAAAACTTAAAGTTCACATCCACTAAAGGAAAATAATTTGAGGATGCAAAAAAGTATAGAAAACTCGTAGGAAGTCTCAACTACCTGACTACTACTAGACCAAATATTTCATTTTTTGTTGGACTCCTTTCCAGGTTTATACAAAATATTTGTGAGGGTATTGGTCTACTACAAAAAGAGTTCTAAAGTGCTTCAAGGGAACTCAAGACTTTGTACTTAAGTATACACAGGTGGATGACTTCAGCTTAATTGGATGCTCTCATTCATACTTCGATGGAGATAAATAAACTAGGGTATCTACTCCATGTTATGTTATGAGTCTTGGATCAGGTGTTGTATCCTAGAGGTCACACAAACAATCAGTTCCAGAAGATTCTACAATTGCGGTAGAATATGTGGCAACAACTGAAGCAACAAAGGAAATTATGTGGCTCAGGAAAATTCTGGAATATTTGCAGGAGAAACAAGTGCTTTCAACTCCTCTTTTGATTGACAACACTTCTACAATAAAGTTGGCCAAGAACCCAAAGTTCCATGATCGAACGAATCACATCAATACAAAATATCATCTGATTCGACATCATGTTGAGGCCAAGACAATCCACCTACGCCATTTTTCCACAAATGAGAAGATTGCAGACATCTTCATCAAATAACTTGGAAGAGAAAAGTTTGAAAGATTCTGAATGATGCTTGGACTCACCAACATCCCTTCAGATTAAGGGGGGGGATGTTGACAACTAATCTTTGGGATTAGGTAAATCCATTTAAATATTGTAAATAGAAAATAAAGAGAATTCGAAGATGAAGATACATTGGGAGATGAAACCCAATAGTATCCCTCTCCATGTATATATCCATGTTCCATATTAATGCAAAGAACAATTCAATTCGTGGAGTTACCTCCTGGCCTTACAGATAAATTGGGTAAATGACGAGAATAAAAATTGAATTATATGTTGAAGATCTTATTAGTAAATATAAATACTTGTATAATCATATCAAGTCTTTGGTGCAATAATCCAAGTGCGTTGATGAAAGAAAGGTTTATTAGATAAACATTTTGGGAGTGAATTTTAGATTGAGATTATTATTAATCTTGATGAATCTAAAAAAAATCTCACTTTTTTAATCTCCATAGACATTTAATCTAGATTTCAAATGCAAAAGTGTATGGAATATATTTCTTGGCAAAGTAATAAGAATGATTGGAATTCACTATAATAATATCCTCCATTTAAAATAATTTTTGGTTAATCATGTTCCTTATGATTTGGATATTACCAAATTTAAATTTAAATGTGATTTTTTTTCATTTAAATATTTGATAAAAAAATTGTACTTATTATTGGATGTTGCTATTTATGGAGGAATGGTGCAATGAGTATGAAACGCCCTTCTTCAATAGTTACTTTTTCAACATTTCATATAAATTCAAACTCTGAAAGTATACACTTGCAAATAATTGTACTTTCTAGTTACAAATTATTCTAATAAAAAAATCTATTTTTTTATAGTATATTAATGATGGCTCCAGCTATGACCATGTAATTTCCCAACAAGGTGAAGGAAAAAAAAAATGAATATCAAATTTATAAAAATAAATAATGTCAATTCAAATTTCCTTTGGTTAAAATGTGAACCCCATATCTGAAACAATCATAATGGTTTGCCTTAAGATTAGCTCATAAAAATTTATCCGCACATATAATCAATATTACAAATCACTTTCTTTTTTTTCAAAAAGAAAAAAAACGTTGTATTAATTAACAGTTCATAAGCCAAACATTAAATCCTCATCTGAATAGATGAGAAAATCTCAATCCAAATCACCATAGTTTTTTCAGGACAGTTTCTTAGAAAGAAAGAAGTAAAAAAAAAAACCATGACGGGATCACAATTACTGGAAGCAATGAGCCACACCATTCAATATTCCAGACCATGCATACAGTCATGTACCAATGAACATAAAATTCTTGTAGAGCCAGATCCTCCTATTCTGTGGGACAGATGAATCTAAGAGAATTATCTTAATGTAAACCAGTCAAACATATATACCTTCCTATCCAAACCCAGCAGAAGAGTAGATTGTAGTATTCAAACTCACTTGATGTATCAGTTATGCAATAGAAGAAGAATTGATGACTATTTTTTGAGAAATTATAATAAGATGACTCACTTGTTTGATTCATAATTTTGGCTCGCTTGATGTATCAGTTATGCAGTTGAAGGAGAATTGATGACTGTTGTTTGAGAAAAAATAAAAATCTGGCTCACTTGATGTCTTTGATATGATAAATATTTTAACCTGGCTCGCTTGTTAATAAATTGAAACAGGCTCGCTTGAAAAATGAACATGTACAGGCTCGCTTGTCTGAAGAGCAGAGTGTGTTTTGATGTGGCAAGGAATAAACCAAAAGCAGTAGACAGAGTTAGCAACAAAATTACCAAAGTATATGAATTGTAAAAATTACTAGAGACAGCTCCATAGATATAGATAGTGTATTAAGGCATTGGAATTGAAGATTCCAAGATTTGTGTCTCGTCCCTGAAATGTACCACCTGCATAATCCCAAAAACTGAATTGATCCCTTTTTTGGACAGACCGTCAACTCTCATATTGTTCTCTATATATCTGAGAGATAGGAGGATGGACCAATCTGTGCCATAGTCTTTGTGTCCTACTGAGCCAAACCTATAGGTCCGGGATGTTCATATGAAGACGACCCATGATGTAGCCAATAATAAGCTTTGAAACTCCGTATATATGGACCTTTTTCAATTCCATGTTGATTGCAGTAAGAATTCCACCCCATAGGGCCATAATTTCAACCTTGTTATTTGTCCCCGAACCACCATTCCAATGCAAATGGATCCTTTCTCTACTTGATATTTTAATCCAAGCTCCACAGCCCATAATGCCCTCTTTTCTCGCTCCATAAAAAAAAAATGCAAGGATGGATATCTCATGTGGCCGAATCCTGCGAGATCCATCGAAAGTCCTGTATTGAGGTTGGGGACGTTCCTCTATCCATCACATTATGGCGTTATATGTGTTGGGCAGGCTGAAAGGTGTTCCATAAAAAATGAGCCGATTCCTGGCTAGCCAGACTTCCCAAATGAGAAAGAAGGGTAGAGATCTAAATTTGTTTTTCAAATTATCCCAGTCTCCAGCAGCAGAGATAAATTCATTCGGAACCCAGGCTGGATCAATTATATGCACACTGAATAATTTCCATAACTGAACAACCACTGGACATTGATAGAACAAATGTTCAGTGGTTTCCTCTGAGCGACAGCATATTGAACATCTGTCAGGCCCCATAAAGCCTCTTTTGTTAATTTTACTCCATGTAAGAATTTTGTTCCTCCAAGTGAGCCACCCAAAGAGAATTATTTTAGTGGGAAATTTTCGAGTCCAGTAAGGGCCAAAATTACGGTTGAGTTGAGTAGAATATAAATGTATATTGATCCTGCAGTAAATATCTTTGACTATAGGAAGATCCTCCTTTGTCGGGCCGTCCCAAATCACCAAATCACCCCCTACAGAATAACAAACTCCAGCCGCCCTCAAAGTGTCATATACATGTTCCCATTCTGCAGCCTCCTCACCATGTAAACCCATCTGCACAACACTCTTGAAACAGGGGACCCAAAAGACCATGACCGTATTGTTTGTGATAAATAGAAAATTCCCCTATGAGCCAATATATGAATTAGGCGGTGTGATGGCTTGAATAGCCTGTTAAACCTTGAATGTTAATATCACTCAACGGAATGCGGCTCCTGTCTCAAAAGATCCATGTTAATATTTCTGCGACATGACCCAGGATCTTCTTGAAGCTACCCCAAATAGCTGAGTAGGACGATGGAAATGGAAATTTGTGGCAAAGAAGTTTATGGAGTGGGTCACCCTCAAGATATTTGCTTTTAATGATATCTGTCCAAATACCATAACCATTTATGGCACGCCAGAATGATTTAATTAGAAGATCTTTGTTGAATATCCTCGTGTTCAGGATGCCCCAACCATCATGTGATTTGGGGCGACATAAGGTCTCCATCTTGATTAGATGGAATTTTTGTGCACTTTCGGATCCATTCCAAAGGAAGCATGCAATAATCATGTTGATATCATCAACAATAATTTCGGGCAGAAAGAACAAGTGCCCCCAGTATACCAATAGTTGAGATAATACCGCTTGAATCATAATGAGTCTGCCTCCCATAGTTAGCCATATGTGTGTCCATTTGTTGATTTTCCCCCTGAATCTTTCTACCATCCATAGCCAATCCTTACTCTTGTATCCACACGGCTTGATTCTGTAGCCAAGATACTGCAATCCCTCCATGGCCACCTTATAACCAATCCCAAGGAATTCAACAATGAATGTAATTTCATTCATGTCTCCATATTCATATAATAGGAAAGACTTGGCTTTATTAATACTTAATCCTATGCCAGCTCCAAATTTGATAAGAATGAAATGGAAATAAAACTAGTGATTCCTTATTAGCCTTCCAAATAGTAACATATCATCCACAAATAGAGAGTGGGAGTTGGAAGTAGATTCTGAGAACGAAAAACCAGATATGAACCCTTTTTGTGCCGCCATATGCATCAATTTACTGAATCCATCCATTATCAAAATAAAAATTAGAGGGGACAAAGCGCATCCTTTCCTTAGTCCCCTACCCGCTTCAAAAAAAGTAGTAGGAAGGTCGTTAATAATAACTGCATATCTGACCGAGGTTATACAAGACATTATCCAACGGATAATCCTGAGCGGCAGACCAATTTTTAATAACACAAGACAAATATAAGACCAATCCAACGTATCATAGGCCTTATACAAATCCCTTTTCATTATAAAAGCTTCTCTTTTCTCAGAATGCATAGAGTGTAATATCTCTTGTGCAATAGAAATGGCGCCGTGTATTGATCTGCCCTTAATAAACCCATATTGTTCTGGGGATATATGAGCAAATAGAGCCTGCTTTAATCTGTTGGCAATGATCTTGGATGATATCTTGTACAGAATATTACAAAGTGCAATCGGTCGATATTCCCCGAATGAAGAAGGTTCATCATTTTTCGGAATTAGAGCAATGAATGTTGTCTTTAGATTTGATGGAATATGACCCGTAGTCCTGAATAATTCCACCATTTCTGCAATCTCAGCTCCCATAATATCAAGGAAAATAAAAAGAATTCAGATGTCCATCCATCAGGACCCGGACACTTGTCGTGAGGGAAGGATTTGAGCACCCCTTCGACCTCAGCTACCGAAATATGTTAATCCATAATCATAATATCATCCTCCTCGTATATTCTGTGGATATGATCCAATATCCATTTCTGGAAATTTACATCAATATTAGGGTCCTTTTGGTAGAAGGCCGAGAAATATCTAAGGGCCTCTTCCTGTATGTCAGAAGTAGAGATAGCATAACTGTCGTCCTCCCTCTTGATGCGCCAAATAACATTTCTACACCTTCTATCATTAGCGCACTTATGGAAAAATTTTGTATTTAGGTCCCCCTCTTTTAACCATTTGATCCTACTCTTTAGTTTCCAAGATATCTCTTCAATGTTAAGAATCTCCTTTTTCCTGTCAGCAAGTGTTTTCAAAATGTCATAAGATTGTGCATCTGGAACCTTATCCTTGAAACCCATATATATACTCCTCATTTTATCCTTAATCTCTGATAGCTCAACCTTGAGCTCCTTTTTCTTGTTGATCTCCCAATTTTTGGCTGCCTTCTTCATCTCTTGCATCTTGTGATGAAATCGTTCCCACCCCGACAGATTATCTAGCATTTCCCCATTCAACCACATCCCCCGAATAAGCTCAACAAAGCTCTGGTCCTCCAACCATGCCCTGTTGAATTTGAAGTGTAACCCCTGTGGTATATCACCCGTTCTCCATGAAAGAAGGATCGGCATATGATCCGAAATATTAGAGACCAGCACCACAGATCTGGGAAATCCTAGAGTGTTTATGAGACTGTCTTTAACAATGGCGCGATCTAGCCTTTTTCCAATGTATGTTGCGCCCATCCTTTTATTCGACCATGTCGGAATAATAGGATTACGGCGAATGTCAAAAATATGATTATCAACCAGCAATCCATTCATATAGTCGGACAGACAGTCAATCCTAGCCCTGTTACCCCAGATTTCATCAGATTTCAAAGTAGAATTAAAGTCGCCCATAATAATCAAATTCCTTAATGATAATATCCCCGAATATTGGAGCTTGTTCCAGAAAGGCAATCTGTTATGATATGGAGCATAGAGGTTGATGATGTTAAATAGACCTCCAAAACCCCAAATGTGACCAACCAATAGAATCCCACCAAAGAAGCTGTATGCCTTGAAATTCACCCAATATGGATTCCAGAGAGCAATCAAACCACCCGAATTCCCATTTGCGTCAACCGCCACTGCATGCCAACCTTTACAAATGCTTAGAAAGGCATTTATGGCTTTATCCCTGATGCATAGGGTCTCTTGGAACAATATAATACAAGGCTTCTCAGAGTTGAAAATATTTCGAAGGCAATGTAGTTTGGAGGCATCGCCCATCCCCCGAATATTCATTGAAAACAGATGGATCATTGAGGAGCGGCAGCAGGATGACTTGCTCTAAGCGCCCGAATATTGCCACTGATATCATCAGTCACTGCAATGGGAATGTCTGTATAATTCTCTTCCTCGTCATAGAAAAGCGACAAAGCTCTGAGATTACCCCTAGATAGTCGCGGGCCCTTATTCTTTTTCTTTCTGATCGTGACATTGGATACATTTGGATGTGGATTGGAAACATCAAAGGAGACAATGGCTTTGTCAAATACCATTAGGGCAACAAGGTCTAAATTAGGATTACCCAATAGGGAGTCAATGTCACTACCAATTGAATTATGAGGGGACATAGTAAGGTCGACAAGATCATCAGAGGGTGACGGCGAGGACAACGGATGAAAAGTAGCATCAGAGTTCCGGGATTCATTTGCATGGGATGGTTCCCCTACGTGAAAGTTGGTAGAAATGAAAAGAGGAGGGTTCGCCAAAGCTTCAGGAGAAGGAGGATCATTCCTCCCTTTTCTGACACTTTCTTCAGGGCGTGTCCCAAGAGAGGCTTGAGGGGGACCAGTCTCATCTACCCACATATTCAAGGTATTATCAGACACAGGAATTAAAGATTCATTCCCCACCAAAAACCTAGATTCCAGATTATTAGTATCAGATTGAAATTATTCCCGACCCACCCTAATATCAGAAGGACCCAGAACAGAGTTAAACAATTCCCGACCCACCCCGTCATCAATCGGAATCGTCCTATCACTATGACCATAGGCAGAAACATATGCATCATCATCTGAGGTAGAAGGGATATAGTTACCTAAGATGAGACCACCCAGGGGACCTAGTGCAGCGTTATTTTGTCGTCGTCCATCTGACCTGTTATTCCCATTTCACCCAGATCGCAGTTGAAAAGGATAATGATCCCGAAGGTGGCCAGTTCGATGACATATAAGGAACCAGAATGGAATACCCCAGTAGTCAATACGTTGGCGGTGAAGATGTTGAACCCAAATTAAATCCACATCCCCAGGCAGGCCCTCAGCAAATTCCACTTCGACCAAGATCCATGCGATCCTCTTGTCACTGGCCCCGACGATGCTCGAATCAATATATTTAGTGCTTCCAATGGAATTACCAATGGCTCTGAGTGCTTTAAGGGTCCAGAACTCTAGTGGAAGACCGGGCAGCTTGACCCAAATTACCCGACTCTTTGGGGCTTCCATAACAAGGTTGAATCCCGAATACCAGGGAACGAGCTACATGAAACTGCGACCTCTAACCCAGGTCCTATGAATAACCTTAAAAATGTCCTTTTCATCCATGAAATTTATGCTAAACCATCCATTCATAAGCATACTTACTTTGGGTGAATATCTGATTAATGGAAACCAAAATTGTCGAACCCAACAGTCCATGTTGACATCATTGCCTTCCGGAAACATCCACCTCCCAATTAACGTCCTTTTCTGTAAACTAGCCACCCTGTGGCATAAATCATCGTGATCCAAATTAATTTCCTTAATTTCCATCTTCTATTTATATAAGGCTTTGTTCCTTCTACCTCGGCCAGATTTGTTCTTTTTGTGATGCTGTCTATCAGACCTCCTTTGCGAATTCACATCTGCAGTCTGGTAGTCTAGACAGGCTTGTCTAATGATCAGACTATCTACCTTTGATTCACGTCCATATTGCTATTTCGCTTCGATGGTAGCTCTAATGAAAGCTTCATGCGCCGAGGTATCTGACTCTAAACCCAAGATAGAGTCTTGTGACCGAACCCTGTTGTATGTCAATTCTATGTTAGAGAATTATCTTCTGATCACCACCACACCCCATATCACCGCCACCATAGAACTCGAGGTATATACCACTTCAATGGACAGGTCGCTAATTGTATATTAGAGCACTATTACTACCATAGCTCAATCCAAATAAGGATGAAAGGACACTGGCGTAGTAGTCAGACCACACACATCGTCTGATTGCATAATCCCGATGATAATATAGCATCTATAGCGACCCTGAATGGAAAAACTACAAAATATAGTCATTGCCAATATGCCCAAAATATCAGAGGGATTAATAAAACAATTATTCCATTCCTCAGTTAGTCAACCCAAGCTAGCCCTAGTCAGCAATCACATACAACATTTAAGGTCGTCAGAGAGAGCAGTCGCCGCCAAAACACTCCACCCACCCAATTAATTGCACCTCATATAATGCCTGGACACCAAGGAAACAGAGAAGAAAGTCCAACAAATACCATAAAAAACCCAAGGATTAATGATATTAATCAATCCGTTAGAAGTCACAGATGAAATTACGCATTCCCATCTAATGATATTTATCAATCCGTTAGAAGTCTCAGAAGGAATTCCGCATTCTCATCTATGTCGGCTGAGTCACTTTAATGTCTGCTGTCACCTTTGCGATCCCGATCAACTTTTGTTTATGTCGAGAACAAAATTAATCATCTACCAGTATCCAGAATTTCCAGGAAATCATTGAGTTCTTATCATCGAAATTCCGGCAGTAGGTCGACATAGCTTATCGGAAAATCATCACCGGGAAAACCAGTCCCCATAGAGATATCAAGAAGCTATATGTGACAATAGAAACAACATAGACAACTAGGGCATATCCACCACCTATCGCCGATTCTGAAACCAAAGTTTTTGCAAGGGCGAGATAAAATAAAAGTATTAACCCACTTATGCCAAAGACAATACCACTTACTGTTCCCAATAGAAGACTAATAATCAGAGTCAGACGAAGACTCCAGAGAGCGAGAAAAGGGAATGCAAGATCTATCTACGTTTTCTACCATTCGACTTACATTCAGAGAATAGAGCTAATAGTATCATGTATGCGATGTATGCAAGGATAATGATAATGCACACCTCCAACCCATCCGCAAAAGACATAGACAGTCTAGGAAGGATTTTGAAATATGGTTACCCTAGGTGAATAACAGAAGATAACAAATGTTGACCGGGAACGATGAGCAGAAAACCCCAACTTAGTCAACAATCCTACGTTGATAATCACAAAAGTATGCTAATAGGGACAGAAGGGAAAATAATCACCTTAAACTTTACCAAAACAGAATGCAAGAGCTCTATGATAAAAACTCAAATACCTTCTATTGTAAGCTTTTGAACTGGGTAAAGGTGCACACAAAGTAAACTGTAAATTACTTCCCAGAGCCTTATGGAGCCTAAAAATGATAGATAAATAGATGAAAGTAGTAACACCTTCACAACAAAGTAAGCTAACAGAGGAATGACATCGGACCATATGACTTCATTCCCACGCTATAAACACCCTACATTAGCATATCATTCAGCATGCCGTATCAATAACATACCATCGAGTAGCAACCCACCTGTTTGCAAAACTCTTTTGATTACAAAATTTGAATACAAAAATCGTAAGTCAATGATTCTGCAAATATATGAAAGGTATAGATCTCACGGAATATTAATTATGTTATATTTTGTTTTATAATTTGAATAATAGAGTTTAATAAAATTCATGTCTCAAAATTTAAAAAAAAAAAAGCAGTTTTATAATAACTATAAGCATTGGGTTATAAAGCAATTCATGTTAAAGATCATTAAATTTGATTAAAGTTGATACTTTGATCCATAGAATGAAAATAGTATTTAATTTTACTTTAACAAAATGAGTGAATACGAGTGATTATATTAAGATTAATTACATTTTGTCTGCTTATATATTTATTCTTTGTTTTATTCCATAACCATTGTTTTCTTACTAACTCTTTATTTTAATATTTAAAAAAAGACACATATCAATTTCTCTCAATTCAATAACTAGCCCAATCATATTACTTCATGATATATTAAAAAAATCATAAAATTTAATTAAATTATAATTTTATTTTTAATTATTACTAGTCATATTCGAAAATGCTGATAAACATCAGTCAATCATAAAATTAAAAAAAAACTTACTCAATGATGCATCTAACATTATATATATATATATAAACTATATAATAATAATAATAATAATATTAAAATAATCATGTTCATAGGCATGTTTGTTTTGTAATAAGGTTTCTATAATTTAAATTTAATTACCAATAATTATTAGGTGGATGGTAAGATTTAACTTTCATAGCATATTTTAGAATATTCTTAATAATATACTCAATTCAAATAGTTATGTTTTGTGGGTAATTTAATTAAGTATTGGCAATGGAATAACGCTTCTGGAATTTCAATTTAATTATCAATAATTATAAGGTGGATGGTAGGGATTAAATCTCCATAGAATATTCTATAATAATTTTAATAGTATACACAAACCAAAAGTTGTTATTTATTTCCAAAGTAATTATGCATTTTTCCTCTTTTAATAGAATATTCTTAATACACAAATCAAAGGTTGATATTTATTTCCAAAATAATTATGTGTTTTATTTGGAATTGTCTAACCAGACAGAGGAATTTCCCGCACAGTCAAAATTGGCCGACCAAAAAAATTTAAGAAATATTACAGTAACAATGTTTTAATCATGATTTTGATGGTGGAAATGGATTCAGCACCATCAAAAACTTCTAGGGCACCCAAAATATTAAAGTTTTATAGTTATAACGTAGATTTACAAAAATCTCTGCGGAATTTCTTAAAATCTTACTGGAATTTCCATGATTTTCAGGGCGAAAAATCAGTTTAGTTAGACTACTGCTTTTTTTCCCCCTTTTAATAGAATATTTTCACTAGTATACACAAATCAAAGGTTTATGTCTATTTCCAAAATAATTATGCATTTTTCTACCCAATTAATTAAATTTATTAATTAAAAAATGTCATATGAAATGAGTTGTGATTTTTTTGGCATGTAGTATTGATAATCTATGGTAACAGCCCATGATATCATAACAAATTTTATTTATAGATTAACAATCCCCATGATGAAAAAGAATTTTTAACATCATGACATATCACAGATAGAGGAAAAAACCTGCTCAAGAAGAAATGACAGGTTTTTCAGCATGACCTAACCCTAGGTCCCCTGTTCTCGCTGTGGGCTTCTGCGGGATCTGCCCTCACATTCTGGCTCACCAAGGCACTCCTCTAAACACCATGGAGTAGGTGGTCCCTCCTGTAGGCCCTTCTTTCAAAGATCTAGTCGTGGGCTCCTCCCTCGTGCCCAACTCCTCTTTTTTCACGCACCTCATCTCTTCTTCAGCTGTCCTGAGGTCTGATCAAGATCTCCGTCGACACTCTCCTAATCCCGAAAAAGAAAAATCTGTCAAAAGCTCTCAGTAGGGTGCCTCTGACAATGGGGGAAAAAATAAGTCAGGGGATACGATCGGCACCCAACTTCCGTCAACAAACCCTGACAACCTAGGCTCAGAATTCACTACAACAGATCAGGATAAGTTTCAATCAGCAAAGGCTTGTCATCCAAAAGCAGCAAAAGTCCCAGAAATATTCATTCAAGAACCAGACATAGAGGTTTACAAAGAGTACATGAAGGAACATGCGGTTGTATGTAAGTATATGGGAATCTGGCCCTTTGAAAGGGCTATGAAAGGCTGGATACAAGCCAAATGGAATCCTAGAGGAGCCATCGAACTACAGTTCGGTTCGAAATGTTTCTTCACGGTAGTTTTTGCTCTTCTGGAAGATAAGGACCACATATTCGAAGGAGGGCCATACTTCTTCAACGCGGCAGGATTATACATGAGATTCTGGAAGGAGAACTTCATGGCCAAAAAGGAAGACTTCACCCGTGTTCCTATTTGGATTAGACTATACTCTCTCCCTACAGACTATTGGGCACCCTCAGTGCTTCAAGCCATTGGATATGGTCTGGGAGAATACATCAAAATGTTAGAAGGCACCAGGAATGGCCACTACATCTCATATGCTCGCATATGTGCCTATATTGATGTCTCGGGAGATTTACCAAAAGCCATCATACTGAACTTCAGGGATGAAACATGGACCCATGGTTGATTACGAGCACATTATTTTCCGATGTCGCAAATGCCACGAGCACGGTCACCTCTTCAGAGACTACCCTCAAAATAAACTGCCACCACAAGAGAGCCCAACAAGAGCCAGGGACGACCAGGGTTTCACCAAAGTAACACACAAAAACAGGCAAGGAAGAATAAATAATGGAGGACAGGAAACCCCCAGGCAAGCAACACAAAATAGGTATGAAATACTCTCACAAACCACAGAGGAAAAGGGACAGATCAGTAACTACACAGAACAGATCCCATAAAAGCACAAGGAAATGGATACTGAAATGGAGAACAACAACAACCCTTCATCAGCAGCCCAAGCATCATAGGAAGAAACAAAAATGGACTACACTCAGGATCTCCCCACCTCAGAGGAAAAATCTATTAAAGATATTCTAATGGGAATGGACCTTCAGAAGCTTTCAAAGGATTGGACCTCTAAATGATTTGAAAATATACCAGAAGACCATCTCAAGAGAATAGAATAAGCATACTCTCTGCAACAGAATTTTCAAAAGACAAGAGAGAACCAGAGTACGGGAGGCAAAAATCAAATTGAGGGCATCAAATCGACTCTCAAGGCCAATCACCAGATCACAAAGGGACAACCCAAAAGAAGAGGCAGAAAAACAACTATACAAAACCTCCAAGAGCTAGGACTTAGCTTAGTTAATGCGGGCAAGGTAAAGGTTCTTTCTTTCCCACCCAACTTGTTATAATGAATTGCACATCTTGGAATATCAGGGGACTCAACAAACCTACAAAAAAAGGATTCTTAAATCCAAAATAATCTCAGGAAAAACAGACATATTAATGTTACAAGAAACAAAGAGCGGCCTGTCAGAAATGATGAACATTCAACAGGCCTGCTTTAGGAAGCAGTACAGTCACGTGGCCATAGCTGCAACGGGCACAGCAGGAGGCATTGCCACTTTCTGGAAAGAATCGCGGTTTCATTTGATTGATTCCATTGCATCTAAGCAGGCCCTCACCATAATTCTCCAAATCATTGGCACCAAAGATAAAATATGTATCACCAATGTCTATGGTCCTCATACTATCAGAGAACGTCTAGCTTGGCTCAACCAAGTATAAAACTTTCTCCGACCTCTGGATTTCAAGCTCCAGATCGTAGCGGGAGATTTCAACATGATCCTAAATCTATATGAAAAAAGGGGTGGCATTAGATGTCTAGATTCAGACTCTCAAGCATTCCAAAGCATGATTGAGAACCTTAATCTCATTGACATCCCCAACAAAAATGGTATCCATACTTGGAACAACAGAAGAGGGGGAACACGTCAGATAGCCTCCAGACTGGATCGTTTCCTCCTATCTAAAGATCTTTACCTCTCCTCTTTGGAAACAGAGGCTGTTATTTCTCTGCAGGTTGGATCTGATCATTGGCTGATCGTCCTAACCTTCCAGATCTCCGAGCGCCCAAAAAATGCACCTTTTTGATTTGAAGCCTTTTGGCTTTCCCATCCGGAATTCCAAGACAAAATCAAAGAATGGTGGACTAAATAATTTCATCCTCAGGGAAGCAAGATGAATGGCTTCCACCAAAAACTTAAGTTCATCAAGCAAGAATTGAAAAAATGGAATCAAGAAAACTTTGGAGATATCACTATGGAAAAAAATATCATAGAGTCAAAGTTAAAATCATTACAACAAACAATCATTTAGAATGGGACTACAGAGGAAACCAGACAAATAGAAATGGAGCTCCAGAAATATTGGGAGGCCCGGGCTACTCAGGAAGAGATTATTTGGCGATAGAAATCCAGGATCCAATGGCTCAAGGATGGAGAAAGAAATCTAGGATCCATAAATCCATGATCCAGCACAGGAAACATAACAGGATCCTCAATCTCAGAAACAATCAAGGACAGATGCTTGACACTCATCAACAGATCGAGGAAGAACTTCATCAGTACTTCACAAGCATCCTTATTGAAAGTAACCCGAACAATGAAAAGCAGATAAGGAAAATCACCAATCACATCCCAACCATACTAACCAAGGATCACAATAAAATTCTGTTAAAAAATATAACCATGGAGGAATTGGAAGAAGCGGTTCAGTCAATGCCGAATGGTAAAGCCCCTGGGCCTGATGGATTTACCATCGATTTCTACAAAGCCTACTGGAATACCATAAAGGACTCTGTTTATGATCTGGTAGAGGAATCTAGAATGAAAAAATCCATTTTTCCCTCTCTCAATGCAACTTTCCTAGCTCTCATTCCTAAATCGGAAAGAGCTGACTCCTCCGAGCAATTTAGGCCCATTTCTCTTTGTAATGTCATCTACAAGATTATTTCAAAAGTTATGGCCAACCATATGAAGCCTTTTCTGCCTCTCCTAATTTCAGCACACCAAACGGGTTATGTGGAATACCGACAGATCATGGATAGCATCATTCTCTCCCAGGAAATTATCCACACGCTAAAAGATCAAGGCAAACCAGGTATGCTTATCCAACTCGATATGTCAAAATCTTTTGATAAGATCAATTGGAGGTATATCAGACTTATGCTTGCAGCTTTTCATTTCAACAAAGAGATCATCAAGTGGATCATGGCCCTTGTTTCTGGAGCTTTCTTTTCCATCCTCCTTAACGAATCCCCCACCTCAATCATCAATCCCTCGCGAGGCATCCGCCAGGGGGATCCTCTTTCTCCCTTCCTCTTTATCATTTTAGCGGAAGGGTTGGGTCGATCCCTTTGGGATGCTTACTCCAGTGGTATCATCTCTGGCCTTCAGCTCTATCCTCAGCTCCCACCCTCAACTCACCAGCATTTTGTCGACGATACACTCCTTATGGGCAGCCCTTCAGTTAAAGAAGCCCTTGCTTTCAAAAAAATCCTGAAAGATTTCTCTCTGGCCTCGGGATTGGATGTAAATCATGCTAAATCCAAAATCTTCTTCATCAACACCCCTGCTGCCATTCAAACTCATATTTCCCGCATCCCAGGCTTCCATAAAAGCTTCTTCCCCTCTAAATATCTGGGAGTTCCCCTCACTGACAAGCCTCTTGCTTGCTCGAACTGGGAACCTCTCATCTCAAAGCTCAAGAAGAAAATCTCCAATTGGAATTTCAGAGCCCTCAATCTGGCAGGAAAATTAATCCTGGTTCGATCAGTCCTTCAAGCCATGCCCCTTTACCTCTTTTCGGTCATTGCGGCTCCTCGCTCCATTTCAAGCCAGATCAAAACCATTCAAAGGGACTTCCTCTAGAGAGGAAAATCCATACAGGGTAAATGGGCTCTGGTTGCCTGGGATAAAGTGTGCACTTCCATTCTTGAAGGCAGGCTTGGCCTTAGAGATCCCGATCTCCTAGGTAAGGCCATGGGGGCTAAAATGTAGTGGCATTGGATTTCCAACCCTTCCACCGATTGGGCAATGCTTTGGAAAGCCAAATATGCTCCCACAACAGCTTGGGCCTCCCTCATCAGGCTCTCGGGCAGCCTTAAAGGTTCTCCCTTGTGGAATAAAGATTGGGAAAATAGAAAGTTGATTCAAGAGCACTGCTTCTGGGAGATAGTTAACGGTCAGCAAGCTCTATTTTGGGATGATGCTTGGGAGCAAAGCCCCAGACTAGACAAAGAGATTTACAGGCCAGCAAAAGAATATCTGGAAGCACAAAACAAAATAAAAGTAAAAGACTACTGGAAACCTATTGGAAGTTCTGAATGGAGGGACTGGGAGAATCTCAAAGACTCTCTTCCTACACACCTCCATCATTCCATAAACTCTCTTGCTAAGGAGCTCAACAACCGGAAAATTCAAAGAGAAGACGGTCCAGACATCCTTTTTTGGGTTCCAACCCTGCAGGGAATTTTATCATCAAAGAAGCATACAACATCCTGAAAAATCCCACCTCTACTCAAGGGGATAGCAAATGGAAAAGATTATGGAGCAGGAAGCACTAGCTGAAGATCACTCTCTTTCTTTGGCTCATCACGCACAACAAAATTCTGACGTGGGGCAATCTCCAAAAAAAAAGTTTCAAAGGCCCTTCGGTATGAATTCTTTGCCTTTTTTACTCTAAATTGATCAACCACCTCCTCAACACCTGCCCTTTTGCTTCCAATATCTGGTCTTGGCTCCTGCTGGTTTTCAAAACCTCCGATCGATCTTTTGACTCCATTTACAGCACCCTGGAAAATTGGCGCCCTGCTTTCTCAAGCCATCCACTTATCAATCTTTCTTGGACCCTTCTCCCGGGAATCATCTATTGGGCTCTCTGGAAAGAGAAAAATTCGAGAATTTTTAGAAACCACTCATCCAAAGAAGAACAGATTCTTACCATTATCAAGGCCACTCTGAGAGAATCTGCCTCCATTTCCAATCTCCCTGATTCCCCACACCCTCCTTCTTCGGCTGACTGTAGAATCCTCTCTCTCCTCAATCTTCCCACCCCCCTCACTGATTCCTCTTCCTGACTAGACTTTATCAATCCCGATCCCCTGACTCTCTGGCAGCCCCCTAACCAACCTTTTTTCAAGCTCAATTATGACAGGGCATCTAAAAACAACCCAGGAAGGGCTGGCTTTGGCGTTGTTTTTCGCAATTCTCATGGCTCCATCCTATGGATATACTATGGAAATCTGGGGCATACTACCAACAATGTGGCTAAGCTACAGGCGATGGCTAAGGGCCTAGTCATTGCCAAGCAGAACAAATATTAGCCCCTTCAAGTCGAAGGTGACTCAAACGTCGCTACCCAAGCTTGCAGGAAACTTCAGCATGGTCGAAGTGTGGCCAAGGTCTCTGAAAACTGGCACCTCAACCGTATTCTCCTTTGCATCAAAACCAACATCATGGAAGCCAGAGGGCTTACGTTCCATGCTGTCAAAAGAAAAGCCAATAATCTGGCTGACTACATGGCCAATCAGGGGGTAACCACCCAGGCGCGTCTTGTCTCCCACGGATGGAGTGATTTCGGCTCACTTGATATCAAGAAGGAATGTATGATTATCAATCACAAGGACCTGCACAGGGCTGGCATCATGTCGCAGCCGCCCAAACCTCCAATTCGTCATGACACTGTACTCAATTAACGCTCCGTTGATTTCTTCGAGCGAGGGCATGTCCTTGATCTACTCGCCTTGGCATGTTCCCATGCTTTGTCTTTACTCTCTGCATGACACCATGATAAATGTTTGGAGGCGTCACAATCGTTCTCCCGTGGCCAGCCTGCCTAAGCACAAGCCCTTAAATTCTCTTCTCCCAGCTTCATTTCCCCACTTCGCTCTCTGGCTCAATTTCCCTTCTGATAAGTTTAACCGCAACCTCTTGCCCTTCTCCCCGGCTTTGCTCTCCCTCGAGCCTTCTGCTCCCCTACCCTGCTCTCTCCTGCTGACCCTCTTCCTCTCGCAATTTTGCTCTCCTTCCGTGGCCCCCTGCCGTAGGAATCCCCCTCCTCCCATCCATCACAGCCGCTCCTCCCAGTGGGAGAACCCTTCGCGCCACCCTGTCACTCGGGTAAAGACCTAGGCTCGCAATGCTGCTTGCTTTTACAGAGACAACACTCCGGCCCCAGCGAGGGAATTCATGGTGGATTTGGAGAATGCTGCGACGGCTCGATGTCGGGCCACCCCGACGGAGATGGTGGACCTCGAATTCCAATGGATTCCAGACCCAGGCCTGATGAGAAGCCAGGAAAACTTGTTCACGCATGCCATTGATCTTCACTAACATACGAAAACTCTCCTCTCTATGGCGCTCTAGGAGCAAACCAGAATCAACAAATAGATGGATAAGAAAATTCAGGCCCTCTCGGACAAGTTCGAGACTTATGTCAAAACGGTTCACCATTTAATATTTGTTGACAGTTCTTCACCTCATTATGAATTACTGAAGAGAAAATCGGGGCTTCAACAAAGAACCAAGGATCCTAACCTCAGGGTTAAAGTCGAGACCCCTTCTAGGGGCTCCCCTCTGGGTGTTGGGCCCTCTCACCGCCCCCGTTTTGATCTTGAAGAAGGGACTCCTGAACGACCGATCAACATAGATGATTTCTTCAACGAAGACCTGGTGCTACCCCCCTCGGGATTTTAACTGCTTTGTTTATCTCTGTTAATGCCTGCTTCTCAGGATTTTTGCTACGTTGAGCTTGCGTGCTCTTTGTCTTCTTTTAGCTCTCTGTTTCAGAACTCCCCTCTCAGTCTCCTTCCCCTTGTTTCAATATCCCTGAGAGTGGGTTTGATTTTGCACTCTTTTCAGAGCTGTGGTTGTAAGCCAAGATGGCTCTTTTTGTAACATATGTCTTTTGCTTAATGTGAATAGCTCTGCATAATTTAAAAAAAAAAAAAAACAATCGAATCTTGTTACATATACTTTTTAAATGCATATAATATATGTTCAACTTATCTATTAATTCTTTTTATCATTATTAATAGTATTGTTATTTTAAATAAATTTATGACTTGGCTAATTCTTATTATTTTTTTAATTTTAGCAATTTGAGATGTATAATAAAATAAATGTTGAGATGTATAATGAAAAATTGCTAAAATTTAAAAAATCATAAAATTTAGCTAAATTATAACTTTATTTGAAACTATTATTATTAATGATAAAAAAAATTAATACATAAATTAAACATATATACATTAAGAAAATGCAACAAGATTTTTAACTAGGCATTCACCTGGATTTTATTATGGAGATTATTACTATGTAAATAGGCTTTGTTACGATATCATCGGGCAATACCATGGTTTATCAATACCTCATTCTCAAAAAATCATTTAACTTATTTCCTATGACACTTATTCATATGTCATTTTTTTAGTTAATGAATTTAAATAAAAGGCAAAAAAAGACATAACTACTTGGGAAATAAATTTAAGCCTTTGATTTGTGTATTCTACCTAAAATATTCTATGGATGTTAAATCTCTACCATCCACCTAATAATTATTGATAATTAAATAAAATTGTGGAAACCCAATTCCAAAATAGGTATGTCTATCTGCATAATTAAACATATTTACATTTAAAAAAACATGTAACAATGGAGATTCTTAGTCTGTAAATATGTTTCGTTACAATACCATAGGCCAATAACATGGTTTATCAATACCACATGTCCAAAATACCATGATTTATTTCATGACACTTGTTTACATGATATTTTTTATTAATAAATTTAATTAAAAAAGATAGAAAGAACATAACTAATTATGAGATGAATTTCAATTTTTGATGTGTGACTATTATTAAAAAAGATTATAAAATATTCTCTAAAAATAATCCCTACAATCTACATAATAAGTATTGATAATTAAATTAGAATTGTTAATATAAAAACATTTATCAACCTAATTATGAAAAAATATCTTCCATATATTTAAAAAAAAATATCTCAATTTATATAAAATAATATATTTATTTTGTAATCTAATTAACATTAATAATCATCAAATATACACTTAATAATACAAATATTAAATAATTTAATTTAATTTTAAATATTGAATATATTTATTACTATATTTGTATTCCCAAACCTGGGAAAAACTCCATGTTAAACCATAGAAATGTAAAATTTGAAAGAGTACATTACGACGGCATCAATAGAACACATATTTTATTGGAAAATATCGATAGATATTAATCAATAATAATTATTAAAATACCGTTATAATAGAGATGTTGTAATGTTTAATATTTTTATTTATTTAAAATAAAATAGAGACATAAATTTCTTTAGTTTATTGGTTTTTTCATGGTAGTCTTCTTTAATGTGGTTTATTTAAAAGCTAATAATTAAAATAGTTTAGATCCATCTTAATTTTAGAGCATCAAATCTCTTTTCATTCTAAATCTCAAGAGAGAGATTTGATCTCTCTTTAGGCTTAGTAGATCAGAAGTTAAGATGGATTTGGAGTGGTTTAAAACTTGAGTTTAAATTGTTTAAACTACATAATTCTAGTGCCCCGGGTTTTTTAGGCTTTTGAATCCATTTATGCATTCAAAAATGTATTTTAAACAACAAAAATCTTGAAATTGTATTTCCTTGTTTTAGTGAATTCAGATAAAAAATGTTATATCATCTATAAGTTAGACTATGCCATAAAAAAATAATATATAAGTTAAACGTATATACATTTAAAAAGACATTGAACAAGATTCTTAACCATGAAGATTTACCCCTACTTTACAATAAATATTCTTAATCTATAAATAGACTTTGTTACAATAACTTGGCTTATCAATAACACATTTCTAAAAAACTATAATTCACTTTACATGACACTTGTTCATATGATATTTATTTTAACTATCAATTTAAATAAAATGGTAAAAATGAGCTTTAGAATTAAATCTCAAATTTTTATTTTTGTATACAATTATGAATATTCTAAAATATTTAGTGGAAATTGAATTTCTACCATCTATATAATAATTCTTGAAAATTAAAAAAATTAAAACCCTATTCCAAAATAAACACATAATAAAATAAAATATTAAAAAAATTACACTTAAATTTATTTTTATTTAATATTTAATAAATATATTCTATATTTTATTTAATATTAATTTCCATTTTATATTTAATAAATTCTAATTATATTTAATTTATATTCATCAACATACATATACAAATTCTTTGAATAATTTTACAAATGACAGTGTATATGATTTATTTATATGATGATATTATTATGTAAAGGAGAGAATTTTTTCTAATGATGAAAACTATTTCAATTTTTTTTTTCCTATTTGTTAAAAACTTATAGTTAATTTTCAAAAATAACTTTGAAACCATTTTTATTTTGTAGGAATAATAATAAAATTTTGTTTGAGTAATAATACAAATTGGCTTAATTGTATTATCTTATCATTAAATCTAATTGTTCAAATTAAAAATATATATTTTAAGAAAATGTACCAGTTTTTTGAGATACACATCTTGTATAATTAAGTGCATCTTCCCTACACTAATATATGGGATGTTACATCTTAATCTTCCCCACACTAGTATATGAGATGTTGCATCCTAACTTATTCAAGGGCACACTTTCCCTTCTTAGAAACAATATACACACCTAGATACACATGTGGGATGATGCATCTTAATATTTCCCACCCTAGTACATGAGATATTGCATCCTAACTTCGTTAAGGGAACACTTTCCCTTCTTAGAAATAATATAGGGTGTGTATGTTTTATGATAGAGATGTTTCCAAATTATTGTGGAGGTGGAGTGTTGAGTTTATAAAAACATTTCTTAAATTTATAATCTATTTTTTGGATCAAATATATAATATGAATTGGTTTTTATAAATATATAGAATTTATGCTTTGACTAAACATATGAAAATTAAAATTATCATAAATAAAAAAAATCAAAATTAAAACAATTTATGCATAGATAATGGAAAAAATAAATACACCACCTTCATTACCATCTTATGCATTGAATCCAAAAAGATATGATATTAAACATATATACATAAATAGTAAAGCAATTCATAATAACAATAAAAACATCTACTTCCAAATCCAAAGAAAGCCTCTCTCATTTAATCTCAATTTTCCTAAATTTTATGTAAGTTTTTACCATTAAAACAATTTAACTATTAATAAAAAAAGAAAGAAACACAACCCTTCATATGGCTTCTTAAGCTTTAAATCCAAAATGATATGATGTTAAACCAAAATGATATGATGTTAATGCAAATTTAACATAAGTGAAACTTAATGTTACATGCATTATGATAACGATCCAATATATTATTAGAAAAACCATAATTTACATGTTGAAAAGATATAGGCATTTGTTATAGAATTTTTCTCTCATTTATTACAAAATTATTCTCACACAAATAGTTCAAAAATACTGGTAGTGTGTGTGATTTTATCCATTTAGTAAAAGAAAATTGATTAAAATTGAAAAACACAAAAAATATTTTTTATCTATTATTTTTTGTCATTTTGTTTTGCCATTTTGTCTGACAAAACCAAAAGTAATAGGAAGGTTGTAATCCAAAAAAATGGGATCAATTCAATTTACATATAATGTTATAGGTAGAGAATGAGATCTAACTATATGACTTTTCGGATTTAGATATAGTTATAAATTGAATGTAATGAATTTTGATTCAAAAAAAAATCTAGAAGATTTAAATAATATAAAATATAGAGAGCTAATTGTTAACAAAATTAATTAGTAACTTATTAAAAAAAATTGTAATTAGAGTAATGTGATTGACTACATTTTATAGATATTAATAAATTTGTAATTAAAATATTGAAGTTTAAATCATTAAAAATTGAAAATTAAAATATAAATGTCAAAATATTAATTAGTAACTTATTAAAAAAAATTGTAATTAGAGTAATGTGATTGACTACATTTTATAGATATTAATAAATTTGTAATTAAAATATTGAAGTTTAAATCATTAAAAATTGAAAATTAAAATATAAATGTCAAAATATGGTTATGACGTTATCATTACAATATTTTATCTTAATTTACATTTAGAGTAATAATTTTACATATTAATTTTATATTTTAGTATTATTTTTTAATTATATATTTTTCATTTATAAATAAATATAATAGTAGAAATAATAATAATACTAATTTAATAATTTTAAGTTCCTTTACCAACTAAAATACCAAATCGATCTAATGAATTCTTTATTTTGTTGTTGCAATATATATGTCAATTGAATCATATGCATATTATTTTGTTCATTGACCAAAGTATATTGCATCTTTTTCCATAGTTCCATATTTGATGTTTTATTATTTTTCTTATATATTTAAATTTATTTATTTGACATATGATTTGATAATCACATTGGAACATTAGAAAGTTGTATAGGCAATAACAACCTTAGTGGGATGTAGTACCAAAAATGTATATTTATAGCAACTCCACCACTTTGAATTACTAAAGATGGTATGATTTACCTTGTAGTTGCTAATCTTTCTCACATAATTAAGCAAACATTGTAGAAGATGTTAGCTTCTTCAAAGTAGATTCATGCTTGTACTATTTGTTTTCAATCATATTTCTCTTTTATTTCTAAAAGTAATTAACCATAAAACTTATAATTGTTTGCTTGAATCAAAACAATGTTTTAATTTTAATTGTAATATGATAGGTTGTAGTCCATATTAACTATTTGAAATTCAAAATTTTCTCATAGTGTACACACGCCAAATCCAATACTAATATCAACTCTCATAGGATTATACCTCAAGCATGCAATAAATCATCTATTCTTGAAAATAAGATGATCAATAAATTAATTTAATTTTGAATTTTTTAATTATGTTATGGAATTTAATGACTAATACAAATAAAGATAAACAAAATGCCCTTAGCCATTATTTTGTTGCTCTTTTTTTTGAGAAAAATGATGATCACATAAATATAAGTGGAAAGTGATTTTTTTTTTTTAATATAAAAAGAAAAATTATAATTATATATATATATATATATGGAAGTCATCAATTAGGTGTAAAAATTATGTTAATTATAATTACTTTGCAAATAGAGAAGTTTTCTTCATCTTAATAGTTAACCTGTACTGTCAAACAAAAATCGTATGGACTAGACACTTGTTTTACATTGCATTTCCAAAAAAAAATTATATTTCAATAAAGAAATCAACAAGATCATGGAAAATGACTAAGATGCCATGTATTCTCCAATTTCTCACTTCTGATTTAAAAATATGTACACATTCATTTATATGAATCCATGCATATTAAAAACAATTTGGGCTTTCATATATAACTTTAAAAAGTAAAAGAATTTTTTGAAAGTATACAATTTTAAAAAATTAGTTGTTACTATTATATTAAATATGATTAATATATAAATATCATAAAAATAAAAAAAATTTGTTTTTAAATTTCTAAATACTTAAAATCACACGCTAAAAAACAAATTATTCACCACACCACTCTAATTAAAAGTATTTTATATCAATCAAATTCTCTTTGGCTACGTAACGAGTAGTCATTTCCAACGGGCGTAACCTACGAGTAAGAGAAAAAGCAAAAGACCCCCGGCCACAAAAGCTCCAACCACAGGCCAAAACAACCCTTGTATTTGGTAAGTTGGGATTTGTATATTCAATCCAAACGTTCCTTCTAGATACGTTACAATGCACATCGTGAAGCTGAACATACTAATAGTTAGCTGCAACTGAATCATTGCATTATGGCGGCTATCAAGCTCGATATTCACATAGTGTTCAGTGTCTTCAATGTATTCACGAAGCTGAATAATAATTTTATAATGCGGAATAAATACTTAAAAATAATTGAAAAATAAACTTTAATGCCCAATAAATCATACCTCCAACCATTGATGCTACTCACACTCAGAATGTATTTTATATGCAAAGCTTACAGGCTGCTTCGCTATATAGAAAATATTTCCAGCTAATCCCACAAAAAAAAGGATCCAGACTAGTCTCTCCCGCGCCTTTAATGGAAGTAATAGGCTTAGAGGCCTCTGCTTATAGTCATGAACTCAGTTCAAGAACCTTTCCCTTCCTGAACATCGTGACTATAGTCACTCGTTCGTAATGACTATTGTTACCTGCCGTCGAATTTCCAAAGTGACACCAATTATGATTGCAATTACTAAGGCATATACCAAAATGGAGATGCTGGTAGCAATCCGAAACACAATCTTCACACAAGTAAAAATTAAAGGATACAGAAAATCTGAAGGGACTTCCAAGCTCTGCTCACTCTAACTTGATGGTGTAAAAATGAAGGGGATTGAGTTAGTGAGCTTGGGGACCAAACAAAAGTATTTATAGCCAAGCTTCCATCAAGCTTCTATTGGCTATGTGTCAAGTGTTCCACAAATCATGGTAGAGAATTGCAGTGGGAGTAATGGACCACTTCAGAAGCTCCCAACAAGAAAATTAATTAACTGCAGTTGATTTCCGTAATTTAAGGAAATGACTGCAGTTGGTTTCCATAAATTAAGGAAATGACTGCAGTTGGTTTCCAGAAATAATTAACTGCAGTTATTTCCAGAAATCACTGGCCGTTGGGAGAGGGAGCGTAACATTCTCCCACTTGGTCCATACTTCCAAACTTAATGTCTCATCTTAAAACCCATTGATAATCTGTATTAAGTAATAGATACATGAATCATGGCGATAAGTCCTCTAATGACGCGTATTATCTTCCATGTATTACTATGTATTTATTTCTATTAAAATTTATGTGGCAACAATTTTTTAATGAATAAACCCTATTTTTATTCTTGGTCCTACACAAATGAATTCTCTCAAATCAAATTAAGGTGCACATAAATATGAGAAAAACATCACAATAATTAAGAATTTCATTAAAAATAACATTGTTCATACAATGAGAAACTACATAATGGAACCAAGTCCCATATTCATTACATGATCCTTGAATTTAAATGGTGGCATGCCCTTAGTCAAAGGATCAACGATCATCAACTCAATTCTAACGTGCTCAATGACCACTTTCTTTTCTTTAACACGTTCCCTTACAGCTAAATACTTAATGTCAATGTTTTTATTTCGACTCCCACTTTTGTTGTTCTTAGCCATAAAAATAGCAGTTGAATTGTCACAATATATTCTCAATGGCTTAGAGATAGAATCCATAATTCTAAGCCTAGAAATGAAACTCTTAAGCCATACTCCATGTAAAGTAGCCTCAAAACAGGAGATGAACTCGGCTTCCATAGTGGAAGTGGAAATCAAGGTCTGCTTGGCACTCCTCCATGATACAACTCCACCGGCCATCATAAAAATGTATCCTGATGTTGATTTGTGTGAATCAACACATCCAACAAAGTCAGAATCTGAGTAGCCAATTACTTCCAAATTTTCCGTCTGTCTATACACAAGCATGTAGTTTTTGTTTCCTTGAAGGTATCTCATTACTTTCTTTGCAACTTTCCAGTGGTCTAAACCTGGATCACTCTGATATCGTCCCAGCATTCCCACAACAAATGCAATGTCAGGTCTTGTGCAGACTTGAGCATACATTAGGCTTCCGACAGTGGAAGCATATGGAATGTTCTTCATTTGTTCCCTTTCAAATTAATTCTTCGGGCATTGGTTAAAACTGAACCTATCACCCTTCACAATGGGAGCGACACTTGGTGAAAAATCCTTCATCCGAAATCTCTCTAAAATTTTATTAATATAGGTTTCTTGAGACAGACCCAAGATGCCTTGAAATCTGTCTCTATGGATCTTAATGCCAATGACATAAGATGCCTCACCCATATCCTTCATATCAAAATTTTTAGAGAGGAATTGTTTCACCTCATGTAGCAAACCCTTACCATTGGTTGCTAGCAAAATGTCATCCACATATAAAACAAGAAAACAGATTTTACTCCCACTGACTTTCAGGTATATACATTCATCCATAATGTTTTCTACAAAACTGAAAGAATAAATTACATTATGAAATTTCAAATGCCATTGGAGGGATGCTTGTTTTAATCCATATAATGATTTCTTGAGCTTGCAAACCAATTGCTCACCATCACTAGAGGACAATCCTTCAGGTTGTTTCATGTAAACCTCATCCTCTAGATCTCCATTGAGAAATGTCGTTTTCACATCCATTTGGTGCAACTCCAAGTCAAAATGGGCTACTAATTCCATAATAACGCGCAAGGAATCTTTATTAGATACAGGAGAGAAAGTCTCCGTGTAATCGATTCCTTCTTTCTGAGTGAATCCCTTTGCAACAAGTCTTGCCTTGTATCTCTCAATGTTGCCCAATGAGGCTTTCTTGTCTTAAAAGACCCATTTACATCCAATGGATTTTGCACCATTAGGAAACTCAACAAGATCCTAGACTTCGTTACTCTTCATAGAATTCATCTCTTCCTTCATGGCATCTTACCATAATTCTGATTCTTTGCAACTCATGGCTTGTGAAAAATACTCGGGATCATTTTCGGCTCCAATGTTGTAGTCAGATTCTTGCAGATACACAACATAATCATTAGGAATTGCTGATCTCTTTGGTCTAGTAGATCTTCTTAATGTTGTACCACCATCTTCCTGAGAAGTATGTGGTTCAACTCATTGTTCAAAAATTCTTGGCAATTCTTGAACTATCTGATCTACTGGAATGTCGTCAGCAGCTTGTGGAACTTCAACAATTGGTTGTTCAACACCAATTTGTACTTGAGGGGTGTTGTGAAAAATAAAAAATATATCACTTGAGGTGGAAGGTTGAGATTCTGAATGATCCTTCTCAGAAACTATGTTCCTAGTTTGATCGCTCCCACTGATCAAGTCATTTTCAAGAAACTTTGCATTTCTTGATTCCACAATCCTAGTGTTGCGAGATGGACAATAAAATCTGTAACCTTTAGACCTTTCAGCATATCCAATGAAATGCCCACTAATGGTCCTTGGGTCCAGCTTCTTCTCTTGTGGATTATATATTCTCAGTTCAGACGAGCATCCCCAAACATGCATATGTCGCAAACTCAGTTTCCAACCTTTCCATAATTCAAATGGCATTTTAGGAATGACCTTGGTTGGAACTTGGTTTAATATATACATTGTTGTCTTAAGTGCTTCAGTCCACAAGGATTTAGGAAGATTGGAGCTGCTAAGCATACTCCGCACCATGTCCAATAATGTTCGGTTTCTTCTTACTGCTACACCATTCTGGTCGGGTGAACCAGGCATGGTGTATTGGGCAACAATCCCATGCTCTTGAAGAAATTTTGCGAATGGCCCAAGTGCTTGTCCATCTTCTGTCTATCTACCATAATATTCTCCACCTCTATCTGATCTCAAGATCTTAATTTGCTTGCCACTTTTTTTCTCTACTTCAGCCTTAAAAATCTTAAAGGCATCTAATGCTTCGCTCTTTTTATGAAGCATGTAGAGATACATATATCATGAGTAATCATCTATAAAATAGATGAAGTATCTCTGACCTTGTGAGTCCATGTTTGGACTAGATATATCAGTATTTATGATCTCTAATATGTCTGAACTCCTATTGGCACCTTTCTTTGACTTGTTGGTCTGCTTTCCCTTTATGCAGTCCACGCAAGTCTCAAAATAAATAAAATCCAGAGTATTAAGTACCCCTTCATTTACCAATATTTTAATTCTTTCTATGGAGATATGACCTAGTCTTTGATGCCATAATTTAGAGGAATTTTCATTGATAACACATCTTTTGGTGCCAATGTGAACATGCATTGAATCATAAGTGACAATGTTTTGTAAATTAATACAGTAAAGAACATAGACAAAATACCATTCCCAACACAATCAGATTTATAAAATAAATTGAAGGATGTTTCCGAAAAGTTAAAGGAATATCCAAAAGGTACAAGCTTTGAAACAAAAATCAAGTTTCTAGAAAAACTTGGTACATAAAATGTCTTTTCTAATTCTAAAACAAAGCCACTACTTAAATTTAAATAGCATGTTCCTATAGCTTCCACATGCGAGCCCATCTTGTTTCCTGATAAGATACTTTTCTCACTTCCCATTGGCTTCCTTAGGTTTTGCAAACCCTGCAAGGAATTCAAAATGTGAATTGTTGATCCAGAATCAATCCACCAGGTTTTAATATTGAAATTAACCATATTAGATTCATAACAAACAAACGAGATTGGATTACCTTTGTGTGCAAGCCATTTCTGAAATTTGGCACATTCCTTCTTCATGTGTCCCTTATTTTTACAAAAGAAACACTTGGAATCCTTCTTGATATCGGCTTGGGGAGGTATTTTACCTTTCCCTTTCCAATTGGCTTGAGATTTTCCCTTTCCTCGTGTTTCCAGCATTACACTTTCTCCCATTTCCATCACCAGTCTCTCTTCCTCTTGAACACACATGGTCATGAGTTCATTAATTGACCATTTATCCTTATGTGTGTTGTATGAGATTTTTAAGGGTCCGTATTGGTGCAGAAGGGTGTTCAGGATGTAGTGCACCAGGAAAGACTCTGATATTTCAACCTCGAGTTTCTTCAATTGAGCCACAGTGTCCCTCATTTACATGATGTGCTCGCGCACAACTTTCACACTGGTGAGCCTTAGGGATGAGAACTTCATGATTAGGGTGCTTGCTAGTGCCTTGTCTGAAGTGACGAATTGATCATCAATGGCTTTCAGCAAGTCTTGGACCTTTTCATGCTAATCAACGGAACCACGAATACCAACTGAAATTTTAGTCTTAATGAACATCATGCTCAGGCGATTAGATCGTTCCCATCGTTCATAAAGCGTGGTGTTCGCAGCAGTGCTGGTATTAGTGAGTTTTGGTGGTTCATCTTTCCTAATAGCATAGTCTATGTCCATCCACCCCAAATGAAGAAGAACTCTATCCTTCCAAACCTTATAGTTATCTCCCTTAAGTTCAGGGATATCAGTACGAATTTCAGAGAAATTCGCAGGTTGAACAACTGCATAAAATTAAAGATCACATGCTTATGTTAAAATTGAGGCCTAAATAAAATTTCATGATTTACCAATGTAAATCATGCTTTAAAATTGAATCTAATAACATAAAAATTGTCTATGGACTAAATTTTCAATTCAAGCAGATTCAGTTATTCTTTATGATAGAATTTATCAAATTATTCACTTAATTCATATTTCTAAGGGTATATTATGATTATAATTTGATATAAATTCTATCTTAGTTTTGAACTTTATGATAAAACTATTAATTCATAACTCCTGTGGCTAAGTTATGAATATTTTATCCTAATTAATTACATAAATATAACAAAAATTCTTGTGGGATAAAATTTATTATATTTAGTATAATTAATTACAATTAATGTCTAAATATTATTTATGTGATCCTAATCAATCATAATATATAATTTTATTTAATTAGAGATGATGTGGCTATTCTCTAATCAATTAAAATTATATGGATCACTAGAAATTATTTCTTACATAAAAAATTAACTTGATATGAAAATAATGATAATTTGCATAAATAAAAATATAATATTCATGCATAACTTTTAACAATGGATCTCGTATACTCATCAAAAATAGCATGTTTTAATTAGAGCAGAGATAATTAATTCATGCAAAATTAAATACGAGCAAAAATTAGACATATTTCCAAATAAATGCTTTAATTCAGAAAATTCTCAAAATATGACATTTAGCCAAACATGTCTATTATCACCAAGGCAGAGATAAAAGTAGCTCTAATACCAAATGTAAGTTGAATAACAATTCTATAATGTGGAATAAATACTTAAAAAGAATCAAAAAATAAACTTTAATGCCCAATAAATCATACCTCCAGCCATTGATGTTATTCACACTCAGAATGTATTTTATATGTAAAGCTTTCAGGCTGCTTCACTATATAGAAAATATTTCCAGCTAATCTCACACAAAAAAGGATCTAGACTAGTCTCCCGCGCCTTTTAATGGAAGTAATAGGCTTAGAGGCCTCTGCTTACAGTCACGAACTCCGGTTCAAGAACCTTTCCCTTCCTAAAAAGCGTGACTATAGTCACTCGTTCGTAATGACTATTGTTACCTGCGATCGAATTTCCAGAGTGACACCAATTATGATTGCAATTACTAAGGCATATACCAAAATGGAGATGCTGGTAGCAATCCGAAACACAATCTTCACACAAGTAAAAATTAAAGGATACAGAAAATCTGAAGGGACTTCCAAGCTCTGCTCACTCTAACTTGATGGTGTAAAACTGAAGGGGATTGAGTCAGTGAGCTTGGGGACCAAACAGAAGTATTTATAGCCAAGCTTCCATCAAGCTTCTGTTGGCTATGTGTCAAGTGTTCCACAAATCATGGTAGAGAACTGCAGTGGGAGTAATGGACCATTTCAGAAGCTCCCAACAAGAAAATTAATTAACTGCAGTTGATTTCTGTAATTTAAGGAAATGACTGCAGTTGGTTTCCATAAATTAAGGAAATTACTGCGGTTGGTTTGCAGAAATAATCAACTGCAGTTATTTCCAGAAATCACTGGCTATTGGGAGAGGGAGCCTAACAGAATACACAAAGGAAAACAACAATGGGTTTCTAATACAAAAATAAACGAAAAGAAGTTATGAAAATTTTAAATTTGATGGAGAAAATATAATTAGGGTAGATAAAAGAATTTTCGGATTAATCATCTCATTAGGATTAGGTCATGTCAATAAGAAATCAAAATAAAAGAAAAAAATTATGAAATTTCTAAATTTGATAAGGAAAATATAATTAAGACGATTATATAAATTAAATGATTTTTAAATATCTATAAGACAATTTTTAAAAAATCATAAAATTTAAAATATAATTAAAATATACCTTCTAGAAAATTCTCAAGGAATAACATTATTTGAATAGCCACTTATATCAACTCAGCTGCACATTTAAATCCAATATGCCACTTGTATCAAGTGAGCCAGACATGTAAATCCAATCTCAAGGAATAACATTATTTGAATTTTGTTTTTAGCCACTTGTATCAACTGAGCTTGACATTTAAATCTAATCTACCACTTGTATCAATTGAGTGGACATTTATATCCAATCTACCATTTGTATCAAGTGAACTGGACATCTAAATCCAATTTGATGCCACCATTGTGTCTGAAATGGTCAAATTAGTTTTGGGCCCTTTTATTTTACTAGATTTGGAATGTGTGAGATCAAATTTTGATAAAAAAAACTTAATTAAAATTTTTTTTTTTCCTATTAGAATTTTTTTTTTCAATAACTAAAAGTATTTATTTTTCACTAGAAAAAATCTAACAGAATTTTTATTAAGAAACCAAAGTTGTCATAGTAAAATGCACCAACTGGAATTAATTCTTGTGACTAAATTTTGTTACAATAAAATGAGGAATTAAACATAGTGCAATGTTTCACAAATAAAAAAACATTGCAAAAATAAATTTTACAAATAAAAAAACACACAATAAAATTTGATAGTTATTTTTGGACAATTGTCCCCAAAAAAACCCAATTGGGAAAACCAGTGCAACAAATGAGGGTTTTACTATTATATGCAGTAGCAAAAATTTTGAGTACAAATCTAGATGTCAAATTGTCTATCCTCCAACAAAATATACTACCAAAATTATTTGGGGGAAATTTCTCCCTTTTGCAACCAAACTCGGTCCCTCTAGTCCTGCTCACACTTCATCCAAGCAACTCGCATTATCCATAAATGTGCACTGCTTGGCCCAAATAATTCACACTACGTGCTCGCTGGCTCTGGGTGATTTCTCCTACCTCCCTCTGGCTCTGGAATTGACTCGTTCTTCCTTTCGGGTGATCTCCCATCCTCCCACAACTGAAACGATCTCTTTTCGACACTTTGCAATGAGGTTTTTCGCTACTCACACTGGCTGCTTAGCTTCTCTACATAAATAATTCGACCTCTCAAATACTGCTAAGAAACTTTGCTCGAAATGACTTTGATGCTCCCTTAGTCACTGCGACTCGAGCCACTATGCTCTCTCAGAAATTCACTCTGCCTTGATCATTGAGTGTGTTTCTCCAACCCCATCGACCTCCTCTTATAATCTCTCGTTAGCTCACCAACGACCGTGATTAAGTCCTCATCAACGACTAAGATCATCTTTAGGTTGATCCCTGTGAGTTTTTGGAGAATTCTCACATTTCTCAATTAATTCCCATTAATTAATCAATTTCCCTAAGTTAAACTAACACATTTTTAATTATCGATCAATTAATTTAATTGAGTTGTCTCTAGGTGGAATTTTTGTAAACAATTTCTAGGTTCTGGGGCTCTCATGTGTTTTAGCCTCTCCACAAAGTTTGAGACTAGAACACCTATGAGATGCTACAAAAATAAACACAATCTAGTGATCCCTGATTTTTGTATGAAACTATAGTCTTCAAGGGAGAGAAAAAACAAGGAAAGCAAGAGAAGGGACATCTCCTAGACAACCTTGCTGGAAATCCTGAAAAAAAATGCCTGCAATTTTCACTACACTAATTCCTATATGACAAGACTAATTGTAAAAACATCTCATAAAATGACTACATATATAAGAATAGACCTATGAGCTATAAACAAAATAAACCCATGAGCACCTTCTACCAAAGAATTGACCCAAAGTTTGATTTGGTCACCGATGTCGCTGATAGAAAAGTTGAATGACGCAGACCTTCAGATCTTGAAAATCTTAGAGCTATAGATAGAATCGACGATAAAGGATTTGTATTAGAATTCACGCGACGAATCAAATTGACCATTTTTTGAGAGGTGATCTGCCACCAAATTTTCCTCTATATATGTGGGAGAAGTTGATGTGCTTGAAGGAAGGGCTCTGATTTGTTTCTTCTGGTCGCGTAGGGAAGCCAGACTGAAAGTAGTATGACCCCAAGCCCACTCAATGACTGATTGGGAGTCACCTACAAACACAAGCTCTTCGATAGCCAACCAACTAGTGCACTATAATACACCCCATAAAGCTAACAATTTTTCCCCTCTATTGGAACCATCACCCCCAAACCAACAAAACTGTAGGAATGGTAAAAGTTCAATACAATTTTCACCCCATACCCAGATACCCCTTCTAATGAAGCTCCATCAAAGTAGCCCACCGGTGACGACAAATCGATTTCCCTAAAAATAATTGTTTTCCTATGTGAATTTCATCTCGAGGGACCAATCTCTTGGAAATATGCCACAATATTCAACCTAATGGACCTCACTTTAGGGACAGATTGATCAAATATGATAACATTTTGAATTTGCCATATTCCTAAAAGATATAGAGAGGGAGCACCCTGAACTCTTTTTGTCCAGTGAACTGTTGTGAGAGACATGCATTAATAGAGGTCCATATGTCCACTTTTGAATGATTTTTGAGCAACATGAAAATCTCTTCCCAAATTGATACAACAACTGGACAAGTGAGAAATTACTTCATTCACCCTACCACACATGGGGCATCTAACTAGCCCTTGGAAACCCCTTTTAATGACATTGTCTAATGTGAGAATTCGGTTGTGTATCACCAACCATAAAAAAACACTTTAATTTTAGGGAAGCCTCACATTGCCACAATTGTGCTAGCCATGAAACACAAAGAGGATTCCTATGCCGTTGTGTGATATATGCGTATATTTCTTTAACTGAAATGTTCCCTTCTGAAGTACACCCTCTCCAAGACAAAATGTCCTCTTTTTCTGACAATACAATGCAAGCGTGGTAGAGCTGATATTTGTACACCTCCTAATCATTCTCAAAAGCCAACGAAAGCCCAAGATCTATAGCATGTGACCAATTTTGTGGAGCAAGCATTGATTATTGAAAACAACTTATCTGGTTTAGAAAATGGTGACCCGAGAGATTAAGAAAATGTATAATGGGCATCAAGAGCATATGGGGTCCCTCCATACCTTTGATTGCATCAAACCCTATGCCAATCTTGTCTCCCTTTCCAACCTCCCACCTTAGATTTCCACAGAGCTAATGCTTAGCCTTCATCAAAATTCTCCATATGTGGGAGGCCTCTCTCTTTTCTAGATCTCATGTGATAACCCAAGCCTTGAGGATTGGGTTGCTATGATATTTATCCCTTGTGGATTGTTTCCATAATCCATCACCTTTGAATGCTCTCCAAATGTTTTTAACAAAAAGAGCAATATTAAAGCATTATATTTTCATGATGCCCCAACCCCCATCCACCTCACATATGGATATTATTTCAAGATGCACCAAGGGAATTTTTTTGGATTTTCCAACTCCTTCCCAGAGTAAATTTGCAATTATAACATATATCCTTTTAGTAACAACTTTAGGTAATTTAATAGGTGCATCCAGTATATAGATATGCCCTATAGAATAGATTTAATCATAATCAACCACCCCCCAACGTGAACCACTTATTTTCCCACTGGGTCAACTTCTTCTCAATTTTTTTAATGAGCCATTCCTAATCCTAACATTTGTATTTATTTGGCTTCAAAATAAATCCCAAGTTCCTAAAGCCACCAGGAATCAAGCTCACTTTCACCTCAAATAGACTAGCAATCTCTAATGATGCCTCTGTATCCAAAATTTGAAAATACTTGGTGAACTGTCCTCCATTCAACTATATTAGCTTCCCCACTGAAGAGCACATCATCTACGAACATGAGGTGTGAAATTCTAAATGTCGGGAAACCTTGCAGTGAACGATTGATCTCTTCGCCATAGCAGCGTCGATCCCTCTACTCAATCCTTCAATGGCCAAATGAACAGCGAGGGTGATAATGCACAATCCTGACGTAAACCCCCGGTAATCCTGAAGAAATCTGTTGGAAGCCCATTGATGAGGAAATGTAGGTTTTCAAATGGTATGCATGCCATAATCCAATCAATGTGACTACGAACAAAGCCAAATTTGTGTAAAATAAGCCTAAGGAATTCCCAATCAACACTATTATATGCCTTAACCAGATCAATTCACATTAGACATGTTTCCTTCCTACGAGATTTGATCGAGTGTATACACTCTTGGGAGATAACCACGACATCTTGAATCTGTCTGTTGGCATAAAAACTGAACTGTTCTAACGAGATATGATCATACAAAATTTGCTTTATTTTATTTGCAATTAATTTAGAGACCATCTTGTATATAATATTGCATAAAGAAATTGGTCTAAAACCAAAGAAGCGAGAAGGATTAAATTTCTTAGGAATGAGAGTGACAAAAATAGCGTTAATAAAACCTATAATATAGCTCATACATCAATATTCTTCAGCCAGTCCCAGGAGGTTTGTGCCCATGAGCTCAATGAAGTGGAGGAAAAATTCAACCTGCCAACCATCTGGGCTAGGGATTTTGTCCTGCACCAATGTTTTCAACACCCCCTGTAGCTCTTCCATTGTGATTGGCTTGTCCAACAGATCAATTTTCTCTGCACTCACCATTCTGGGAAAGAGGTTGGAAAAATCCATCTGATAGGAAATATTTGATCCCTCTAATGCCTTGAACTGTTTTCTAAAGAAACAAACAACCTCTTGTTGGATATACTTCTGCTTTGTGAGAACCATTGTCTTCCCATCTATGATGTGCAAAATAGTGTTTATATTTTTCCTTTTTAAGGCTAAGTTGTGAAATTAATGTGTGTTATTATCCCTTTCCGCCACCCAGGCCACCCTGCTCTTCAACCACTAATCGTCCTATTGAAATTTCAATATATTATTTTCCCTAATTTTTAGATACAAGAGTGCATTCTTAGTAGAGGCTGCAAATTTTTTTGATCTAGATGGGTCATTCAAAGCAAAAAACTCCTTATTAATGTTGATAGACACTTTAGATAGCTCTTTTTTCTGATTTATAACCCATGAAGTTACCTTAGCCTTTAATCTGCACAACTTATGTGATACCACCTCCTTTTTGGATATCAAGATTGTCTCGAGAGGAATGTGCCACGAGGCTTTGACCAGGTCGATAAAGGCATCCTCTTGCATCCATGAATGATTGAACTTAAAAGGATAAGCATATGTCATTTTTTCCTCTTCCCATTCAAGAAAGATGGCATCATGATTTGATATCTCAGAGAAATAGGTCCATGACAAGAGATGTTTAAATCTATTAGATAAAAAGGAGTGAAAAAGAAATATTTCTAGCCTTTTAACAATACCCTTAGCATCTGACTGCCTATTCCTCCATGTCAAACCTATGGGACGAGGCACTATATCCATAAGAAATTTATGAGAAAATAGGTCCTTAAAATAACTAGCAAGTGGATCCAGTTTTCATTTTTGTCCTTAGACCTCCCCTGCTTCCGTCGTCGGGTTCATATCACCAACCAATATGAGAAAATGTGAATCCAATATGCCACAAGAATCAATATGGTCCCAAAAATATTTTTGATTATAATATGGGGCATATATATTAAGGATTATCAAATCGTGATAAAAGCACCGCAAATAGCCAAACAAGATAATCCCTGCAAATGTGTTATAAGCTTTGAAGGAGAAATGGAGGGGATCCCACATGACTGAGAATCCCCCAGAGAGACCTGCAACACACACTGCACAAACCTGCCATGTAGGGAATATTTTTATAAGTAAATCTCTTGATTTAATTTTTTCTACCATCGTTCCTTGTAGTAAAACAATAGAGGGTTTTTGTAAGGAGATGATGTTTTGCAGAGATCTTCTTTTGTGGGCTGATCTCAAACCCCTCACATTGATAGACATACTTTTCATTATGTCTGAAGATCAGCAGGTGTATTCCCTCTAACAACCCACGATGCCGGAGCTATAAATGAATCATTTATTTCATTGGATAGATAGGATCAAAGGGAGGGTAACAAGCCTCCTCCATATTCTCTAAAAAATAGTATTGAGACCAGATATTACCCATTCCATAGAAGATATTTTCTTGTATTTAATTCCTTTTTTCTTCCTGGACACTGCTTGATTCCTTGATTTAGAGTTTGTGATCTCTTCTTTCTCTTAAAATAAATACTTCTTGATAGACAGGGGTTCGAGTCCCAAAGACCCATCACGAGCCAACATACCTAGTTCAAAGTCTTCGAATGGAGGAGAGGATAATTTCACCAGAGTAGACCCAAAGTAAAAGGGTGTGGAAAAGGAAATCCTTGGCTTTGATGCCTTATCATATTCAATTTCTCGAGGTCTATGGAATGTAATAGGATATTCCTTTTGTGGACCAGATATAGGAAAATACGCAACAATCAAAGATAAATTAGATTCTAGAAGATATTGGCCCCTAGGCCCTCCATGACCGAGCACCAAAGGAGGAAAATATTTTGAAATTGATGGATTAGACATAGTATCCTTTGAAATTGAATACAAAGGGTTAGAATTGGACACTTTTCTCTTCTCAATCGCCTTATGAGATTATGAAACTCGCCCCACATTGGATGCATCATGAGCCATCCAGATATGACCATCCCAAACGTTTTTGGACATTCAACGATCATATGACCCATATCATAGCAACCTAAACACCTGAAAGGTACCCCCTAATAGTATATCTTTTGTGGGATAGAGAAAGTTCCCCAGTAAATATCCAAATTCGTTGGAAACTCAACTGAGAAATCAAAATCAACAAGAAACCAGGCCACTCATTTTTCCAAGAGCCCTGGGAAGCCTTCGTCCACATAATAAAACTTTTCAATTTTATTGGAAATTTCCATAATGGATTTTTTGGACCAAAGCTCCAATAGGAGCCTGGGAAGCTTTTTCCAAAATATTTTTCACTTGGGGACTTCGTTTATGGATTCAAAACCCAAATTCCACCACTGAAGTGAGAAGAAACCGCGACCTCGCACCTAAGGATAAGAGGTAAGCTTCTCTACAACCTCCTCTTTCAAGGAATGAAATTTGAACCATCCATTGAGTGTAGGACGCTAACCTTTTGCCTTTATTGAATAATTGATGACTAACTCTTATTAATCCAATATTTCATCACATTTTCATCTTTGTTCCTCTTAGAAATTTTATGCTCATCATGACATATCTATAAGAAAACTTGTTCATCTAGAAATATGTAGTCTTTCCTTTCTGAGAGTCTCTCTTCATATTAAAGAAAACGACTTCTTTTACAATATTCTCTAAGTTATTCATTAATTTTTGTACTAAACTGTCTGTCGTTGTAAAAAAATAACAAAAACATCACATTGTCAAAAATAACAAAAAACACATCAAACCATCCTTTCATATTTTGTCCATTATATTTTGAAGCTCCCTAAGCTAAATAAGATACCATTGATGAAAGCTAAGAATGCAATCTTGCCTAGTGGAGCAATACACCCACATTTAGAAAGGAGATCAACCACCTGGTTGTACTTTCTATATATGTGAGAGAAATAAATGTTCTAGAAAGTTGAGATAAAATATCTAATGCATTGCATCCAATATGTTAGAGAAGGAAGCCAAATTTTTTATTTCTCTTGCACCCAATTAATAATCATTCTTGAGTCTCCAACAAATTCCAACTCCTCGATGGATACCCAGCTTGCGCAAAGAAACACTCCTCATAGTGTTATGAGTTATGTTATATTGTTAGAGCCTTCCTTGACGAACCAACTAAACTGGTAGAAATGTCCTCGATCCAAAACTACACATGCCCCACATCTACATACCCCTTTAGAGGATGCCCTGTCAAAGTAGCCTATATGCGAAGATGACCCAATCTCCCTAAAATGACATTATCTTATTTGTAGCCTTCCCTTCCATGGATCAACCTACAAAAAATATTCAATGGTCTTCAGGGTTGTAATTCTAACATCAGGGACAATTTGTTAAATTTTTTTGGCATTCATACTTCTTCAAATTTTCCAAAATATGTAGAATGGTAATGAAAAAAAATCTTTTTGTTCCTCAATCCAATGTGAGAGGCCTTGAAAACCCCCTATGATAAGGTTTTTTCACATTAGGATCTGGTTATGAACCACCAACCTCATGAAGCATTTCAATTTCAATGGAACCTCCCATCTCCAGGACTTCATTGACCAAGAAACATTGATCAACATACTACACCCATGTGTGATATGTGAATACATTTATTTGACCAAGATTTGTCCTTCATACTCATAGCCTCCCCAAGAAATGTTATCTTCTTTCTTTGAAAATGAAATTACAACATTGATTTGCCTTGTTCTGTACATTTCCTGCTTTGTCGTTAAAAATGGGAGGCAAAGATCACTAACATTAAGCCAAATTTGTGTAACAAGAAAGGAATGTAAATTAACACATAGTTTATTAAGAAAAAAAATACCCTTATGATGCAAAAGGATAATGAGAGCTGGAACAAAAAGTGAATGAACATTGTACATTCCTTTAATGGTATCCAATCTAATTTTTGTCCTACTATCCTTTCCGACCTCTCATCTCAAATTCCCCAATAACCAATGTTTAAACTTCATCGTTCTCTACCAAATATAGAAAGCATCCTTGTTTTCAGGATCCACTACTTTAATCCAAGACCCAAGATGAATATTTTTAAGTACTTTTCTTTAACAATCTACTACCAAATACCTTCACCTTTTAAAACTCTCTATAAAATTTTACTAGTAAAGCCATGTTAAAGCATTCAATGTGCCCAATACCCTATCCCCAATCTTCCTCACTCTCAGATATCAATTTGAGACGTGTTAAATGAATTTTCTTTGCTTTTCGTATACCTACCCAAAGAAACTTAGCTACAACCGAGTCAATTCTTTTAGTGATTTCTTTTGGCAGTTTATAAAGGTGCATCTAGTAGATTGAAATGCTTTATAGAAAATATTTAATCATGACCAACGTAGTTCCCAGGGACAACCACTTATGCTCCCAAAGAGTCATATTTTTCTCAAATTTCCTTATGAGCCAGTCCCAATCTTGGTTCTCATAATTATTTGGTTTCAAAAAGAAACCCAAATATATGAAGCCTCCATCCAACAAGATCAGATTCTCCTTGAAAGTGCTAGCTATCTCTATTTCCACCTCCTCTTCATTCTTATTTGAGAGAATTTTTTATTTAGCTTTGTTCACAATAAGACTCAAAGCATCACCAAATCTAGAAATAATTTGGCGGAAATTTCTCCATTCATAAATGTTGGCGTCCCCTATGAAAATAATGTCATCTACAAACATAAGATGGGATATTTTAGTGTACCTTGACACCTTGAAACCTGATATAACAACTAGAGACTGAGCTTCTTCGATCCCTCCACTTATACCATCAATGACCAAAAGAAACATAAGTGGCGATAGCATGCAATCCTATCAAAGGTCTCTAGAAACCCTGAAAAAATTAGTCAGGACTCCATTGATAATAGCAAACAAATTCCCTGATGAAATACATGCCATGATCCAGTCTATTAGCCTAAGGCCAAACCCTGTCTGGTGCAAAATTAACCTTAGAAATTCTGAATCCACACTATTGTAATCTTTAATCAAATCAATCCTCATAAGGCATGTGTCCATCCGGTGAGATTTGATTGAGTGAATGCACTCTTGAGAGATGGCCACCATGTCTTGAATCTGCCTGTTTTATAAAAAAAACCAAATTGCTCCAATGTTATATGCATAGATAGTGTTTGATTTATTATGTTATCAATAATTTCAGATACCATATTATAAACATTATTGCATAACGATATAGGCATGAAGTTCGAAAATTAGGATGGATTAGGCTTTTTAGGAATGAGAGCAACAAATTTTGCATTGATTGAGCCTAAAATAACACCCTGTCATTTAGACTAAACCATTTCCAAAAGGTCCAACCCATAATATCCTTAAAATGAAGAAAAATCTCGATCGACCAGTTGTCTGGTCTTGGCCTTTTATCCCTAGCCAAGGCTTTTAGAACGCCAATAAACTCCTCCATCATTATCATCCTTCCCAAGTGTTCTTTTTCCTCTGCACTCACCATATTAGGAAACATATTTAAAAACTCCATCTAATCAGTAATGTTGACTCCTTCTTTAGATCTGAAAAAATTAATAAAGAATCTTACCACTTCCTTTTGTATTTCCTTTTGACTTGTTAACAAATTTCTCTCTCTGTCCCTGATATGCCAAACAACATTTTCCTTATTTTGTTTCGAAGAATAATTATGGAAAAAGAGTGTGTTCTTGTCCCCTTCCACTACCCAAATGTCCCTACCTTTAATTTCCACTCCTCCTATTGTAGCTTCAGAATGAATTTTCATTTCCTCTAAGACCAACATCACCTTTTGTGTGGAATCATAGAAGTATTCCAAGTTTGTCGAATCATTCAAATATTTTATCTTCAAGTTGACCTCTTCCTTTAATCTTTTAAATTTATAATTGACAACTTTCATACAAGAAAACATCGGGATAACAATAGACTTAAGCCACATGACCTGAACGAGTTCAACAAAATACCTCTCTTGAATCCAAGAGTGATTAAACTTGAAAGGATGTTATTTATATTCAATTTCTCCAAAAAATTCAAGGAAAATCGGATCATGGTTAGAGATATTAGAGAAATGAATCCAAGTTTTTAGATTTGGAAATTCCCTCCTTTCCATACCTATCATTCCTCCAAGTCATCCTTAACGAGAATGGAATGAAATCCTAAAGAAAATAATTATTTGAAATATGCTTCCAGCTTGTCGACTTTTTCCTTATAACCCCACACCTTTCTTACATCCATCATCAAGTTTAAGTCTCTTGTCAAAATTAAAGAATGAGATTCCATTAGACAACTGGAGTTAATATGATCCTAGAAATATTTCCTATCGGAATAATGAAAATAAGTATTAAGAATGCGTAGATAATGGCTTGAACCTTGAATATAACTAGTTAAAATAATCCTTGCAAAGGTGTTGAAAGCATGGCGAGAAATTTTTAGGGATCCCACATTGCTTCCAGGCCTCTCGAGTGTCCAACTGTTCTAATCGCACAAACATCCAAATTTGGACATATTTTGGATAATAGGTCCCTAACTTTCTCCTTATCGACCATTGTCTCTCGAAAATAACAACTACTTCAAATTGATAATACTTTGCAGGGGTATTCTTTTTGGATCCAATCCCAGACCCCTTACATTGATTGACATAACAATCATAAGGGTGGGACATCAGTAGGTGTTTCCCTTCTAAGGACCCGCGAAGTATAAGTATCATAATATTCCAAGACATCAATAGGAAATAAAGGGTGGATTAGAGAAGGATATACCTCCTCCATGGCCTCTTGGAAAGAATATTGAATATCACAGGAAACCAAAGAACAATCAGACACTTTCTTTTATTTAACACCTTTCATCTTCCTAACAATGATATTTTTCCTCCACTCAGGACTCACAATTACGTCGACATCAAGAAAGGAAAATTTTTTAATCATAAGAGGCTCCATTCCAATATAATCATTACAACATAGGAGCCCTATATCCATATCCATAGAGAGTAGCTAGGAAGACTTCCCCTGAAATGACCCAAATCTAATATGCAATGACTAGATAACCTTGGAATCTTGAGGAAGCTACCTCCCTACCACAACTCTGAAAACGTATAGATGGAGAATTTTGAATAGGGTCCAATACAAGAAATCCTAGAATCAAAGAGGGAGCACTTGAAATTAGAATTAAATTCCTTGATGATTCTCCTCGGGTGACTTATTTAAAACTCTTGGTAGGGAGATTAAAATCCTTATGAAAGATAGCCTTGGACGAGTGTAATTTTTTCACATCATAATCATAAGCAGAAGGAACTTTGAATATAGAAGGAGCACAAAAATGATTATCTAATTCCTTATGCCCATAGGGGAACACATGACACCTCTTGTCCAGATGGGATCTTTCATTGTTACTATTCTCACAGGCCACGTTCCGCTCCACAAACAGAGGACCCCCATAGAACCTCTGAAGACATTCTACAATCAGGTTACCCGTCACATGAAAACCTTGACATTGAAAGGGAATACCCCAATAATCGACGTGTTTCTAGAACAAAAAGGGCCCCAAAATGTGTATAATTTAGCCAATAACCCTCCCGTGAAATTGAATTCTACTAGAACCCACACAATCCTTTTGTATATATTCCCTAGGATCACTTCCTCTAGGAAAAATAACTTTCCAATATTATTAGTTATCTCCTTAATAGATTTCTTAAACCATAGTTCCAACGGAAGCCTAGGGAGTTTCACCCAAATTATTTTTCGTTTCGACACTTTCTTGAGGGGATTAAAACCTGCAGTCCACCGCTAAAGTGAAAGGAATTCGTGGTCTCGGACCCATGGGATAGAGACAATTTTATAAGTGTCTTCCACTTTCAAAAAATGAAAACACAACCATCTATTAACACACTTACCTTCGGTGTATAATGAAGGATAGGAGACCAAATCTTTTCAGCCCATCCCTTCATTTACACTCCTTCCATTTGAGAAAACACCCAAGGACCTAAAATTTCCCTCTGTTACAGGCCTTCCACCCTATCCCAGAATACATCGACCCCCAGAATAAGGCTTTGTATGTGATTGTTAACTTTAATCAGTTTTTTTCTCCTACCTCTAGCCTTCAGATCGGGGAAAATCTTCCCATATGTCCCCAACCGATCCGCCACGAAAGCAGTCTCGATGGGAGAAATACTTCCTCATTCACACAAAGGCATAGTGACTACTACTTTTCAACCCTCCCATAATCTCACTTCTTTCTCCGCGACAACTGTGACCACAATTAAATCTTCCAATGCTGAATAAATATTAAACATCGAGCCTTGGTTGGACATGATAAAGAAAATTGTGGGATAGCTAAAAAACACTTGGAAAATACTCGATCACCCTTGAGAACGAAAAACCACTTCTGGCCTCAGGATACCACATGACAGTCTAGAAAAACACCAATAAGGACATAGGAAAAAACGTTCATTTGAATTTTGATCAGGTTCTCAAAATTATGCTAAAACAGAAAGTTGTTGGAATGGTGTGGAACCTGAACAACCGCGTAGATCTCGTTGTTCGCAATTCGGTGCAACTCATTTTGCAGAAAACTGACACCGTATGCTCCCAGAGACGCATTCTATCCACTTTTTCAAACAGGCAAATTAAAAAAAAAATGTAGGATAGCCCAGTCAGCAATCCATATAGCTGATTGGGCAAGGCCATGTGGTAGTTTTACCGGTCAAAGTGATTTGTCCTTTGGTGAATAATGTGATGACACTTGACATCCTTGTATTGGTTTTGGGAGGTGTTGACGTGGTGTGTTTGCATTGTTTGAGATGGTGGCCAACCATATGTTGCCATGTGGACCAGTCAGGGGCCGCCACGTGGTAGCTCGAGGGCCACCAAAATTTATGTGGGAGACCGAGTAGAGGTGCTGGGGCTCAAACACGCAACCTTCAAGTACAAAGCCAAACGTATGACCATTTTTCCCGCATGTTGTTACTTACCATATCATGGTTTAAACTTTGTTTTATTGACATATATGTTGCGCAATGGGGGGAGGGGGGAGGGGTCTAGCCCCAACCTTGGTCACTGCTGGAGGTAGTACCAGGGGCAGGAGGCTACCCACGCACACCCCCCCAACGTTCATGAACCACAAAATTTAATGTGATGTGCCATGTGTTCACCGCCTAGTCCGCCAATGTAACCATGTCATTAATCATAACCATTAGCATATAACTCCGCCAACCCACCATGTGTCCACAGTTAGCAGAGACTGCGGGTTAACCAAACCACGCAAAGTTTTATATATAATTTTTTTACTAAAACCATAATTTGTATGGTTTAAAATATGGTTTGTAAGCATCATTGGGCAAATTGGCACGCTGAAAATTTCGCCCGGTTTTTGGCGAAATTGACGCATCGATAATTTCGCCTGGTTTTTGGCGAAATTGGCGCATCGACAATTTTGACCGGTTTTTGGAAAATTAGTGCCCAGTTAACTGGATTCTGAGTAGATTTCTAGGATGATGCCGTATTTTGGGAAAATGGTGGAGAAAATAGTGCAGAAACATATCATTTCGAAGCAAAATAGTGCAGAAACATATCATTTCGAAGCAAAATATCATTTCAGATTTTTCATTTTCTCTTTTAAACTTGAAAAGGTCATTTGAGTTTTAGGTTGATGCAAGTGACTTTGCCATTTCATTTCATTTAGAAAATTTTAATTTTGCAATGATTAAGTTGCAGCAATTAAGGCACTTTCATTTGATGAGTGTTTGTCAACAATTCCACTTGGTCAAAAGGTATAAGAGAGGTATAAGTGACAAGTTTGTTGATATGCCTTCTAGGCCTGTTATTTTTGTAACTATTTTACTCAAGTATTATTTTGTTTTACATGAAATTTATGTTAAAAAATATGCATACTTTCAAGATGTACATTCAAGCTTGAGTCAAGTAAACCAAGCAGTGGAATTTGTTTACCATTTGCATCATAATCTGTTGTGTCATCTCGGTAAGAAGGATGTTGCTTTTGATGGCGACATGGACAAACCCAAGAAATTCATTGAATGACTCCAAATGGTACAAAAAATAGTGCAAGGTCATCTTGAAAAGAGCAAAGGCAAGTACAAGTATTGCATCGATCACAAGTAGCAAGTCAATGATAGAGTTTGGCGTCACTTTTGTAAGGAGAGGCTTCAAAGTGAAGAACACGGGGGGAATGTTTAGATTCCATGTTTTGAAGATTCCGCTTCATAATTCCTTAATGAGATTTAGCAAAATTCCATTCCCGATAGAAGAACATAGTCTTCAACACGAGGGAATGTTGGTCACCTTCGAGTGAAGCTTAAGGAAAAAAATTCGTCAAATTCCAAATGGATCTAGATTGGAAAGGTGATGGGACTATAACCTGATCTACTTGACAGTTGAAGGTGATATTTTAGGGTCTAAAAGCTTCTCAGTGGGGAGGAGTAATCAGGTGCTCAAAATTATGCTAAAAAATGGAAGTTGTCGGAATGGTGTGGAACCCAAACGACCGCGTAGATATCGTCGTTATGAATCTGACGCAACTTGTTTCATGGAAAACTGACATCGTATGCTCCAAAAAACGTGTTCTATCCACTTTGTCAAAAAGGCAATTTAAAAAAAAAATGCAGGATAACCAAGTCAACAGTCTGTATTGCTGACTGGGCAATCCCATGTGGCATTTTGACTGATCAAAGTGATTTGTCCTTCGACGAATGAGGTGATGACACTTGTCATCCTTGTATTGGTGGTTGGAGGCACTAATGTGGTGTGTTTGCATTGGTTGGGATGGTGGCCAACCACAGCCTGCCAGGGGCCGCCACATGGCAGCCCGAGGGCCACCATGTGGCAACTCGAGGGCCACCAAAATTTATGTGGGAGGTCAAGTAGAGGCGTTGGGGGTCGAACCCGCGACCTCCAAATACCAAGACAAACATATTACCATTGCTCGCGCATGTTGTTACTTCCGATACTATGGTTTAAATGTTGTTTTATTGACATATATGTTGCACAATGGGGGGAGGGAGGCCGGGTCTAGCCCTAGTGCTAGTCACCGCTGGAGGCGGGACCATGGGTGGGAGGCTAGCCCTTCCCCCCCCTCCCCAACGGTCATAAATCACAACACTTAATGTGACGCACCATGTGTTCATAGCCTAGATCGCCACTGTAACCCTATCCTTAACCATAACCGTTATCACATAACTCTGCCAACCTGCCATGTGTCCACAATTAACAGATACCGTGGATAACCAAAAAGCACGAAGTTTTATATACATTTTTTTTATTAAAACCATAATTTATATGGTTTAAAATCCAGTTTATAAGCGTCATTAGGTAACTTGGCGAGCTGACAATTTCGCCCAGTTTTTGGCGAAAAGCTGGGCGGAATTGGCGCTCAGTTAACTAGATTCTGGGTGGATTTGCAGGATGATTGCAGATTTTGGGGGAAATGTGGATCAAATAGTGCAAAAACTTGGGGAAGTCATAACTAAGTTAAATTTTGGCCAAATTTTACTTAGAAAGAGGCTACACAGGTATTTTTGGGCATTTTGGAGCTGATGGAACATGTTTTAGAGTTGTTTGAGCATTGCAAACACATGTAATAACATTTTTGAGCATAATAGAAGAGGTCCAAGCCATTGGAAGCTGGACCAAGGAGACGGAGCCCAGGAGGGGTGAAATCCTTCATCATGTGTTGTTGTGTTACTGTTTATGTTGATTTTCATGTCTGATAAATGCTACTGTTCAGTGTTTTGTTTATGTTAATTTGCTCATGAAATTCACATAAAAACACATAAAACCTCACGTTAAACTTGCAATTAACCTTATCATCCTCAAGCACTTTGCTAAACTTTGTTTGGCTGAGGTATGGAAGACCTAGTCTGTCTCCCAGGAATGGATCTCAGATGGATCCATTGTCAATATCTCGTGTGGCGGGGTGAGGTCCCATAAATCATCACTGTTCTAGAGTTTGGATATGTACTGGTATCAATCAGTTTCTTGGTTCCCTTGTCTGAAGGTAGTACCTTGCAAATGTTGTGATAGTCTGTGTGGGGTTTCGTCTGATGGGAGGCTGAAGATTATGTGCTCAGAATTTGGATCCTCATGCATATATAGGGCCAAACATATCTGATTGGTATACCTAAAAATATAGGCGAGGGTCTGAGAATATTTGAACAAGAGAGGGTATGAGAAAGTTTTTGTTTGTAAAAATTTCAAATTTTGACAGTTTTTATTGGAGTTGTCTACCGACGCAATAGAATGGCCCGAACGACAGTTTTTTTGTCAGGATCCGTCAATTTTTTTTTCAAAAAATCAGTAGTTGGAGTGTTTGAATTGAATTTTTGATGGTGGAAATAGATTCAGCATCATCATATGACCCATTTCATAGCCACCTAAACACCTGAAAGGTACCCCCTAATAGTCTATCTGTAGTGGGATAAACAAAGGCCCCCAGTAAATATACAAAGTCGTCAGAAACCCACCTGAGAAATCAAAATCAACAAGAAGCCAGTCCACCCGTTTGTCCAAGAGCTCCAAGAAGCCTTCGTCCACATAATAAAACTTGTCAATTTTATTGGAAATTTCCATAATGAATTTTTTGGACCAAAGCTCCAATAGGAGCGTAGGAAGCTTTCCCCAAATATTTTTCGCTTGGGGACTTTGTTTATGGATTCAAAGCCCAAATTCCACCACTAGAGCGAGAGGAAACCACGACCTCGCACCTAATAATAAGAGGTAATCTTATCTACAACCTCCTCTTTCAAGGAATGAAATTTGAACCATCCATTGAGTGTAGGACGCTAACATTCGGCCTGTATTGAAGAATTAATGACTAACTCTTATTAATCCAATCTTTCATCACATTTCATCTTTGCTCCTCCTATAAATTTTATGTTCATCAAGACATATCTATAAGAAAACTTTTTCATCTAGAAATATGTAGTCTTTCTTTTTTGAGATTCTATCTTAATATTAAAGAAAAAAACTTCTTTTACAATATTATCTAAGTTATTCATTCATTTTTGTACTAAGATGTCTGTCATTGTCAAAAAATAACAAAAACATCACATTGTAAAAAATAACAAAAAACACATCAAACCATCCTTTCATACTTTGTCCATTATATTTTGAAGCTCCCTAAGCTAAATAAGATACCATTGTTGAAAGCTAAGAATGTGATCTTGCTTGGTGGAGAAATACACCCACATTTAGAAAGGAGATCAACCACATGGTTGTACTTTCTATATATATGAGAGAAAGAAATGTTGTGGAAAGTTGAGATAAAATATCTAATGCATTTCATCCAATATGTTAGAGAAGGCAGCCGAATTTTTATTTCTCTTGCATCGAATTAATAATCATTCTTGAGTCTCCAACAAATTCCAACTCCTTGATGGATACCTAGCTTGCACAAAGCAACACTCCCCATAGTGTTATGAGTTATGCTATATTGTTAGAGACTTCCCCGATGAACCAAATAAACTGGTATAAATGTCCTCGATCCAAAACTACACATGCCCCACATCTGCATACCCCTTTAGAGGATGCCCTGTCAAAGTAGCCTATACGTGAAGATGACCCAATCTCCCTAAACTGACATTGTCTCGTTTGTAGCATTGCCTTCCATGGACCAACCTCCAAAAAATATGTAGTGGTCTTCAGGGTTGTAATTCTAACATTAGGGACAATGTGTTAATTTTTTTTTGCATTCCTACTTCTCCAAATTCCCCAAAATATGTAGAATGTTGATGAAAAAAAATCTTTTTGTTCCTCAATCCAATGTGAGAGGCCTTGAAAACCCCCTATGATAATATTTTTTCGTGTTAGGATCTGGTTGTGAACCACCAACCACATGAAGCATTTCAATTTCAATGGAACCTCCCATCTCCAGGACTTCATTAACCAAGAAACATTCAGATCGACATACTATGACCATGTGTGATATGTGAATACATTTTTTTGACCAAGATTTGTCCTTCATACTCATAGCCTCTCCAAGAAATTTTATCTTCTTTCTTTGAAAATGAAATTACAACATGGCTTTGCCTTGTTCTGTACATTTCCCGCTCTGTCGTTAAATATGGGAGGAAAAGATCACTAACATTAAGCCAAATTTGTGCAACAAGAAAGGAATGACAATTAACACAACGTTTATTAAGCAAATAAATGCCCTTATGATGCAAAATGCTAATGAGAGTTGGAACAAAAAGTGAATGAACAGTGTACATTCCTTTAATGGCATCCAACATAATTTCTTTCCTACTATCCTTGCCGACCTCTCATCTCAAATTCCCCAATAACAAATTTTTAAACTTCATCATGCTCTACCAAATATAGGAATTCTCCTTGTTTTCAGGATCCACTGCTTTAATCCAAGACTCAAGGTGAATATTTTTAAGTACTTTTCTTTAACAATCTACTACCAAATACCTTCACCTTTTAAAACTCTCTATAAAATTTTTACTAGTAAAGCCATGTTAAATCATTCAATGTGCCTAATACCCTATCCCCCATCTTCCTCACCTTGAGATATCAATTTGAGATGTGCTAAATGAATTTTCTTTGCTTTTCTTATACCTACCCAAAGAAACTTAGCTACAAGTGAGTCAATTATTTTAGTGATTTCTTTTGGCAGTTTATAAAGGTGCATCCAGTAGACTGAAAAGCTTTGTAGAACAGATTTAATCATGACCAACCTAGCTCCCAGGGGCAACCACTTATGGTCCCAAAGATTCATATTTTTCTCAAATTTCCTTATGAGCCAGTCCCAATCCTGGTTCTCATAATTATTTGGTTTAAAAACAAAACCCAGATATTTGAAGCCTCCATCCAACAAGATCAGGTTCTCCTTGAAATTGCTAGCTATCTTTATTTCCACCTCCTCTTTGTTCTTATTTGAGATACTTTTTTAGTTAGCTTTGTTCATAATAAGACTCGAAGCATCACCAAATCTAGAAATAATTTGGTGGAAATCTCTCCATTCATAAATGTTGGTGTCCCTTATGAAAAGAACATCATCTACAAACATAAGATGGGATATTTTAGTGTACCTTGTCACCTTGAAATCTGATATAACAACTAGAGACTGAGCTTCTTTGATCCCTCCACTTATACCATCAATGACCAAAAGAAACATAAGTTGCGATAACGTGAAACCCTATCAAAGACCTGTAGAAACCCTGATGAAATACATGCCATGATCCAGTCTATTAGCCTAAGGCCAGACCCTGTCTAGTGCAAAATCAACCTTAGGAATTCCAAATCCACACTATCATAATATTTAATCAAATAAATCCTCATAAGGCATGTGTCCATCTGGTGAGATTTTATTGAGTGAATGCACTCTTGAGAGATGGCCACCACGTCTTGAATTTGCCTGTTTTATTAAAAAACCAAACTGCTCCAATGTTATATGCATAGACAGTGTCTGATTTATTATGTTATCAATCATTTTAGACACCATATTATAAAAATTATTGCATAATGATATAGGCACGTAGTCCTAAAAATAGGATGGATTAGGCTTTTTAGGAATGAGAGCAACAAATTTGGCATTGATTGAGCCTGAAATAACACCCTGTCATTTAGACTACTCAACCATTTCCAAAAGTTCCAACCCATAATATCCTTAAAATGAAGAAAAATCTCGATCGACCAGTTGTCGGATCCTGTCCTTTTATCCCTGGCTAAGGCTTTTAGAACCCAAATCAACTCCTCCATCATTATCATCCTTCCCAAGTGTTATTTTTCCTCTGCATTCACCATATTAGGAAACATATTTACAAACTCCATCTAATTGGTAATGTTGACTCCTTTTTTAGATTTGAAAAAATTACTAAAGAATCTTACCACTTCCTTTTGTATTTCCTTTTGACTTGTTAACAAATTTCTCTCTCTGTCCCTGATATGCCAAATAAAATTTTCCTTCTTTCGTTTCGAAGCATAATTATGGAAAAAGAGTGTATTCATGTCCCCTTCCACTACCCAAATGGCCCTACTCTTTACTTTCCACTCCTCCTCTTGTAGCTTCAAAATGACTCTTCATTTCCTCTAAGACCAACATCACCTTCTGTGTGGAATCATAGAAGTATTACAAGTCTATGGAGTCATTCAAAGATTTTATCTTCAAGTTGACCTGTTCCTTTAATCTTTTAAGTTTATAGTTGACAACGCTCATACAAGAAAACATAGGGACAAGAATAGACTTAAGCCACATGACCTAAACCAGTTCAACAAAATCCCTCTCTTGAATCCAAGAGTGATTAAACTTGAAAGGATATTCATTTATATTCACTTTCTCCAAAACATTCAAGAAGATCAGATCATGGTCATAGATATTAGAGAAATGAATCCAAGTTTTTAGATTTGGAAATTCTCTCCTTTCCAAACCTATCGTTCCTCCAAGTCGGCCTTAACGGGAATGGAATTACATTCTAAAGAAAATAATTATTTGAAATATGCTTCTAGCTTGTCTACTTTCCCTTATAACCCCACACCTTTCCTACATCCATCATCAAGTTTAAGTCTCTTGTCAAAATTAAAGAATGAAATTCCATTAGACCACTGGAGTCAATACGATCCTAGAAATATTTCCTATCGGAATAAGAAAAAAAAGTATTAAGAATGCGTAGATGATGGCTTGAACCGTGAATATAACTAGTTAAAATAATCCTTGCAAAGGTGTCGAAATCATGGAGAGAAAATTTTTAGGGATCCCACATTGCTTCCAGGCCTCTCGAGTGTCCAACTGCACTAACCGCACAAACATCCCAATTTGGACATATTTTTGATAATAGGTCCCTAAATTTCTCCTTATCGACCATTGTGTCTTGAAAAATAACAACTACTTCTTCAAATTGATAATACTTTGCAAGGATATTCTTTTTGGATCCAATCCCAGACCCCTTACATTGATTGAAATAACAATCATAAGGTTGGGACATTTGTAGGTGTTTCCCTTCTAAGGACCCATGAAGTATAAGTATCATAATCTTCCAAGACACCAATAAGAAAGAATGGGTCGATTAGAGAAGGATGGACCTCCTCCATGGCCTCCTGGAAAGAATATTGAAATCATAGGAAACCAAAGAACAATCAGACACTTTCTTTTATTTAACACCTTTCTTCTTCATGACAGTGATATTTTTCCTCCACTCAGGGCTCACAATTACTTCGACATCAAGAAAGGACAATTTTTTAATCATAAGAGGCTCCATTCCCATAGACTCATTACGACACAGGAGCCCCAGCTCCATATCCATAGAGAGTAGCTAGGAATACTTCCCCTGAAATGACCCAAATCTAATATGAATGACTAGATAACATTGGAATATCGAGGAAGTTGCCTCCCTACCACTACTCTAAAAACATACAGAAGGATAATTTTGAATAGGGTCCAATACAAGAAATACTATAATCAAAGAGGGGGCATTTGAAATTAGAATTAAATTCCTTGATGATTCTCCTTGGGTAACTGAATTAAAACTCTTGTTAGGGAGATTAAAATCCTTATGAAAGATAGCCTTGGACGAGTGTAAATTGTTCACATCAGAATCAGAAGCAGAAGGAAATTTGAATATAAAATAAGGAGAACAACAACGATTATCTGATTCCTTATGCCCATAGGGGAACACATGACACCTCTTGTCCATATGGGATCTTTCATTGTTACTATTCTCACAAGCCACGTTCCAGTCCACAAATAGACGACCCCCATCGAACCTCTGAGGAAATTCTACAATCAAGTTACTTGTCGCATGACAACCCAAACATCAAAAGGGAATACCCCAATAATTGACATGTTTCCAGAACAAAAAAGGCCCCCAAAAGATGTCTAATTTAGCCGATAACCCTCGTGTGAAATTGAATTCTACTAGAACTCACACAATCCTTTTGTATATATTCCCTAGGATCCCTTCCTCTAGGAAAAAAAATTTCCAATATTATTAGTTATCTCCTTAATATATTTCTTGGACCATAGTTCCAATGGAAGCCTAGGTAGTTTCACCCAAATTATTTTGCGTTTCGGTACTTTCTTCAGGGGATCAAAACCTGCAGTCCACCACTAAAGTGAAAGGAAGTCGTGGTGTTGGACCCATGGGATGGAGACAATTTTATAAGTGTCTTCTTCTTTCAAAAAATGAAAACATAACCATCCATTAACACACTAACCTTCGGTGTGTAATGAAGGATAGGGGACCAACTCTTTTCATCCCATCCCTTCATTTTCACTCCTGCCATTTGAGAAAACACCCAAGGACCTAAAATTTCCCTCTATTACAGGCCTTCCACCCTATACCAAAATACATCGACCCCCAAAATAAGGCTTTGTATGTGATTGTTAGCTTTAATCGGTTTTTTTTCCTACCTCTAGCCTTCACACCAGGGAAAATATTCTCATATGTCCCCAACCGATCCACCACGAAAGAGATCTCAATGGGATAAATACTTCCTCATTCACGCATAGGCATCTTGACTACTACTTTTCAATCCCCCCATCATCTCACTTCTTTCTCCGCGACAACTGTGACCACAATTAAATATTCCAATGTTGAATGAAGATCAAACATCGAGCCCTAGTTGGACATGATAAAGAAAATTGTGGGACAACCAAAAAACTATTGGAAAATACTCGATCACCCTTGAGAACGACAAACCACTTCTGGCCTCCGGATACCACTTGACAGTCCGAAAAACCACCAATAAGGAAATAGGAAAAAACTTTCATTTGAATTTTCATCAGGTTCTTAAAATTATGCTAAAAAATGAAATTTGTTGAAATGGTGTGGAACCTGAATGACCAGGTAGATCTCGTCGTTTGCAATTCGGTGTAACTCATTTCGCAGAAAACTAACACCGTATGCTCCCAATAACCCATTCTGTCCACTTTGTCAAATAGGCAAATTAAAAAAAAAATGCAAGATAGCCCAATCAGCAATCCATACAGCTGACTGGGCATGGCCATGTGGTAGTTTGACTCATGGTCAAAGTGATTTTTCCTCTAATGAATATGGTGATGACACTTGGCATCCTTATATTGGTGGTTGGAGGTGTTGACGTGGTGTGTTTGCATTGGTTGAGATGGTGGCCAACCATATGCACCATGTGGACCATCCAGGGGCCGCCACGTGGTAGCCCAAGGGCCACCAAAATTTATGTGGGAGACCAAGTAGATGTGTTGGGAGTCAAATTTGCGACCTCCAATTACAAATCCAAAAGTATTACCATTGCAACCACATGTTGTTACTTACCATATCATGGTTTAAACATTGTTTTATTGACATATATGTTGCGTAATGGGGGGAGGGGGTCTGGGTCTAGCCCCAACCTTGGCACTACCGGAGGTGGGACCACGAGTAGGAGGCTATCCATGCCCACACCCCCAACGGTCATAAACCACAACATTTAATGTGACGCGCCATGTGTTCACCGCCTAGATCGCCAATGTAACCATGTCATTAACCGTAACCGTTAGCATATAACTCTGCCAACCTGCCATGTGTCCACAGTTAGGAGAGACTACGGGTTAACCAAACCGCGCGAAGTTTTATATATAATTTTTTTATTAAAACCATAATTTGTATGGTTTAAAATCCGGTTTGTAAGCATCATTGGGAAAATTGGTGCGCCGACAATTTTTCCCAGTTTTTGGCGAAATTGGCGCGTCCACAATTTCACCCGATTTTTTGGTGAATTGGTGCCCAGTTAACTGGATTTCGAGCAGATTTGTAGGATGATGCCAGATTTTGGGGAAAATGTGGAGCGAATAGTGCAAAAACTTGGGTAAGTCATAACTAAGTCATTTTTTGGCCAAATTCGATGCAGAAAGAGGCTACACAGGCATTTTTGGGCATTCTGGAGCCGATGGAACATGTTTCAGAGTTGTTTGAGCATTGTAAACAAAATTAATCACACTTTTTAGCATAATAGAAGATGGAAATCCATTGGAAGCTGGACCAAGGTGACATAGCCAAGGCGACAGTGAATTCCTTCATCATGTGTTGTTGTGTTACTGTTTATGGTGATGTTCATATATGCTAAATGCTATTGTTTAGTTTTTTTTTTGGTTAATTTTCTCATGAAATTCACATAAAAACACATAAAACCTCATGCTAACTTGCAATTAACCTCATCGTCCTCAAACACTTTGTTTATATTATGAATTGGATCTTAGAACAACAAAACTAATATTCCCATTCAGATCAAGTTGGCATCAGAGCACTAGGTTTACTTGTGCAAGGAGTATTTAATTTGTTTTGAAAGTGTTTAAGCTCAAGGGAGGAGAAGGAAAGCTTATTGGTGCATGTTCTCTAGTTGAAGCAAGGAGAAGGAGGGCATAGTTGCCACAATATCCACCACAAGATTCACCTCTAATTGCGGTAGAAGCTTCAGTAAGCATGTCTCATGAAGGATGAAATGATAACATGCCGAGGATGAGAAGGCTTTTAGGAAGGATTTCTTTGACATGACAGAGATGGTGAAGGTCCTCTATGAAGAGAGGAACATAGGGTTGCAGGGTGAAATCTCCAGGCCTCTAATAGGAGAGGGCTGTCAAGGAGGACGAGGTAATGGAAATGGTGATAAGACACCGTCTACTCCACCATAATCCTCACCACCATCTTCACCTTCATCTTCATCCTCTTCCACTACTACAACCCTTACTCATACTCATCAACATACCTCAAAAGGAATTGGTAAACAACCCTTGTTAAAACTTGATATTAAATTTTAACTTCTTATGTATAATGGTGAAGTGAATGCAGAAAAGATTGAAAATTGGGTTCATCAATTGGAGGTATATTTCAAGATTAAAAGCCTTCAAGATGATGATACAAAGATTCAACTAGCTTCCTTGAGATTGGAGGGTGAAACACTAGTATGGTGGGAAGCCAAGACACAAGATGATATTAAAAAACATGGTAAGATCTCACTCTCTTGGTCTAATTTCATTTTCGCAATTAAAAGACAATTTTACCCTCTAGCATATATGCAAAATTCCATCATGAATTGGCAGAACTTTAGACAACTTAAAGGTCAAAGTGTGCAATATTACACCCAAGAATTTAGAAGAAGAGCTCTTATGTTAGGTGTTGACTTGCATTCACAAGACACATTGTTAAAGTATATAGGGGGTTTACATAGCTACCTAAGGCATACTATCCTTATGTTCAATCCCACTAGTCTAGATGAGGTTTGTGTGCAAGCCACTCACCTTGAGACAAGAGGGGAAAAAAATCTAGAAGAGGGTCAAAAAGAAGCCATTTAAGGGTGGAGAGAAAGGAAAGGATTTCAAAGGAAAATAAAAGAAAAATGCATCCATCAAAAGGGAAGGAGAGAAAATGGCATGCAAGCATTGTTCCAAGGAGGGTCACGATGAAGACCATTGTTGGAAGCTTCATTCGGAGATGAAACCAAACAAATTCAACAACAAAGGGAAGGAAAAGACAGCTGAAATCACTCAAGAGGATTTGGGATCCGACTTGGGAGATGAAACTAAAATTACAACCATGTGTATGAAGGGAAAAGAATACATTGCTAGCACTATTTCATCAAATTTTCAAACTAGTACTCCAAATAAAGAAACAAGGATTGAATTATTTCATGTGAGGTTTATTTCAAAACATACAAAAATTGACACTCTATTTGATAGTGGGTCTCAAGCAAATTTTATATATGAAGACTTGTGTCATGAAACTTAATCTTGAAAAATTTTCCTCATCACAAACCATATCCATTGGGTTGGATATGCAAGAACACAAATTTACAGTTTACAAGAAAGTGTATTCTTCAATTTGCAATCACAACAAACATCATTGATGAAGTTGAATTAGATGTGGTCCTGCTTGACATTTCAAGGATTGTTTTGCAAAGTCCTTACCTCTATGACAGAATGCAATATTCGATCACCAAGAAAATAAGTACCACTTGTTCAAAGATGGTGTGGAGTACATAGTGAGAACCCATCGCAAGAAACTAAATCTATCATTGGTTAATGCAGGGCAAATGAAAAGGCTAGTAAATTCAAGCAAAATTTTAGTTCTTCTTATGATCAAACCCAATGTTGATGAAGATTATGAAGTGTTTGATGGTTGTAATACAAGTTTTAATTCTGATTTGGTTGATGTAATTAACCATGATGATAAGTTGTTTCAGGATGTGAAGGGATTTCCTCTCAAGAAGAATGGAATCCCACATGAAAAACATTTGCAGCAAGAATGTTCTCTTTGTGACAATGGCATGCATGGGATGTCAAAAATGCAAAGTGCAAAAATACCAAAGCAAAGCCAAAAGTTTTTGAACAATGGAATCACTCAACCATCTCTTCCGCCATGCAGTGCACCTACAGTTTTGGTGCCCAACAAGAATAAAAAGCATTTTATTGTGAGGGATAAAAGGAGTGACTTTCATCATAAGAGTTGTTGAAGGAGGTATGTGGAAGACGACATTTAACATCAAATAAGGTTTGTTTGAATGTATTATTATGTTTTATGGTCTTTTCCATACTCCTACTACTTTCATGCATATGAATAATGATGAATTGGAGCCATTTCTAGATGTGATATTCCGCTTGTATGGCATTGTCATTTTTAGAAAATTTCTTCATGAGCATGTCATGTATAAGAGAAAAATACTTGATTTCGTAAGGCATGAACATTTGTTTTTGAATATGTCAAAGTATGAGTTAGGTAAAACTTATTTAATTTACTTGGGCTATAATGTTGCAGGAGGTAAGTTGAAGGAAGACCTCGCCAAGTTTTACACCATTGTGGATTGGTCAACACCAAAAATGGTCATCTCGATAAGAGGTTTTTTGGGAGCGGTCCGATTTTGGAGGAAATTTTTTGTTAATATTTATTCTATTATAGCTCCTTGGCATGCATTGACATGTGTGCAAAAGGTCTTCCAGTGGGGAGGCAAACAACAAGAGGAATGTGATGATTCGAAGCAAAATATCATTTTAGCTCTTTTATTTTCTCCTTTAAACTTGAAAAGGTCATTTGAGTTTCAGGTTGATGCAAGTGACTTTTCCATTTCATTTCATTCAGAAAATTTTAATGTTGCAATGATTAAGCTACAACAATTAAGGCACTTTCATTTGATGGGTGTTTGTCAACAATTCCACTTGGTCAAAAGGTATTAGACAATTATAAGCGACTAGTTTGCTGATATGCCTTCTAGGCCTATTATTTGTGTAACTATTTTACTGAAGCATAATTTTTTTTTACATGAAATTTATGTTAAAAAATATGCATACTTTCAAGATGTACATTCAAGCTTGAGTCAAGTAAACCAAGTAGTGGAATATGTTTACCATTTGCATCATAATTTGTTGTGTCATCTTGGTAAGAAAGATGTTGCTTTTGATGGCGACATGGAAAAACCGAGGAAATCCATTGAACGATTCCAAATGGTACAAAAAACAATACAAGATCATCTTGAAAAGAGCAAAGGCAAGTACAAGTATTGTATCGATCACAAGTAGCAAGTCGATGATGGAGTTTGGCGTCACTTTTGTAAGGAGAGGCTTCAAAGTGAAGAACATGGGGAGAATGTTTAGATTCCATGTTTTGAAGATTTCACTTTAGAACTCCTTAATGAGCTTCAGCAAGATGCCATTCGCACTAGAAGAACAAAGTCTTCAAGACGAGGGAATGTTGGTCACCTTCGAGTGAAGCTCAAGGAAACAAATTCGTCAAAGTCCAAATGGATCGAGATTGGAAAGGTGAGGGGCCTGTACCCTGATCTACTTGACAGTTGAACATGATATTTTGGGGTCTAAAAGCTTCTTAGTGGGGAGGAGTGATCAAGTGCTCAAAATTATGCTAAAAAATAGAAGATGTTGAAATGGTGGGTAACCTAAACGACCACATAGATATCGTCATTCTGAATCCGACACAACTCGTTTCAGGGAAAAATGACACCATATGCTTCAAAAAACGCGTTCTATCCACTTTGTCAAAAAGTCAATTTAAAAAAAAAAATGCAGGGTAACCCAGTTAATAGTCCATACAGCTGACAAGGAAATCCCATGTGGAAGTTTGACTGGTCAAAGTGATTTTTCCTTCGGCGAATGAGGTGATGACACTTGTCATCCTTGTATTGGTGGTTGGAGGTGCTAACGTGGCGTGTTTGCATTAGTTGGGATGGTGGCCAACCACAGGCTGCCAGGGGCCGCCACATGGCAGCCTGAGGGCCACCATGTGGTAGCCTGAGGGCTACCGAAATTTATGTGGGAGGCTGAGCAGAGGCGTCGGGGGTCGAACCCGCGACCTCCAGGTACGAAGCCAAACATATTACCATTTCTCCCTCATGTTGTTACTTCCCATACTACAGTTTAAAAGTTGTTTTATTGACATATATTTTGCGCAATGGGGGGAGGGGGAGGGGTCTAGCCCTAGCCCTAGTCACCACTGGAGGTGGGACCATGGGTGGGAGGCTAGCCCTAGCTCTAGTCACCACTAGATGCGGGACCATGGGTGGGAGGCTAGCACCCCCCCCCCAATGGTCATAAACCACAACATGTAATGTGATGCACCATGTGCTCACCACCTAGACCGCCACTGTAGCCATGTCCTTAACCGTAACTATTAGCACATAACTTCGCCAACCTGCCATGTGTCCACAATTAATGGATACCGCGAATAACGAAACCGCACAAAGTTTTGTATACAATTTTTTTATTAAAAACATAATTTATATGGTTTAAAATTCATTTTATAAGCATCATTAGGCAACTTGGCGAGCCGACAATTCCGCCTGGTTTTTGGCGAAATTGGCACTCAGTTAACTAGATTTCAGGCGGATTTGTAGGATGATGCCAGATTTTGGTGTTAGAAATTACGGCAGAAATAATAAAAAATTTATCGAGAGAAATAAACATAAAAGAGCCAGCAACAAATCATTAACATAAACACAGATTTTTATCTGGGAAAACCCCAAAATCCGGGGAAAAACCCAACCAATGAAATTTCATTAACCATTGGCCAAAACCCTGGCCAATCTGGCCAAGTGAGCCTTCACCGCTCACCTCCAGGCCTAAATTACAATGAAGTATTCTCAGCCTTTTATAGGCTCCATTAAATGTAATACCATGGGTCAAAAAACCATGGGTGCACAATACCATGTGCCCCAAAACCACTACTATTTACCCTAGTCAACATTGACTCCATCTCAAGTCAAGTTTACCTAACATTTGGGGGAAATGTGGAGCGAATAATGCAGAAACTTGGGGAAGTCATAACTAAGTCAAATTTTGGCCAAATTCGATGCAAAAAGAGGCTACACAGGAATTTTTGGGAATGCTAAAGCTGATGGAACATGTTTCAGAGATATTTGAGCACTGTAAACAGATGTAATAAAAATTTTGAGCATAATAGAAGAGGTCCAAGCCATTGGAAGCTGGACCAAGGAGACGGAGCCTAGGCGGGGTGAAATCCTTTATCATGTGTTGTTGTGTTACTGCTTATGTTGATCTTCATGTATGATAAATGCTATTGTTTAGTGTTTTGTTTATGTTAATTTTCTCATGAAATTCACATAAAAACACATAAAACCTCATGTTAAAATTGAAATTAACCTCATCATCCTCAAGCACTTTGTTAAACTTTGTTTGGCTGAGGTATCTAAGACCTAGTCTGTCTCCCAGGAATGGATCTTAGACGGATCCGTTTCTGATATCTCGTGTGGCGGGGTGAGGTCCCATAAATCCTCACGGATCTAAAGTTTGGATATGTACTAGTATCAATCAGTTTCATGGTGCCTTTTCCTAAAGGTAGTACCCTGCAAATGTTGCGATAGTC